>CM040127.1:30187598-30681455 GCA_022559845.1 Amorphophallus konjac
GCGCAACGCGAAGCGAGGAGAGGAAAGCAATGGTAGATCGTGGGCAGGAGTCCTCGGCGTTGAAGAGGATGAGCGCCCTCAGGCCTCCTTTATAGGCCGAGGGAGGCTACGTGCCTTAAATGACTCCCCCCTCGAAAACACGCCAAAAGGATCTCCTCCCCAAAACGATCAGTCCCAACTTCCTCACCCCCCGTCCAGCGGGATTCGCGAAGCGGCCCTGCATTAAAAGCGTGGAAAAACGGAAAGACGCCCCCGTCGAAAACCTGCCAAATCAGCATGCGAAAATACCGCAAGGCGTATCGGCACCTGCCAACTACCCCAGATACGCCACCCAAATCACGGCAAAGATCGCGGTCAAAAGGAAGGCAGGTCATTTATTACCGCAAGAAGATAACTCCCCAGAATAGGAACACAGGAAAAAAATACGAAAGAAGATACATTAGGCCTCGGGCCCACTCTCAAGCTCGGGAACGGTCGGAGCAGGCGCTTCACCCCCGGTCCCCCCGGTGACGGCCGGCCTAGACACTGTACTCGCCTGAGCGAGAACTGTCTCGGCCGCGAGCCCTCCCGAGGTATCCGGAGTTGGTGAGCCCGCTGAAGGAGAGTCCTCGGGATCTCCCTCCACCGACGCCGAGGAACTAGACGCCGACTCCTCCGTGTCATAGACCTGGCCCAGAGGGAATTCCAGGTCGGACTTCTGCCCTTCAGCGTGGTCTATTGCTCGGCGCCAGCCTTGCTTGAACCCCTTCCGAGCCCCCTGGCGAAAGGCGAGCGCATAATGGGGCACGGCGGCTTCCAACAGGTCGGCGGAGTACTTTTCCGAGCCTTGGTATCGCTCGATTATCTCCGCCTCGACCTGAGCCGCCCGATCAGCGAGCTCGGTCCGAGACCGTTCGGCCTGGGCCAAGAGTTCCTCGGTCATCGCCAGGCGCTCCCCCAGCTCGACTGCCCTCTGCTCCGAGTCGCTCGACCGCTTCTCCGACCGAGACCGATCCGCCTCCGCCTCGGACTGAAGCCGCTCCGCGACTTCCGCCCGATCTAGAAGCTCGGCACGCTCGAGCTCCCAGTGCTCCTCCTGCTCCCGGTAGTGAAGGCGATCGCCCTCCAACTGTTGGCTCTTCCTTTCGAGGGCCTCCCGAGCCTTGGTGAGCTGCTCGGCCAGTACCCCAGCCTCTCGCCGGCTAGCCCTCGCCGCCTCTCGGAACGCAGAGAACTCCTGGCGAAGCCCATCATGCTCCCCCTGGAGCCGAGTCAGCTTCCTCTCATTGCTGCCGAGAGTCCAGGCCAACTTCTTCCGCTCGGCCTCTGTACGGGCGTAAGCGTCCGACAGCAAGGCCGATGACCGAGCAGCAACCAGGCTGCCCTCCATCAGAACGTCGAGAAGCCCAGAGGGAGTCCTGCGGTCCTCCCCACCCCTCGATCTCGACGCGATCGACCGACAGACCTGGTATACGTCTCCCCTGACGCCAAGCTCTTCTAGATGCTCCGGCAGAGGGACCCGCTCCCTCCGAGGTCCCCCGCCAGAAGACCCCGCTCGAGCCTCGGCACTGACGACCGCGCGCCTCTCGGTCGGTTGGGGCTGCGACGCCCTTCCGGGTGAACCCCCGACCTCGACCGGTTCCAGCCGTTCGGCCGCATCAGAAACCGCTGGCTCGCGGGGCTGTACCGCCCTTCCGGGCGAACCCCCAGCCTCGCCTGCCTCGATCGGCGCCTCGCCAACCGATCCCCCGGTCCCGGCGCGAGCTGCTTCAGAGCCGGCCCCCTCCGCCTCCGCGGAGGGGAGAGCCGACACGTCACCACCCCCGGTGGGACCCCTGGTCTCCTCGGCCCCCTCTCGACCCTCGGGTGGGTGAGCTGGCCCGGTGAGGTCGGCCCCATCCTGCTCTCGAGAGGGGGGTGCCGCCGAGACAGGTTCGCCCCCGGCAGCGGTAGGATGATCAGCCCGCCTGGCGCGCTTCCTGTACGCCTTGGCGGCCTCCCGCAATTTCCCCGACAGGGGATCCTTGCGCTTCGCCCCGACCGACCGCGACGGTCCCTCAGAAGCCACCCCCTTCCCCTTGTCTCGGGAAGGGGCCCGGTCCGAAGGAGCCCCGGTCTCCTCGGCCGCCGAGTCCTCCGCCAAGTCAATGACCTCGGTCACCTCCTCCAAAGGCTCCCGCAGCACGTCTGGAAGAAAAGAGGCGCCCCCGGTCAAGAAGACAGGAGAAGAATCCCTTACCTACACGGGGGAAAGAAACACAAGAGGTGTTACCTGTTGGCACCAATAGCGCCAGAAAACACCGTTCGATGTTCTCCGGCGTCACCAACTCCTCGGTCGACTGGCGATTCTCCCGAAGACGAGCAGCCTGCCGCTCCACGTGAGGGGAGAACTCCTCCTGACGAGGAGGAATATTCGGGTGGAAGTTAGGCATAACTTCACACCTCCAGTACTCATCCGTCGCCTCTGCTTTCACCCAGAAGAATTGGGTTTTCCATCCCTTATGCGACGAATCCTTCGCCGCGAGAGCAATGCAGCTCCTATTCCTCCGTGCCTGAATGAAATAAAAGCCCTTCCCTGCCGATGTGTGCGCCTTCAACTCGAAGAAATAGTGGAAGAGCTCCAGCGAAGGGAAGATACCCAGCTGGTGGCAGAGGATCCGGAAAGCGGACAGCAGAAGATACGAGTTGGCCACCAGTTGAATCGGGGCCAACCGGAAGAACTGGAGGACCTGCAGAACCAATGGCTCGAAAGGAAGGCGGAATCCGCTCTTCCAGGCCAAAAGGAAGGTGCAGAAGTGACTCGTGCGACTGTCCAAGCTCGTCTCAAACGGGGTGGCGGCAGCAAAGCTATATCTGAGCGGCAGGCGAAAGCGGTGTTCCAGCTTCTTCACCTCCGCCTCCCCCAGCTCGCTGCAGTTGGGGGCAGGCTCCCGCCGCACCTGCTCGAGCTCCACATCCGAGTCTGCCATGGAGTTAGAAGAAGACCCCTCAGGGGAACTCAAAGATTCTGGAGGAGAAGGAAGTTGCCAGACTGCCTCCGCGGTTATCCTCGCCAACTCCTCAAAAGCCTCCTCAAGACTCCGCGACTGCGCTGTGCCCTCACGGCGCATCAAGGAGAAAAATCGAAGGAAAGCCCTAAACCCCTCGAATGCCTTGAGCGACGAACGGCGCCCCAACGCCTATAAACCCTCAGGGGGAAGGCGGCGCGTCGTTCCGGGCTCCGAGAAAAAAGGGGGGGGGGCCCTTCGTTTCAAATCCGAAAGGATCATCATAACGGGCCTTGGCTACCACGACACGTGGCAAGATATCGCCAGCAGAATTCCACCCACCCGAGCCGCGCCGGTCCCACTCCTCAAGAAACTACTCCTCCGAGCCTTCTTGGCTCGGGAGTAGGGGGGGGACAAGTGGAGAGGGGGATTTCCGCAGCCCATTCAAGAGCAGCCCAACTAGACCCGCAGGGTCCAACGAGGCACGCTCCTCTAAGTGACAGCCCTCAAGGGCCCACTTAGCAATACAAGAGCAGCCCAACTAGACCCTCAGGGTCCAACAAGGCACGCTCCTCTAAAGTGACAGCCCACATGGCCCACTTAACAAAGCCCAAATAAACCAGTCCTCGCGGCAACTAAACCTCCCCGGCGGCCTCTTAAGGCTCGGAGGGCCCGAGACAAGCGGCCAGGTCGCTCGGAGGGATAGGCCCCGAGCCATCTCATCGCCCGGGACGGACACCTCCTCCCGCCGCGACCTTCCCGAGCCAACCCGCGCCGATCCAAGGCAGCGCCCGGATAGGGCCGGCCCCCTTATCGCTCGGGACGACCATCGATCACTTATCCGTGCGGCCGTTCGGAGTCCTCCCACGAGCTGGAGAACTGGAAGGGTCACCGTACCATCAGTGATGTGACACAACCTCGGACTTAGTCAAACAAGCACTTTAAGCATCCAAATGGGCCTTAACGGGCCGCCGCTCTCTCGTTGCACTCGGTTCCCGAAGTGACTATGTGATACCAAGAGTGACTTATGGGAATGGGCCCTTGCTGGTAGAGGGCCAGCAAGGCCAAGAATTGACTCCCCAAGGTAGATTGCCCAATTCAATTGGGGCCGACAAAGTGCACGCGGGCACCGGTTCACAATAACCCACGGCGATCACTCTAAGTCATGGACTTGAGGATCGGGCGCTCCTCACGAATTCAGCGATGCATGATTCAAATATTGGTAGAGCTACACTAAGTGAGCAAGGAAGAGACACTTACTCGACCGGTTTGAAGAAACCGGTCCCGGTCGGAGACGAGGGCGAGCGGGGAGGCGGTGGTTCCCCACACGCCGCGGCGGTGTCGCTTGAACGGCCCGAACCACTTACAAAACTACTCCTCACGCAGGAGGGGGTTCTTGGGGTAGGGGTTAAGATAATACACTCAAACACTACCACCACGCAGGGTGGAGCCTTCAGCCGGCCAAGCGGGGAGGGGAGGATGGACCGAAATGAAGAGAAGTGATAACTATAAAGCTTGCAGCTGTGATCTGAGTTCTGGACAGGAGGTCGCCGTACTAGCTGCTTCGGACCCGTACGAGCTTCAAATTGATTGCAATCACCTTCTGTGGTTTCCTGACTTGGGAGGGAGGATACCAGAATTTTTGGGGCCGCTCAGGAGGACGGCGGTGGTCGCACCAGCAGCAGGAAGGAGTCTCCTCGGTCTGGCCGCAGGCTCTGTCTGGATGGAAGCAGCAAGTTGCAGAGGTCGCTGTACGCCTTCCCGAGCTCTGATCAGCACGAGACCAGCGGCATCGTCTTCGTAGTCGAAGTAGCTTTCAACAGAAAGTGACGGCGATGCTTTCAGAGGTCGGTGGCGATCGGTGTACACTGAAGAGCAGGTGCTGGTCGGTGTAGACAGCAGGAGGCAGGATCGGTGAGCACGAGGGAGAAAATCGTAACTATTTCCTCCGGCAGCCGAACGAAGTTCCGCTTCGTGTTCTTGAAAGAGGACTGGCAGAGGAAGAAATCTTGTGAAGGGACTTCAGCCTGAATCCTTGGAGGTTGGTCGTGGCAGAACGATACTTCAGGTTCTGGTCCCGGATGCAGACTCCAATGCGCAGTTGTGGGAGAATGCCTCCTACGGTTGACCCCGACCTCGGAATGGGTTGATTCCACCTCGCCTGCGAAGTAGACTGGGAGATCTTTCCAGAGATGTAGGCCACGTCCCCAGATTCACCAGGAGGCAGCCGTGAGCGATGCTGCAACAGGGGCCAAAGTGCAGGTCTGCACAGCTTCAATCTGCTTCAAGAAGTGAGGGGGGAAAGAGGGGGTTTCTTGGTGGAGGGGAGGTGTAGGGGTGACCTTAGGTTGTAAGGGGGTCTTGGAGGGGATGTTCCAAGGTGTGGATGGGGGAGAATGGGGTCTAGAAGGTGGTGTTTGCAGTGGGTGAGAGGGGAGATACGAATTTGGGATGGGTGGGGAAGAGAGAAGGAGAGAATTTGAAAATGGACTAATGTGGTTAGTGGGGCTTTGGGAATGGGAAGAGTTGTGTTGGGGAAGGGAATGGATGCTTGGGATAGTGGGAAGGGTGCTTGGGGAAGTGGGTGGGGTAGTTGGGGGTTGGGAGGTGGAGCTAGGATTGGTGGAAGCTCCCTTGGGACTAGGGGGTGGAGTAATGGTGGCTTGGGGAAGTGGAGGGTCTTAAATGAGGTGGGTAGCTAGTGGAGGTGGTTGGGGAAGGGAGGAGAGAGAAGCAAATTCGAAATTGGGGTTGGAGGAGAGAGAAAGAGGGGTGAAATAGAGAGATTAAGAGGGTAATGGGTGGGGAATCTCTCCCCTAGGGTCTCTCACCCAAAAAACTATTGGAATCACTCCACTAACTAAGCTTTGGACTCTCAAATAGCATTTTTCATTGATTGATTCATTAACTCCAAATGAGAGGAGTGGGGGTCCTATATATAGGCAACCCACTCTTTACATTAAGTCCCTGACAAAATAAACAACTACAAATAACCAAGGGGGGTGGGGGTGCTAATGGGCCTAGTCCAACAAATGGGGCCCAATAGCTACATTAGACATCATGATGATACCAAAACATAGGAAAATAAGTGCTAGACCTAGGGAAATGACTCAAATAAAATGGAAATACATCAAAATGACTCAAAGGAAAGCTATAAACTAGATAAGGGGCCTTAATAGCGTGAGGCCCAACTCAACCAGCTCCCGAATGTGAAGAAGTGGACCCGAGCCAAAGGGAGTCGTGGGTGATGCCACCATCAAATCCCCTGGGCCGCGAAGAGCTCGACTCCGTCGAGTAAGGGTCCATCCTGCTAAGGTATCGCTCGAGGAGATCTGGGTCCAATCGCTGTAGGTCCTCCCGACTCACCCATGAGTCTTCCGACGGAGGCCGATCCTTCCACCTGACGAGATAGCGCTCATAGACCTTGCTCCGGGTGGTAGTGACCTGCTCATCCAATATTTGTTCAATGCGATCGCGCTGAGCTCTTTTGGCTAGTGGACTCTCCTCACGGGTGGGCGCTCTCTCAAAGGAGGGAGTAGGCTCAATCTCCTCACTGGGTCTCACCGTGGGACCCTTGTAAGACACTAAGTCGGCAACATTGAATGTAGGACTTACTCCATAATCCTCGGGGAGATCTAACTCATAAGCATTTGCACCGATGCGCCTCAAGACCTGGAAGGGCCCAGTCCCACGTGGCCTCAATTTGGAGTTGGCTCCTGGGGAGAGCCTCTCAGTCCTTACCATCACATAGTCACCCACTTGGAACTCTAAATGACGCCGATGAGAGTCGGCCAACCTTTTATACGCCTCATTTTTCATGCCAATGTGCTTGCGAATTTCTTCATGCAATTCCCTAATATGTTGGGCAAAAGACTCAGCAGAAATGGACACTCTAGCATGATGGGGAAGGGGAATGAGGTCGGAAGGCTTTCTTGGTTTGTACCCATGCACGGCTTCAAATGGACTCATCCCTATTGACTTATTGGTGGAATTGTTGTATGCAAACTCAGCTTGTGGTAAGATGAGATCCCAATTTCCTGGCCGATCCTCAACAAGACACCTAAGGAGGTTCCCTAGACTCCGGTTGACCACTTCAGTTTGGCCATCTGTTTGGGGGTGGTAGGCAGTGGAGAATTTGAGGAGGGTACCCATCATGTGCCAAAGAGTTTTCCAAAAATAGCTAGTGAATTTGACATCCCTATCGGAAACTATGGTCTTGGGTAGCCCATGGAGGCGGACTACTTCATCAAAGAATAACCGGGCTATATGGGATGCATCAGAAGTTTTGTAGCATGGGATGAAGTGGGCCATTTTGGAAAATCTATCAACCACCACATAGATGGAGTCATGCTTCCTAGATGTCTTGGGTAAGCCTAGCACAAAGTCCATACTCAAATCTTGCCATGGTCGGTCGGGAATGGGGAGTGGGGTGTATAGGCCGGTGTTTTGTTTCACCTGTTTGGCCGAAGCACATGTGCGACATTGTCCAACTATTTTGCCTACATCTCTTTTGAGGCTTGGCCAATAAAATTGTTCCTCAACTAAGGCAATAGTCTTGTGGACCCCAAAATGACCGGCTAACCCACCGGCATGTAATTCCCAAACCAAGAAGTCTCGAAGAGATGTCCGAGGAATGCAAAGCCTTGGTCCCTTGAAGAGGAACCCATCCTCTAAAATGAATCCTTCATGCTCCTTGCTAGAATGAGTGGTCAAGTTGGCATAGATTTGCCCAAAGTCGGGACAACTAGGATAATCATCCTTGACCTTGTCAAAGCCAATCACTTCCACTTGGATAGTGGATAACAAGGACATCTTCCTACTAAGGGCATCCGCGGCCTTATTCTCACTCCCGGCCTTGTGTTTGATGACAAAGGTGTAGGATTGTATGAACTCAACCCATCGGGCATGTCGGGCATTCAACTTTTGTTGGGAATTGAGGTATTTGAGTGCCTCATGGTCGGAAAAGATGACAAACTCTTTGGGAAGCAAATAATGTCTCCAATGTCGGAGGGATTGGACCACGGCATAGAACTCCTTGTCATAGGTGGAGTATCTAGTCCTAGCATCACATAGCTTCTCACTAAAGTAGGCGACCGGGTGTCCCTCTTGACTAAGAATCCCTCCTATCCCAATCCCGGATGCATCACAAGTGACCTCAAAAACTTTAGAGAAATCGGGAAGACATAGGACCGGGGCTTGGGTCAACTTTTCCTTAAGCTCAAGGAAGGCTTTAGAGGCGGCTTTGGTCCAAACAAAGGTTCCCTTTTTGAGACAATCAGTTATTGGGCCGGTGATAGTGCTAAACCCCCGAATGAATCTCCTATAGAATGTGGCCAACCCATGGAAACTTCTAACCTCATGAAGGGTGTGAGGTTCCGGCCAATCAATGATAGCTTGGACCTTGTCGGGGTCCATGGAGACTCCTTTGGTTGACACCACATATCCTAGGAAGGTGATGGTAGTGGTCATGAAATGACACTTCCTTAGGTTGGCAAATAAACTCTCTTGCCGGAGGACGGTGCAAACTTTCCTAAGGTGTTCGAGGTGGGATTCATGGGTGTTACTATAGATGAGAATATCATCAAAGTATACCACTAGAAAGTTCCCAATGAAAGGCCTAAGTGCTTCCGTCATAAGACGCATGAAAGTACTTGGGGCATTAGAAAGCCCAAATGGCATGACTAACCACTCAAAGAGACCATCCTTGGTCTTGAAGGCCGTTTTCCACTCATCCCCGGGCCTTATCCTAACTTGATGGTAACCACTCTTGAGATCTATCTTAGAGAAGATGGTGGCTCCGGCTAGCATGTCCAACATGTCATCAAGCCTAGGGATGGGGAACCTATACTTGACGGTAATTTTGTTAATGGCCCGGCTATCCACACACATCCGCCATGATCCATCTTTCTTGGGGGTAAGGAGGGCCGGGACGGCACATGGACTCTTACTAATGCGGATGAAGCCCTTCCTAATGAGTTCCTCTATTTGCCTCCTAAGTTCGGCATGTTCCGTAGGATTGAGGCGATAATGAGGAAGGTTTGGAAGGGTGGCTCCCGGCACTAGATCGATTGCGTGTTGCACATCACGCATGGGAGGGAGTTGATCCGGGAGCTCTTCCAGGAACACATCATGAAATTCTTCCAATAGTTGTTGGATCTCTATGGGATGGGGATTAGAAGGAGTAGGTTCTCCTAAGCATATGACAACCGCACACAAAGGCACCCCTTGAGCAATTTCCTCTTCAAGCTCTTTCCTAGTGATGAGATGAATACCCTTGGTCATCCCCGTGGTCCTACTTTGTTTTGGGGTTTGGATAAGGGCTTGGGTTGGAGGGGTGGAGTTCCCCGAGATTTGTTGAGTGGTGGGGTGTGATCCTTGAGGGAGAGTGTCCCTCTTGGGTATTGGACGAGGTGGGGAAGGGTTAAGACGGATAGTCTTACCCTCATGCTCAAAGGTGCATATGTTGCTTCTTCCTAGAATGGTGGCATCCACATCATAGAGCCAAGGTCTTCCTAAAAGGATGCTACCCACTTCCATAGGTATGATGTCACACCATATTTGGCCATGGTAGGAAGAGAAAGTGAGAGGCACTAGGCATTGGGTGTTGACCGGGATGGAGTTGTTGTTGATCCATGAGACCCGGTATGGACTTGGGTGGGGGGTGGGAGTAAGCCCAAGGAGCTTGACGGTGTCGGGTGACACGGCATTAACACAACTACCACTATCCAAGATCACTTTTCTCACATGGTTTTCTATTTTGATAAAGGTGTGGAAAATTGAAGTCCGTCGCCAATCCTCTTCTTGAGGTTGGGTGAGGGTGCACCTAATGACTCCTAGATGGGAGTTGTTTGAAGGAGTGGAATGATCTAGACCCGACTCTAGACATTGGGCTTCATACTCCTCTTCCCAATCTATTAAGGCTTCATGTTCCTCAATGACACTTTCTTGTTCCTTTTGGGGTTGGACTTCTTCCTCAATAAGCAAGCTAGATAACCCCTTAGATGGACATTGCCCCGCAAAATGACCATACCCATGACACTTATAGCATTGTTGGCGCCCACTTCCCGGGGTGGCTCCTACACTTGGTCCTTTGGGGTTGTCATCCTTCCGTGGGAGAGGGTGACTAGGAGCGGGTTTGTTTGGAGTGATGGGTGGGGGAGGGTTGTAGGACCTTAAAGGGGGATTCCCACTTGGGTTAGGAGCTCTCATGGGGGTGGGTGGAATGGGACGTGGTCCCAAGCCTTTGGGGTCGGTGGGTCGGGGAGGGATAAACCGGGAACTCCTAGAAAATCTTTCCACATCTCTAGCTATTTGGTAAGCTAGCTCAAGGTTATCAACATCCCTCATGAATAATTCCCTCTTGATGTGGCTTTGAAGCCCATTCCTAAAACGGGACAAGGTGACATCCGGATCCTCATGGACTCCACACTTTAGAAGATAGGAGTCGAATTTTTCAATGTACTCTACCACGGTCTTTCCTTCTTGGGTGAGGCTTTGCCATTCATCTAGGAGCATTTGGTGGTAGGTTCGGGGGAGGTATTTGTTCCTAAGTTGGTTCTTCATATCCGCCCAAGTGTCAATAGGCTCATCCCTCCTAATTCGTCTTAGACCTTCTTGATTTAGCCAATAAGTTTTGGCCAACTTAGTGAGATGCATCTTAGCCAATCTTACTCTCCTTTGGTCGGACATGGGGTACCATTCAAAGTATTGGTCCATGGCGGTCTCCCATTCTAGGTAAACACTAGGTTCATGTGAACCGTCAAAGTTTGGGGCCTCTACCTTGATCATCCTTAAAAGGGGGTCATCCGGATCATCCCGTGGACGCCGGTCATTATTTTGATGGAGACGAGGCCTCTCATAATCATAGTAAGGGTCATAGTCCATTTCTTCCCTATAAAATTCAGCATGTGGGTAATGGGCTCTTGGGCCGTTGTTCCTTGGGTGGAACTCATCTCTATGTGGCTCTACATGTGGAGGGCGGGCTCTTGGACCTTGGTTCCTTTGGGGAAAACCATTCCTATGAAACTCACCATGTGGTGGAGGGACTCTTGGTTCATTGATTCTTGGGTGAGGATCTTCCCTATGAAGCTCATCATGGGGAGGGGGAATTCTAGGTTCATTGTTCCTTGGGTGGAACCCTTGATCTTCTAACCTCGCAATTCGATTGGTAAGGGACTCTAGTTGAGCAAGGATGGTGGTGAGGGCAGTCTCTACCCTATCTTGAGGTTCCTCCCTAGGAGCATCTTGGTTGAGTTGGTGAGGATTGGGATCCATTGGTGGAACCGATGACGATGAACCGGGTTGATAGCTAGCACCACTACGGGTGGACATGCAAGACAAAGGGCCAAAGTGGTGGACACACAATGCAAAGGTCCTAGGACTTAGACTTGATAGAGACAAGTCAAGGACTTGCTCTGATACCACTTGATGTGACACAACCTCGGACTTAGTCAAACAAGCACTTTAAGCATCCAAATGGGCCTTAACGGGCCGCCGCTCTCTCGTTGCACTCGGTTCCCGAAGTGACTATGTGATACCAAGAGTGACTTATGGGAATGGGCCCTTGCTGGTAGAGGGCCAGCAAGGCCAAGAATTGACTCCCCAAGGTAGATTGCCCAATTCAATTGGGGCCGACAAAGTGCACGCGGGCACCGGTTCACAATAACCCACGGCGATCACTCTAAGTCATGGACTTGAGGATCGGGCGCTCCTCACGAATTCAGCGATGCATGATTCAAATATTGGTAGAGCTACACTAAGTGAGCAAGGAAGAGACACTTACTCGACCGGTTTGAAGAAACCGGTCCCGGTCGGAGACGAGGGCGAGCGGGGAGGCGGTGGTTCCCCACACGCCGCGGCGGTGTCGCTTGAACGGCCCGAACCACTTACAAAACTACTCCTCACGCAGGAGGGGGTTCTTGGGGTAGGGGTTAAGATAATACACTCAAACACTACCACCACGCAGGGTGGAGCCTTCAGCCGGCCAAGCGGGGAGGGGAGGATGGACCGAAATGAAGAGAAGTGATAACTATAAAGCTTGCAGCTGTGATCTGAGTTCTGGACAGGAGGTCGCCGTACTAGCTGCTTCGGACCCGTACGAGCTTCAAATTGATTGCAATCACCTTCTGTGGTTTCCTGACTTGGGAGGGAGGATACCAGAATTTTTGGGGCCGCTCAGGAGGACGGCGGTGGTCGCACCAGCAGCAGGAAGGAGTCTCCTCGGTCTGGCCGCAGGCTCTGTCTGGATGGAAGCAGCAAGTTGCAGAGGTCGCTGTACGCCTTCCCGAGCTCTGATCAGCACGAGACCAGCGGCATCGTCTTCGTAGTCGAAGTAGCTTTCAACAGAAAGTGACGGCGATGCTTTCAGAGGTCGGTGGCGATCGGTGTACACTGAAGAGCAGGTGCTGGTCGGTGTAGACAGCAGGAGGCAGGATCGGTGAGCACGAGGGAGAAAATCGTAACTATTTCCTCCGGCAGCCGAACGAAGTTCCGCTTCGTGTTCTTGAAAGAGGACTGGCAGAGGAAGAAATCTTGTGAAGGGACTTCAGCCTGAATCCTTGGAGGTTGGTCGTGGCAGAACGATACTTCAGGTTCTGGTCCCGGATGCAGACTCCAATGCGCAGTTGTGGGAGAATGGCTCCTACGGTTGACCCCGACCTCGGAATGGGTTGATTCCATCTCGCCTGCGAAGTAGACTGGGAGATCTTTCCAGAGATGTAGGCCACGTCCCCAGATTCACCAGGAGGCAGCCGTGAGCGATGCTGCAACAGGGGCCAAAGTGCAGGTCTGCACAGCTTCAATCTGCTTCAAGAAGTGAGGGGGGAAAGAGGGGGTTTCTTGGTGGAGGGGAGGTGTAGGGGTGACCTTAGGTTGTAAGGGGGTCTTGGAGGGGATGTTCCAAGGTGTGGATGGGGGAGAATGGGGTCTAGAAGGTGGTGTTTGCAGTGGGTGAGAGGGGAGATACGAATTTGGGATGGGTGGGGAAGAGAGAAGGAGAGAATTTGAAAATGGACTAATGTGGTTAGTGGGGCTTTGGGAATGGGAAGAGTTGTGTTGGGGAAGGGAATGGATGCTTGGGATAGTGGGAAGGGTGCTTGGGGAAGTGGGTGGGGTAGTTGGGGGTTGGGAGGTGGAGCTAGGATTGGTGGAAGCTCCCTTGGGACTAGGGGGTGGAGTAATGGTGGCTTGGGGAAGTGGAGGGTCTTAAATGAGGTGGGTAGCTAGTGGAGGTGGTTGGGGAAGGGAGGAGAGAGAAGCAAATTCGAAATTGGGGTTGGAGGAGAGAGAAAGAGGGGTGAAATAGAGAGATTAAGAGGGTAATGGGTGGGGAATCTCTCCCCTAGGGTCTCTCACCCAAAAAACTATTGGAATCACTCCACTAACTAAGCTTTGGACTCTCAAATAGCATTTTTCATTGATTGATTCATTAACTCCAAATGAGAGGAGTGGGGGTCCTATATATAGGCAACCCACTCTTTACATTAAGTCCCTGACAAAATAAACAACTACAAATAACCAAGGGGGGTGGGGGTGCTAATGGGCCTAGTCCAACAAATGGGGCCCAATAGCTACATTAGACATCATGATGATACCAAAACATAGGAAAATAAGTGCTAGACCTAGGGAAATGACTCAAATAAAATGGAAATACATCAAAATGACTCAAAGGAAAGCTATAAACTAGATAAGGGGCCTTAATAGCGTGAGGCCCAACTCAACCAGCTCCCGAATGTGAAGAAGTGGACCCGAGCCAAAGGGAGTCGTGGGTGATGCCACCATCAATCAGGAAGTAACGTTTCCGCGATAAAGGCTTTAAGAGCCCACGTCGCAGACGGAACTCCCGCCGGAGACTCCTCAGCTTGCCGGACTCCTAACAGTAACGAGCAATTTATATCAAGGGTCTCCCCCGATGGCAGGTAAGGCCTCTAAGGCAATCACAAACCCTGAGCACTCCGCTTCACCCCCTCGGTGGAGAGGAATCTCGCGCACCACCTCTCATACCCTCCCATTTATCGCCTTTCTCCCACAAGCTTTACTGACTTTGCCATCGGAGGATTATCCCCCAGGGAGACCCCCTGGGCCCTCTGATTCGTTTCCCTATCTTGCAGATACTTCTTCTGGTGATCCCCAACACGCTCAGGACCAGCGCGAGATTTCGCCTCTTCACTTGGGGTTGGCAATGGGTCTAGTTCAAGTCGGGCTCGGTACAACCCCGCCCAAACTTAATAGGGTGTCTGGGAACTATTTTTTTTAAGTTATTTCTATCTAAAAAATTATGTCAACATAATTTTTGACTTACATTTTAAAATAAATAAAAATTGATACTTCCTGTTTGACAGCAACATCATAATTTTTAAAATTTATGTAGATCTGTTTGATAGATAACTATTCATAATTTAAAAATTATTAAAATAACATTTTATTAGAGATCGATATCATTCAAACTTTATTAAAATGAAATTAAAATGAAGTCTCTTCCCCCAAGCATCCGGTCCGCACAAGAAGCCAACAAAAAGTCTCTTCCCCAAGCAGTGTTCATCTCCTCCCCCGTGTTCCATCTTCTTGCCCTGCGGTTCTCACCCGTTCGCGAGACGCTCGTGGCCCATCCCCGCGGGACCACCCCTCAGTTGCCGCTGCTTTGGATCTACACCGCGCGGACGACCGTCGTCGGTCCCAGCAGGCGTCGCCGGTCCCCGGATGGCCGCTGCAACCCGCCGTCCACGGCCACGATCCTGGCCTTCCGCCGCTACGAGGCCGGCCGCCGCCACCGTTGGACCCTGCCTCCGGATGTTGGCCGCCCTGCGCACCGTCACCCGCCGTCGTCGCTATCCACGACAACCCCTCTCGCGTGCGGCTACCTGCCCGGCAGGACATATCACGGACAGATGATCAACGGGTGCCTCCGCTGTTGGTGACACCGGGTGATGCAACGACAAAAACGGTTCACCCCATCCAAATAATTTGAGCTCTCATGGGCTTTATCAAAGCGAAGTCTACATCTTCTCTCGAAATGAAGAGCTTTCAGTTGATATCCTTCAGGATGAGAAAAATCTAACATGTCATCATGTTTTACCAACCAATGTTTGTCCACAATAATATTGAATTCATCATAAGAATAAGGAATTACCCAAGCATCATCAACATAATTTATTTTCTCAAAATCACGAGAAAATTGCACAATAATCTCACCGGTTGGTGTAATCTCAATGCCATTTGTTTGGGACAATAAATCAACGACGGTTTGAGAAATGCCATTAAGTCGTCGACTTTCATCAAAAGTGAGATTCGTCCATTGACCATTAGGAATCCGCACACTTGTACTGAGTATGATGAGATTCATAAGGAGATTTAAGGACCCCAATCTAAAAAAATAAATTGACTCCTTATGCTCTGATACCAAATCTGATGTAGGACAAAAACGATTCACCCCATCCAAATAATTTGAACTCTCGTGATCTTTGATCAAACATATAACATGCTATAAATCTCTGCTAATTTGAATTAGGATAAACCTCATAAGAATCGGTTCACCAGCATTTGTCCAAAACTCAAGTCAAAATAAATTATTCTCTTGATCAAATAATCTGATGCTTGACAATGCAATTGTAACATTAAAAGCACATAATACCTGCTATATAAAGCTTGCAAATACAGGCAGTGACCGATGACTAAATGAGGGCAAGCCAAATGGGTAAAAAAATTGCTCTAGGGCCAAATAAATGACGTAGTATACCCATCTCAGAAGGGAAAAAGAAAAACTCGGGCTTCAAACTGAGAATGTCGAGTACCTTCACAGGAGTGAAGTGAGAACAGACCACACAAATCTTGAGTCCATAAAAGGTTCATGTGCTCATCTTCTATACACGATTCCTGACAGCGTGGGAATCGGGAAGGGGCCAGACCGCGAGCAGCAGCACGATCTCCAGCTATGGCAGTAAGTTGTTGGTGCGGTGACGGTTTGCTGGCCTTGGCAAGGAGCCGGCAGTCACGGCGGTGGCATGCGGGCCTGAGCGGGATGGAAGGGCCCGACAGTGGAGCGGCCTCGCGGAGGCCGCTCGCAGGAGAGGCGAACATGCTCACGGTGCGGTGGCCGCGGACGGAAGAACAGCGGCGTCTCACGACGCTGGCTGGGCGGGTTGGCCGGAGAGGACTGGCTATGCTAATACTATTGCCGCTGACGAGGGCACCGATGGTGCTGGACTGTGGAGATGGGAGGAAGGGGATGGATGAACAGTGTCCAGGGGAAAGAAAACATTAACGAATCAAAGAAAATAATATTAGAAGTGAGGGTTTGGCCTCCGCCATAGAGAAATCAGAGAGGGTTTGACCTCCGCCAGAAGAAAAATGGGGGTTTGGCTTCCGCACGGCAAGTAATCACACACATTTTTTTTTGCTAATCATCATCTAACCCTAATTAGGGTTGACACATCTTTATTTATAGAAAAAGAAGTTTACAAATAGGCTCAATATTTTTTCTACTTTAACAGTTACAATATCCCAACTATTAAAATAAATAAAAAGGCATAATCGATTATATAAACTCTAAACTATCATAATCGACTATATAAATTCTAAACTAAAAATAACCCAAAAATTAACTACGAAAATATAAAAATTAATGACAACAATCTTCATATTAGATGCCTTCGAAGCTTCCGCACAAATTAAGATGATTCTCCGTAAACCTTGTAACTCGCTCTGCGTTAATCTCCTCTGGTTCGAATAAATTCAACCTTGAATTTTAAAATGATCAAAAAACACTTGGGCAAAGATAGGAGCATCTGGAGCATTCATCACCGAACATTCCACATAAATATTCAGATCAAATAGTTGGCGACGCCTCTGAATATACATTTCAACACTGTACCATATCGTGTAAAAATCATTATGAGTCTTATGACATCTTACATCATCAACAATAACAGAACATGAACCATGTGGACCTGTAGTGGCTGATGATGAATCTAACTCAAATAAGATCTCTGAATGGATATCACAACATGAGCCAATCTACTAGATCACAGAATAAAATCCAGGAGTCATAGGTTTTGATGGCTCACGTGCAGAAGACACTCAAACACAACATTAGACATCAAATCCAATTCAGACTGAATAAATAGCTCGTGATCCCACGAGTCAAGAATCGGCTCTTGAAATAGACCTATACTAGAATGAAAACTAGCATCTTCAAAAATAGACTCAGAAATCATATCCAATCCATACTGCATGAATAGATCATGATCCCAAGCATCAATAATCTGTAGGACTGTATCCTCACCACTGATGGCCTCTGATTGGGCATCAAGTGTTGCTAATGGAAGCTGCTCTAATAACATATGGGGACTCATACGAGTAAGCTGAGTGGTGACTTAAACTTCTGGTAATTCTTAATGAAGAATTAGAGGTGTGGTTGAGTCATCAATCTCTTTTATCATTTGAGATTCTGGTGTGACTCACACAATCAGATCCATAGCTATCTTTGAATTAGCTGATTTACTGACATTCTGTTGTCCCAGTCTTCTCATTTTATGGGCTTCCACCAGGGGAGATTACGGCAAGTAATCACACACAGTTTTTTTGCTAATCATCATCTAACCCTAATTAGGGTTGACACATCTTTATTTATAGAAAAAGAAGTTTACAAATAGACTCAATATTTTTCCTACTTTAACACTTGCAATATCCCAACTATTAAAATAAACAAAAAGGCATAACCGACTATATAAACTCTAAATTAAAAATAACCCAAAAACTAACTACAAAAATATAAAAATTAATGACAATAATCTTCATATTGGATGCCTTCGAAGCTTCCGCACAAATTAAGATGATTCTCTGTAAACCTTGTAACTCGCTCTGCATTACCGAGTCTTCCCTCAGCAGGACGTGCGGCGCGCTGCCAGGCCAACGCAGGTAGCAGAAGAGCAAGAGCGAACATGCGCGCGTGTCGGAGCCATGTGGGAGTGGCGGAGATGAAGGAACATTGGTGTGCGATGCGGAGGACCTGGCGTCTGCGTTGCGGTGCGTTAATGCAAGGCGCGACGAGCGTTCTCAAAAAAAAATTGCTATTGACTTATTTTGTTTAGAAAGAGATTTTAATAGAGTCGTACTTTTTTCTAAAAATTAAGGAAGTAACTACCTAATGTAATTAGTAGGTTCTCTACTCTTATTTTTAAATTTAAGAGAGAGAAAAAAGAAAAAAATTCCAAACACCCTATAACACATTATTTTTAGTTTCAAATTTGGTCCAAACTCAAGTGATAAATTATCGGATCGGACTAGTCTCGGCTATTACAATAAATTTTAAGACTCGTCTTAGAGACATCTCAACTCACCAAAATGTTAAAATATAATTTACTGCTAAATTTTACTCTATTTCTTTCCGTCATAAACTTTATTTATATTCATCGTATATTTTTCGAGAAATAATTCTAATTCTCAATTGACATTGGTTTCATAGAGGGATTTATTGCATTTGTGAACTTATGATACTTCAAGTGATTTCATTTCCTCGACAATGAGCACTTAAAAGTGGGAGATACCACAATGTCGCTGCCATGGTATAATAACTTAGGGCCGCTTTGATAGCGGCTTGGTCGAGCGACTGTCGGCGGATAAGTCACCCGCGGTTACGGTGGGCCCTGCCTCCCCTTCACACAAATACACATAATCGACCTCGAGTGACTTAATCGACCCTTCGGAGTCGATTAACCTATCCCCACCCGCTTATCAAAAAGGGCCTTAAAGTCTCAATAACCCCAACAACCAGAGCTCGGCCCAATTCTTTAATGAGCCGAGCTTTTAGGCTCCACAAAAAGTCCATGGGTTGAAAATAGGGTGATAGCCCAGCCCAATGTTAGGCTAGGTCCACGAGCCCGTCAGCTTTAGCCAACCCACGGCTAGGTCTACTTATTTTCTATCAAATCTGAAATTAATAATCTAGTAAAATATATTGCCATGACAAATCTAACACCAAACCTCTATTAAAAATGCTAAAATTCAATCTTTTCTTTTTTTTATTTTCTGCTCTTATTTTTTGAGTTAATTTCATTTATACCTCCTTACATGCGAAATATCAACATTCTTAGTTGTCATATATCATATATACCATCATTATTAATCTATTTTAAAAATATCACTAAATGATGAAAATGTCTACAATGTTCATATCAACCCCAAACCTCACCCCCACAGACTCTGGGAATATTTTCATTATTTAGTGACATTTTAAAAAAATCAATTAATCATGATGGTATATATATCATATTTGACAACTAAAGATGGTAATGTTAATACTTTACATGTAAAATGGGTACATATCATATTAACCCAATTTCCCAATTAGACCTTTTTCATTCACAGTTTTAATATAAATTTAAAACATTATATCAAATGCGTACTCTAGAATCCAATATGCGGGCCCAATAAGAAACCGTAGAGCCTTCGGCACTGGGCCGAGCGGACCGAACCGGGCGGGTCACGAGTCACAGACCCCCCAGCGACGACCCCGCCAACTCCCCCGAAAATTTCAAATTCAAATTCCTCAAAATTCATCGTTTCCCGCCTTTTTTATTCTGAAACATATCAGAGAGGAACAAAGGAAGGGGGGGGGGGGGAATAAAGAAGAAAAAGAAGATCTAGCCCTCGTTCTCCCTCTCCTTCCCCTTTCCCCTTCGTCTTCCTCAACATCTCCCCACCCATTCTCGAAACCCTAACCCTAGCGGGAGCAGAAGCACAAGATGTCGTCCCGGCTCAAGGAGCGGGGCGGCGGCGGGGGGAAGGTCATGGCTTTGAAGCCCCAAAAGGGCCCCCCAGAGGGAACCCCCGTAGGCAAAGGAGCGCCGAGACGGACGCCGTCCGCCGGCAAGGAAAATTCCAGGAGGACCCCCTCCACCGGGAAGGAGAACCCCAGGGTGACCCTCTCCAATGGCAGGCCGGTGGCTCCCGGCATGCACCAGAGGCTGATGCCGGGGGACGCTCAGGCTCAGCGGTCCGAGAAGGCGGCTGCTGCTGCTGCTGCTCCGCCCAGCGTCCGGTGGTCCACGTCGTCGATGCCGAGAGGTAAGGCTTCCAACCCGTCCGACTTTGCGCGGCTGCTGGCGGATCTCCGCGGCGGCGATGGGGGTAGAAGAAGCGCCCTGAGGGCGTCCGTTTCTACCACTGACGGCGGGGAGAAAGTTAAAGACAGGGACTTGAAGGTGGCCGAGTCTGGCGAGAAGGGGAGTCTGGGCACAGTTAGGGTAGTAGAGAAGTGTCAGCAGGTGAAGAGGGTGCCGGTGTTGAGATCTGCTGCCAGCGGGAAGGACGGCAGAACTGGCAACGGACTTGGGGTTTCGGAGAATGGCAAACCCAATGGCGTTTTGGGCCTGCATTTAGTCAGAAGTGGTTCTAGAGCGCCATGCGCTGCCTCCCAGGGGAATGGAGAGAAAGCTGTGAGTAGGTCTGTTGGTGTTGGGTATTCTGCTGTGATACATAATGTGGAATCAGATCAGAAAGTTAGCAGAGAAAAAGAAAAGGAAAGGGTCAAGCTTCTGGTAGGAAGCTCTGGCAACAGAGCCTTTGCAGGCACAGAATTGGGTAAGAGCGAGATGCATGAGCCTGAGTTTGTGGATATCTTCAAGGAAAATGGCAATTTTGTCTCCGATTATAAATATTTGCATGGGCAAGCTTCAGAAAACGGTGATGCCTTGAAGAATATGAATGAAAGGGACAATACGAAGCTCGATTCAAAATTTTCGGGCCAAGTGTCATCAAAAAGCGACGACACCGAGGTAAGCCGGAAGGTAGAGTCGTTGGCGCTCAATCTGAAAGCAGGACATGATGCAACAGTTAGAGAAACAGCGGTCTTAGAGACTTCTACCGACGAGCTCAATAAAGATTCACTTTCGAAGGCAGAAAGGAATGACAAAGCCATGGATAGTATTACTGTTTGCGAAAACCCAAGTGTGCTGAAATCCGACACAGGGAAAGGTGGTCCAGTCGTTAACCGATACTCTAGCAAACTTCATGAGAAGCTTGCATTTTTGGAGGGAAAGGTCCAAAGGATTGCATCTGACATCAAGCGAACCAAAGAGATGCTTGAACAGAACAACCCAGATGCATCAAAGTTGATTCTTTCTGACATCCAGAACAAGATTTCCGGTATTGAGAAGGCAGTGAGTCACGTGATGGGTGGTACCGAAGTTGAGTTGAACTCCTCTATCCCTGTCAAAGATGGGATTTTGCACCCTAAATTTATGGAGAAGAATGCTCTGGAGGGAGTTGGTGGATTAAAGAATTCGGTTAAAGAACTGAACCATGAAGAATTGGAAGCAAGATTTTTCCCTCATCACAGATTACTTAGGAGCCGGGCATCAATGACTAATTCAGAGCAACAAGATAAGAGTTGCAAGGCAACATTACCATCACACAGTCGTGATCCTGCAGTTAAAGATGCATCGTCAAGTCCCATAGATGAAAACCCAATTGCATTGGAGTTTCTGGCTTCCTTGAATGTAGATAAGTTTAAAAACAATGCACATACCAAAACTATTTTGTTTGATTCGGCCGCAATTCAGCAGATGGAATCAGAGAATGCCACATTATCAGGGGATCCATGTGTTTCAAAAAACGTAACAGGTGGTGCCCAAAATTTAGCTTTACCGTTGACGAGTGATGAGAAGATTGAGGAGTTTGAAGATCAGGAGAATAAGCCGGTAATGGTACTGAGAGAGGGGACCGAAGATTCCAACATGGATCAGCTTTTTGAAATAGGGCTCAAACCGTCGACTGGTGGTTGGTTTGTTTCAGAGGGAGAAGCTGTTCTTCTAGCCCATAGTGATGGATCTTGTTCTTACTTCGACATTGCAAACAATGAGGTATGTACCTATGTTTATGATACATTTGATGTAGTCAATCCATATATAGTCATTTCTATTGGTTTTGGGCTTTCAGAAACTCTATAAATAGAATTCTCTACAAAAACCCGTGTTGATTCATATTGCTGATCTGTTCATCTGAGTAACAATTTGTTTAAACTTCTCTCACATAACTAGTGTTCAGTGATTGGGCGCCAACGGATGTGCCTTATTCTCCCTTGTAGTAAGAGACGCTTATAGTATCAAATTTTTTGGATTATGATTAATTCTCAACTATACATTTACATATTACTCGTACATTCATGATGAAGTAGAGCACATTTAAACATGCTTGCATACTTTTGTGGGCCTTCTTGATTTAGTGTTTGGATTGTGCCTCTATTTTAGGAGAAGTCTGAATACAGTCCTCCAGCATGTACATCCAACAACTTGTGGGGTGACTGTTGGCTAATTCGTGCTCCTGGAGTTGATGGTTGCTCTGGAAGATATGTTGTGGCGGCTTCTGCTGGGAATACCCTGGACTCGGGCTTTTGTTCTTGGGATTTCTACACAAAGGATGTCTCTGCTTTCCGAGTTGAAGATGGAAGATCCTCTTCTCTGTCAACATCATCATTGTCCAGGACAGTGCTTGCCCCCCTACCCAACACAAGTTTACATCGGAGAAGCTCTTTAAGTACAACGCCTGCTTTGGGAAGCCAACAATGGTGGTATAGGCCTTGTGGACCACTGCTTGTCTCTGTTTCTAGCAGGCAGACTATGGCTAATGCTTATGATATCCGTGATGGAGAACTAGTCATGACTTGGGAAGTGCAAAATCCTGTGACGGCTATGGAGTATTCAAGTCCTCTGCAATGGAGAAGTAGAGGAAAAGTGGTCTTAACAGAGCCTGAAGGTATAAGCCTTTGGGACGTCAACTCAGTGAATCCTCGGCCATTGCTGTCTGTCGCTTCTGGTAAAAAGGTCACCGCCCTTCATGTGAACAACACAGATGCTGAACTGGGTGGCGGCGTTCGGCAGAGGTAAATGCTTATCTTAAATTTCATGTTTACCTGGACTCGTGATTAACATCTTGACTTTCTTTTCTTTTGTTTGTAATGACAATAAATCTTTGATTGTTATAAATTGTATCTTTAGTTGCAACTGTTGATCTCTAAGCGAAATATCAGCAAGGTTGCCTTTTCTCCAGCTAAGCTCCATGGGGATGTTCGATGTCCAATATGATAATGATCATCTATCTCGGTCATCTAATCTGAGCCGTTGAAGAGAAAATATAATGCCTTTGAAGAGAGTGGCTGCTGCATTTGCTTTGTCTTATTAGTTCAATTCAAGTAACGTGATGAAATTACATGTGTTTGACCTGCAGGATCAGTTCATCTGAGATAGAGGGAAACGATGGTGTGTTCTGCACACAGGATAACTTAAACGTGATCGATTTGCGGCTTCCCTCTGGCGTGGGGCTTAAAATATCAAAACCTGGATGCCATGGTCATTCTGTCTTTTCTAGAGGAGATTCCATATACCTTGGCTGCACTGAAACAAGGTTGGGAACGAAGGGATCCCCGAGCTCTATGCTACAGCAGTTCTCACTGCGTAAAGGAAGGCTTGCCGCTTCTTACTCACTGCCCGACAGCCACGCTCACATTCACCATTCTTCACTAACCCAAGTATGGGGCAACAACAGCCTTGTGATGGGCATCTGTGGAATGGGATTGTTCGTCTTCGATGCTATCAGAAATGATGGAGTGCCGTCTTTCACAGTTGATCATGAGTGCGCTACGGGTGTTCGAGAAGTCATTGGCCCTAATGACCTGTACTACCCTTCTTTTGACTATCTGGGTTCACGGGCACTTGTTATATCCAGAGACCGGCCTGCAATGTGGAGATACATATTGTAGTTAACTTTATAGCCAGTAAGAAAACTTGTATTCCCTATACTCTTCTAGTATATTTATGTTTGAGTGATGCTTTTGTTCTGTAACTATATCTACCCTTCACCCGAGTGTATAAAACTGATGTGTATGCCATGTTTTAATCATAGCCTCTTCTTTGGTCTACATTTTGGTCTCTTTTTGTGCACTTTGGTTGCCATTATTTGATGAGTGACAGCAATTCCTCACTACTGTTGTCAATGATAAGTAGATGCTTATTATCACTGATGTTCCATTGCAAGATGCTCACTTCTGAAGGTTCTCCGTAGTCCATACGTGAGTTAATGGAAACACGAGCTGTCAACCATCATTTGTTTGGAAAGAACTCAGCAGTTTTCCGTAAACCACCACCCGCGTTTCGTGAACCCTATCTGTGACCCTGCGGTATGCAAAGCCCCAAAGTTCTCCCAAGTATTCATAAAAATGCGCCTGACCCCTCTCATGAGAAAGATTGAAAAATAAAATGCAGGAAAAGAGTATTTTCAGAATACGAAGAATAACTTCCCAACTAATATTTCATCATGTTTGCAGAATACTTAAAAAAATCGATCATGAACCTAGATTGCGAGTAAGGAGGAAACCATAGTTGCCTGTCGGACGGCAATTTGGAATTCGGAGACTTGCCAGGCGATTCTATCGTACGACAATCCAATAGAATCGTCTCGTTCTTATGCACATCGAGACCTACTGATGCAAAAGTTTAAAACACGTTTAGATAAGAGTAAGGCTCCCACGTGTGATGCACACCCATTGTATGTTGTCTTTAATTTTTTTATTTTTTCAAGTGACTTGCAAAATATTTTAAATTAGATTACAAGTCACCTTACAACTAAATTATTTAAAAAATAAAAAAATCAGATCAAATAAATAATGTTGATCTCATTCTTTTAAAAATTGACATTTTATTTTTAATTTTTTAGATAACTTGCACCACAAATTAGAGTAACTTGAGTCACTTAAAAAATTTTAAAAAAATCAAAAACCCCACACACTTAGGGTTTGAAACACACTCTCACTGTGCACCAAGTCAAATTCAAAGGATAAAACCCGATATGTAGGTGTAGAACCATTGATCTCTATCCTCACCCTGCAATTGCTAGCTTCCCAGACTCCTATCTCTGCGCATACCATTCTCGATAGTTGATAATCTGTTAAAAACAATCCCACATCAAATGGAGATTAAAATAAATAAATAAATAAAATGTGATGTTCATTTCCACTCAGCATCTTAATATTTGAGTTTGATGACCTAATGTACTAAATTTTAACATGCATGTCGGAGTTCATGGTTCTCGTTAGGACTGCTCTATATTTGTTTTGATCGACATGAAATAAACCTAAGTTAGTCTAAACGCGAGGTAGTAAATTAAGGATCGTCCCACATCAAATGAAGATCAAAGTAAGTTCAAAATATAATGCGAGTGTTTTCCGTTCAATGTCTTTAAATTTTAAGTTGGATGATGACTCAAATAATCTTTAACAATATCTTTTAACCATGTTTAGATTGTTTACCTTTCTGCGAATAAAGCTTAAACTGACTTATTAGTGCAGATGCAAGTTCTTAGTCAAACTGTAGGTAGAGAAGACTAACATGTTTTCCCTAGACAGTCATTGATAGATTTTAACAGTGCATTTACTTCTCAAAGAACATACAAACGTCACAAGAATGTTGAATACAGATTTTACAAGTAAAACGCTACCGATCGTGCGCCAACAGTTGAATATTAAGTATTTGTAAAAGTTACATTTGTTATTAGCATACTTTAACATACAACATTAACGTCATACCTCCCTCTGTGCTCCTATTGAAACCGTTTACCATCTCTTACGTCCTGAACGCGAATATAGTCAAGTACAATGCCCTGGAATTCTTTATATCTTACTATTATTCAGGCTAGAATGGAATAAAATATATAGCTAATCTTATTTAGGTTAGTAACAACTGGGATCGGACGAACATGTTTGAGCTCAAAATAGAATCCTGCTGTGTTGGATTAGTATGTAGATGGATCAAGTTAGGATTAGAGCCCGTGACTCTGTCGCAATCCCAACCGGAGCCAACCAAACTGAGTTGCAGCCGCTGTTAAGCCCATAGAACACGACAATGCCCTGGTTAAAGGGTTTAGTTGTTCCAACACTACACCACCGAGTAAGTAGCAACCAACCAAAAGTTACCAGAGTTTAATCAGCTCGATATTCAAAAACAAACAGCAATACTCGTCTCACGGATTGTCAAAATGTAAAACAGCAAGAATACATTGATCTATATGAAACAAGAACTGGGCGATCCATCCAGTAGCTAAAAATCCAACAACGTTTCCACTTCCAGAAATGCAGACCCAGAAAATTAGTACAACAGCCTGACATTTGCACCGCGTGAAGGTTTTATTTCTTGGTATATGGCATCTGAACATACGTTTGGTCATCAGGCTGAAAGGGCATTCAGCAACAGGGTGGACGGAAATGAAATATACACGGATGAAACTTACTAAGTGCGAGACAAGGAATAGTTATGATAAATTACCGAACGGATTCTAAAATCAGCACCTGCTGCTTCCTCGAGGCTTCCCTGATTCTCAAATAAATTAATCAAGCTTGACATTGGAGTATAGAAGCGTGTCCCTTGTGAATGGCATGTAGAGTAGATAATAGATCTGCAGGGACAAAACCATGAAACGAAATCCTTTGAGCTTCTTTGAAGTCACAAGAATATACATCCAGTGGAGTCGTCCTAAATAACCCATTCGCAAGAATCCAACCATTGAATCAGTTCAAGCATCTTCTCAATTGGAAATGTATACCTTATTATCAAGTAAAAATTTGTACCAGGCATTGGAATATGGCAGCATCAAAATTTAAAAGAGAAGGAACATGAACCAAGGCCCTTATGATTAGGCTGTTACATTTACTGAGATTACCCTTTATAATGATAGCCTGGGAATAATCCTTAGACAATGAGATCAGAAAAAAAACTCCTTTAGATTAGCAATGCAAGACAGCAATAATATAGACTTCATATTTCCCACCCCACTTTAAAGGAGGCACGCATAAAGTTTCACTTTTTGAAGCACCGTCTAATTATCTGGAAAGAAATGGAACTTGGATTCTCATACTTTCAAAAAAAAAAAAATCTGTTAAGAGTGAAAATCCATCTTGCGCAAGCAAATGCCATCTTGCAAACCTTGTATTTCAACAAAACTTCCTGATTCTTTATGGAATAATTCTCCTCAACATTTATAGGATTTTTTTCTTGAATATTAGTAACCTGACAAATCTAGGATTCGCAATTTAGAAACTTACCCCAATGAGAGTAGATATGAGAAGAATGACACCAGTTATCCAAGCAAGACTCTTTCTGACTAACAACACTTCTGGATTGGTTCTATTTGATGCTGGTACTTCCACTAACCACCTTGGAGTTCGAGACTTCAGTTTCACATCCAACATGGATTCTGAGTTAGTTGAAGGCTCCTCATTCAATAAGATAACACCAACTACTTCCCCTGCAACATGAAGTGTCCATTTTCACAAAAAAAAGAGAATAAAAAGCAGATATGAACAAAAAAAACTCAGTCAAAACCAAACAAAGGGAAAGGATTCTTTTGTTGAAGAAAATTACCAATATAAATTGCGGTGATTTGAAACGAAAACACCAGGACTAACAATTTTCAAGAAACAAAGAGATAAGTTACAAGTTCTATCCCATCATGAAAATCAACACAATTAATTTTCCATGCTCATCCCCTAAGCCATCATCACATTGATGGATGAATTAATGTCAGCCTCATGAATTCTTCCTTCACCGGACATCCACATGTACGACAAACTATCCAAAATGGAGAACTTCAAATTTCTTGACAAACATATGGTTGTCTCCCCTCTTCAACCTTTAATATGAATGTCCTGGGTTGTTTTCATTCTTCAGTTTGCTATTATACAAATCTTGGCCAAGACCCAACTATACCAAATACATCACTTACGCTATGGCAAATAAGCAGACAGAAAACAGAGAAACAAGTCAGTGTGATGAAAACACCTGACCTTGGTATGATTTCTGCAGCAAACCAAATAACTTGGCTAATGTCATATGGAAAAGCTCCAACCCCTGCTGGGCTCTGTCACTTGAACCATACTCATTCAGAGCCTGCAAATAATAAAACATCCATTAAATTATAGTATGATAAAGAATAAGCCACAAGCAGGGAGGGGGTGGTTGTTTTGGTTAGTGGGCCACTTCATTTGGCTTTCAATTAAAACTAGTCAATCATAATCCATTACCTGACACTTGTAACTTTATCTAAAGTAGGCCAAGCTAATGTCAAATTATTTACAGCATACTTGCCCCTGCTCTAGGGATCCTAATGTCAAAATACATTGATACAAAGATGTTATGCCCATTCATGTCTGTCCAAACCTCATCATCATTTATTAAAGCTCCACTATCTCTGGTAACCTATGTAGTCCGAGGCGTGAGACAACCGAGGCGACCAAGGGGTCGCCTCATGCCTCAAACGCCTAGGCGATGGCCTAGGCGTTTGAGGCGTTCGAGGCGTTTTATTAAAAATATGTATATACAATTCAAAAAATATAAATATATGTCTAAATATCAAAAAAAATACATACAGACAATCAAGATTTTCAATAAAATTAACAATAATTAATATTTGAGACAAAAATACATACATACAAATAAGATAAGATTAGAATAAAGGAGATTTAAACCAAGATTGGACCAAAAGAAGAAGAAGGCCGAGAGTGAGGCGTTTGAGGCGAAAGCGAGGCGGTTTGGGACCGCCTCACCGCCTCAAACGCCTAGGCGAGCGCCTAGGCGCGCCTCTGACTACATAGCTGGTAACCAGTAAGATTCCTACTTCCCACCACCTCCGCACAAGTCTCCTAATTATAAGTTCTGAACTGAGTTCCCTCTCCAATCAGGTTGCACCAAATGTTGACTCTTCATGGGTGATCAGGGGAAACTCTGCTTGTGTGCCCTCAATTGATCTGCCAGGCAATGGGGTCGATTGGTACCTCTCACCTGTACATTGGTGAAGTGGGCCCAGTGTTGATTTTTTCTCCTCTTTACTGCTCTTTCATGTGAATGCAGCACTCTCAATGGTGACCCATGGAGACCATGGGGCCACCATGGGTGCCAAGGGTGGGGAGCTGGAATCCTTCTTCTTCTTCCATCTGTTCTTTCATGTGAATGCAGCACCTCAGCACCTCTTTCTCTCTCCCTCTCTCTCTCTGCACATGGAGGCCATGGGGCTATCACGAGTGCCAAGGGTGTTGAGCTGCAATCCTTCTTCTTCTTCCATTTGTTCTTTCATGTGCAGCACCTCTCTCCCTTTTTCCCTTTTCTACGCCAGCATCCAACAGTATGAAGTTGGGCCACTATTGGTTACTCTTCTTCAGATCTCCTCTTCCTTTTTTCCCCATTTTTCTTTGCCATATTTTGCGGGAATTATGCTTTTCCGTTTGTGATGAGGATGCTTTTGCCTTGCCAGCTTGGATTTTTGAGAGGCAAAATTGTCTTTCTACAACTGCTGGAAAATTTTCAGACACCAGGGGTTCACTGATGAAACACATAAAACGAAAAGAAAAGAAAAGGGGAAGACTCCCTACTTCACATTAGTTTTAAAAAGTCCAAGACTGCATTTAGAAGTGGATGCATTACAACAGCTTCTTCTTCTGAGCCTCTTCTGACTCAAGGGGAAAATTATATATTCGTTTAGAAGTTCAACCTTCACAGTGGCTTCTAATGGCAATGAGCAAGTAATATCACCTTGATGCCTGTAAAAGAGCCGGCCAATAGTTCCACAGGCGCCTGAATGCTTGAAGCAAAATCTTCATTCATCTCCACTGCCATTTTGACACCGTTGAGAAGAGAAACGAGACTTAAGGCAAAAGCTCGGTCTACTATCTGCAACAGATAGACAGGTTAAACTAAAGAAGATGAGAGGAACAAAAATAAAGTTTATGCAAAGGTAATCTTTCTATGGAGGTATCTTGCCAGAACCAAGACAGCAGCCCCTCAAATTGAATGAATTGAAAGGACTAGTTATCATAAAAATGATGACAGGAAATTGAAATCGGCTGTCTAATTTATGGTTTTCTTAAAGAATTACTACAAGCTATATGCCGGTACTCAGTAAAACAGAAGGATGGCAAGGGATGAAGGTCTTGATCCGCTTTGTTCATCAAAGGGGTAGCCACAGAATATAGACCAAATGGACCAGGTCGAATTGTTATTGTACGATAATTTTCCAAATACTGCCAGTAGTCTCACTTCTCCACAGTATGGCAAGTTGGTTATATGTTTGTAGAACAGTTACCCTGGGAAACTAGGCCAGTTGAACAAAAAGCAAAGATCAAGTGCTAAAAAGTTCAAGATGAATGAACCTTTGAGACATGAAGTGTTAATGATGTGCCGCTGGCCAAAGGAAACTCCAATTTCCCATCCTCTGATTCCATGCTGCCAACATATGACCCCCCTAACCAGTGTGCCTGCATTGATTAATTCGCATGTCATGGAGATCAAACATCATCAAAAGTTAAAAATGACAAACTGCCAGCATCAGAAGGAATTTTGAGATGATGCACTTACAAGATTACCAAGTTCTTTATCAGTACAAGCTGCATCACATTCTATAGATTCATCTATGGAAACAAGATTAACCTCATCCTTTTCTGTCGCAAATGAAAGGTTAGATATGATGACGTGTGAAAATGCATGAAAAAAAAACAATAACTTTTAAGAAATAAATGGCAGATACACTTATCTTACCAGTAAGTTCGATTTGGGCTTTGCTTGAACCAACAATCCGGCTACTGAATGTACTATCAACTAGTGAAATTGTATGTCCAGCAGATTGTGATATGTCTACAGGTAGAGAAACCATCGTGAAAATGTTGGCAAAGAAAATAAAATGAACAAAAAAACAGATACAAATCACAATTTATGATTACTGACCTCCAATTCCTTTGACATCCAGCATGACTACAGCACGAGGCCTGTTAAATGGATTTGGTAAAAGAACCTTATCTAACTGCAAGGAAAGCACAACAGTAAGCCACGCTGATAGCAGCAATATTTAGTATTCATGAAGAGGTGCAACACGAGGTATGCCACCTTAAGTGAAGATTCAACTGGAAGTGATGTAGGAGGTGCAATGCCAAGTAACACCGATATGGTGGCAGCAACTTCAGAGTGTGATAGTAAGTTTACCTGTCACAGTTGTAAGACCTAAGATCATGTGAGGCAATGCATAGCAATCAATGGTGAAGAAGAAAACTTACGCATGAAAAATGCTGTGAATTTACAATGGCCAAAATATAAATCAGTCATATCAGCAGTATTAGTACTTAATTCAGCAAACACTAAAAGAACAGCATGAAAAGGGAAATCACAGAAATATTGTTAGAAACTAGCCTCTCTCACCATTTCTCCAGGTGCCTTTCTTGATAAAGAAATTAAACTTAACAAACAAACAAAACATATACTGCAAACTTAATTCAAATAATAGCAATAACAAAGGACATAAAACCATTACAGCCTCTATTTTCCCTCTTTCTTATTTTCGTTCTTAAGGAAATTTCTCAAAAATTTATTCCCTCTTCATGAACAAGACTCTGACCAAAGAACTTTGCTGAGGCTAAGCACAAAAAAAAACACCTGGTTTTTAATAATAATCATATCACATGAATTAGCTCCATTCAAATCATCTCATTAAACCCCAAGCCACTTTTAGTATCTAAAGATGATCCATCATTTTTGCATTTTCAAATTTTATTACAAACACATTCTCAAAAAAACAGGAGTTGACTTGAACCTTCCTCTTACTAATTTCACTAGAACCGGCATGACTCAGCTGATTCTAACAATTATTGCATTAGGTTCAGTCCCAAATCTTTGCACGGGATTTTTATAGCTTGATTAGAACAATGGATTTCCCCCACCTCCATGCACCCGCACCCCAAAAAGGGGAATAGGAGGAGGAGGTGGAAGCAGTCATTATCTAATGGATAGGGCTGCAGTGTAGCCATGGACCTTGGCTGCCACCACACGGGTTATCAAGAGTTTAATCCCAAGGACCAGCAATACCTAGGTTTCTTCTTATCTATCTATAATAAGAAGAGGATGAAAGACAAAAACAGGTAGAGAATGGCTTACAGTCACCATAATTACCTCCAGTGTATGCAAAAACAATGACAATCACTCATTTTCTTTCACATTCTCTCTTTTTCTTCTCTTTTACATTATCCTTCCAGATAGCTTAAGTTGGCTACAGTCAGTTGATCTTCGAATCTGGATCACCATTCAAATTGGGTTTACTTGCAAGTTTCCCTGTCTGAAGTCTGTCGTCTATTCTGTGGAAGCCAAAAAGAAAGCTAAAATGGGACATATCTTCTTGATTATTAATAGATCTTTCCTAACACATAAGCTCCCTACAAGCCTCCAGACATTTGAATTTGCAATTGAATATCCAATAAATGCAATATGAAATCTATAATTTTACCCTTGACAAGAAAGTAGCAATCAGCCAGTAGCAGTACCATGGTTGGCATGTAACTCAGGAAGTGAGGCCTCATGTTCAATTCCACCCCAGCCAATTTGGCATGGCCTCAAGGGGTTTCTTGAGTATTGACCTACTCCCTCGTGGACAAAGATTCTTCAGAATAGTGCGGGGGTGAGTCTGTCACTTCAGTGTGGGCACGGTGGGTTTGCCCTCATGTTCTCCGGGAAACAAGAAAGTAACAATAAGCTCCCTAGGTTATAGTTTCTTGGACGCAAGTCAAGTGCATCCCCAACATACAGCCAACCATAAATCAGTAGCAGAGCCTTGAATACAAAACTCCAATGACTTTCCTTTTTCAATGGAAACATGTTCATCACTTCAAAGCACTCAGCAGAAGTCCATGACTTTCATTTGTAAAAAGATTATTACATTGACATTCGCATTTTCTTGATTTTCTTAAAATGTTTGTTGGTTCCTGGTCGGCTCTAGAAAAATGTAACACCAGTGAGTCAGAAATCAGGACATTGCCACAGGATGACAATTGACTTCTGACTTTTATTAACCATCCTATTAATTTCTAATTCCACGAGGACGAAGTCGGAAGGATAAGAAAAGGTATGCAGGGAAACAAGCACAAAACAAACTTTGATCTACCATCTTTGGAGCCTGTCACGGATAGCCCCTTCTCCACAAACTTCTCCCTCACTTGGCAAAGTAAGATCTTAAGTGTAGGGCATTCTCTAGAGATTCATGGTCCTCTACTTCAGTTATCATATTAACAGACTCAAAATCCAAAAAGTAAGGTAATCACTTCATCGCGGCTCTCAAAAGAACGATCTTTCCCAATTAACTTGCCTCCAAATCAATAAAGCCCATGAAAAAGAAAGGTCAGATGAAAGCTGAAAATACCTCGCTATCGGCCTCTGGATGAGATCGAAAGTATCTGTGACCGGAACCATCGATAAAAACGACAGAATTGCTGCTCCCCGCCTGACCAAAGAAAAAGTTACACACAGTCCTGAGATCGATTCCCTTTGTTTCTCAGAGAAAAAAGAGTTCTTTTCTTTTACACGACGATAGGAGAGATTAAACAGAAGAAACGGCGAGTTAAAACAGAGATCGTGGGAAGAGTAATTGAAGAACAAACCCGAGCTTGTAGAAGGCACAGGCAGGACAACAGGACCAGCAGGTGGCGCTTCCGGAGATCCATGGAGGTGCGGGGTAATCGGTAGAATCTAGGGTTTTCTGCGGGAAAAACTCCCCCGCTCTGGCTCCCGGTGGGTATCTGAACCGGGGAAAGTCCGAAAGTGGGAGAGGTGCGGGAGGGGAGGATGAGTCCGCCGGCAACGGGGTAAAGGCATCTTTTCTGATTTGTAAGGGGTTTTTCTAGAAATATGCACTTTAATCTCGGAGGTCGATGGCGTTGGGTGCATCTGCAGCTTCCGATGTTGATCGTGTGGTTGAAGTCACGCTACCCATTACGGGATCGTGCGCTTCTCCGAAGCCCGTTTTACGCGGATCGATCACGAGGAATTGGGACTGTCGATGGGGCGGCTACCCGACAGTAGATGGGCCAGCCGACAAGAGCGTATTCGGATCCAGTAAATAATGAATCTCGCCTGGACTGAGCTAATTCGTGTGTAATCTATTGAGTTTAGAGTAATACTATGTGTATCGAATTCGGTACATCAAATTATGTCAAAATATAATATAATATTTTATTGATTTAAAAAAAGTTAAAATGACCCTCTCTACATAAAAAAAGACATTTGCGTCAGATCTATACAGTGTGTATTTTTAAATATTAAATATAGAATACACTCAACAAAAAAATACAGGAATAAAATATTTTATAGATGAATGAAATATTTTTGATAGGAATAAAATATTTTATTTAACTTTAGAAATAAATCAATAAAATATTTTGTACAGATGAAATATTTTATCACGAGAACGTAACATTTGTTATAAAGATAAAACACTTCAGAAATTAAATATTTTGTTACGTGAACGTCATATTTATTATAAGGATAAGATATTATAGAAATATAACATTTTATTATAAGAACAAAACTTAATAGAATGTTTCAATTCTATATCAAATATTTTATTTGTGGAATAAAATATTTTACTCTTTCACAAAATATTTTATTCTTATATTTTTTCAGTGAACGCGTTCCGTATTTAATATTCAAAAATACGTGCGATATGAGTCTAACGTGAGCATCTTTTTTTGCCTAGAAAAGATCCTTTCATTTTTATGACCAATGAGATCAAGTATTGTATTTTGACATAGCTTCATTGCCGCATCCGGTGTACAAAATATTACTCGTTTGGATTACTGTCATATGACCCAATATTTAGGTCTCTGTTCTTTCGTCATTCTCTCCCTTTTAATTCTATTATCTATTTATCTTATTATTATTGCTAGATTTTTCTTCTGTTTAATTGCTATTCCAACCTGAATCCTATGTAGTCAGAGTTGCTGCACGCCTACACCGACTCCAAAGGGCCAAATCAATCTCCGTTGGATTGCTCCAAATTATATATATAAATATATGTAAATTACCATATAAAATATCATGTAATAATTGAAGAACTAACTTAAGCATGTATGTTATATTTGCCCAGATGTAAATTTAGCTTTGGGTCATGTTGTTTTTTGTTATTGTTCCATTTTTTTTCTTGAGAGTCTTTCCATTAACTTTTATTCATTCTTTTGAAGATTACTGTTTTGATTCGTCCATCATAAGATACAGAGCTTTTCTTTTCCTTTTGATGGCGAATGTCATTTAGTCTCCTATCATATATTCATGAGTCTTTTCTTTTCATTGCTGGTTCACTTATTAAGTTTTCCTCGTCTGGGTCCTGTACTACATGTATTGCCCGTACCGATGCTTGTTTGGATTAAAAAGAGATGGAACACACGAACCAGGACAATGAATTAAACTCGGATTCTGCGGGATGGCTACAGCCCCAATCCATCCTTTTAGACAATGGCAACCCATCCGCGCTTTTTCCCTGCAAGGAGGTAAACCTTGCTCCTACCACAATTCTCACAAGGTTTCTAAGGGCTGCATCCTTGAAAATCACAGTGCGAGGAGTTTGACTTGATGTAAATTCAGGTTGTGTTGCACATCTTGAGTATGTAATATTTTTATTTTTAAAAAAAATTAAAGTGATCTTTAAGATATTCTAATTTGAGATGTAAATCGCGTCACTATCCGATTAGTAAAAAAAATTAAAAATAAAACAGGTCAATTTTTAAAAGAATGAGTTTAACACTATTCATAATTTATACCACAAGTTAGAATATCTTAAGAGTCACTTCAAAAAAAAAATTTAAAAAAAAAACAAAGACACTGTACATCCATGATATGTAACACACCAGAGTGTGCATTGAGCCTTACTCTAGTTTGAGACTAGGGTGAAGACCTAATCTTGCTGCAAAGTTGATTTATAAGATAGGTTTTATCTTTGTTTATTCAAATAGTTTGTGGTTGGACACTTGGGAAATTGGAGAGGGAAAGACTAAGGATGACAAATCAATACTTGACATCCACAGAGGTGCAGATAATATGCACATTTTTTCACAGATGATTCACATAGTGGTGCAGAGGGCGCTCGAGAATACGGAAGATCCGGCTCCGCACACTCGGGAGCGAGTTCGAACTTGCGACCTCTCCATGGGGGGAGGTGGGTGAACCACCCAGGCACGCCTTGGGTTCAAAATATAGGTTTTATGCAAAGCTGAATATGATGATTTATCTAACAGTGACCTTCCCAGATTTTTTTTGGTATTTCTCATGTTGGTGTTAGCTTTATTCATCATCAAACTAAGTGCATCTGGTAAGCTATTAGTAAGTGTTTGAAACTTTAGCAGATTTCTAACCGGAGGAAGGGAAACAAAGGGCTCCAACTTCGCAGATTCTACTCTTATCTACGTGACTCCTTAATTTTCCCAGATCAAATGCGGCTGATAGGCAATCTATTGTGAATCAAAGAAGAGATGCAGTTGGGGAAGGTGAATGCCTCAATTGTAGTAACATGATAAGAGCCGCAAGTTCTCAGTATTGGGCTACTGTTTTGTCAGGCCAGCTTTCAAGTGCGATAAATCTTTCAAGGAGAGGTGATTAAAGATAAAAAATGGCTCGCTGCTAACACCTCCCCCTGCATGTTGGAATAAGTCTTTCTTGGCTCTTGTAGTTTGTTGGTTGGGGGATGGGCAGTGCTCTGTATACCAACAACGTGGGTGGAGTTGTGATTAAAAGGATAGCTAATCATCTTGTTACAATCGAAGGAAGAAGGTTTTAGGTCGTTTCGGCAGGACATTGAAGATTTAGCTGGAGGTGTGGGAGTAGCAATTCACACACACAACAAGCAGTAGCGTCTAGAGTTAACTCCCCTCTCCATGCATGGAGGACTTGTTAGTGTGCACAGAAGCTGGTCCCTCGCTGAAGTGTGAGTGGACAAAGGTGAGCCCTTTATTCACTGTATCTTCTTCTTTCCTCAGCAAAGACCAGCAAGAGGTGGATCTGACATCTCTTTCATTAAAAGAAGAAAACAAAGAAAAAGAACAAATCAAACCCCGTTGAATGCCTCTCCCCTTTGTTTCTGTGTGTCCACTTCTGTCTGGCCACCAAAACAACTTTCTTTGATCTGTGTTTAGTGGGGAGGTGTTGTGGGGGCACCTGCACCCCATGGTGGAAGCAACTTCTGAGCCTTTACAATGGGGAGAGAGAGCAGTGACAAGAACATGTAGGATGCTTTGCTTTCTGTGTTTTCCCTGTATGTTGTATCTTTTTAAAAGCAAACCACCACATCCTCCATCATCCTTCCCTTGGTTAGGATTTTTCCAGGCAGCCGGCCAACCAGGAAAAAATGAACAGACGCAGTTAAGCTTTATCAATTAAGCTGCTTCTTTTCCATTAGAAGATATCAAATCGCAGATATCGTCATTAGTATTAGTCTTATCCCATTTATTTGAAGGTGGCAAGTTTTTGTATGTCAGGTAGAACTTTCATTAGCTTATTATAAATTGTTGAAACTTGACCCTTGATTAAAAGACAAAAAGTTACAGTTTGAAACTTTCATTTATAGGTGGCTAATTAAGTTTAGTGGTGACAGTACATTGTTTCCATTTTCGAGTCCTCATGGAAATGTCAACGTATAGATTGTTTCGCCAACTAATTTAATCAATTTCTTGGATTTGGCTGGGGCACTCGGCTCAGATTTCAGAAGTGGGTGCTTGACAAAAGCCTAGAATATTGATTTCCAAGGAGAGTATCTGTTAGAGATCAGAGCACCTGTATAGATGGACAAACAACGGAGAAGGAAGAAAGAAGGGGGAAGAGAAGATCAAACCACAAGAACACAGAGATTTACGTGGTTCGGAGGCGATGTGACTTCCTACATCCACGGCCGCACTGAGATCTCTTATTTCGCACACACTATCAATTACAAGGGATGCTGCCTTTATATATAAGGAGCCTAGGGCAACCCTCCTGGATGAAATTACAATAGTACCCCCCAAAATTTTTGCCTCGGGAGCTCCGCCCCCGAACCCCCGGCCTTATGGGTAAGGGGGCGCTGCCCCCCTGCAACCCCCCGCCAACTTACCGCGAAGTTGGATCCGCGAAAGGACAGGGGGGAGCCTACCAATATCCGGATCAGACTCCACACTCCTTCAACAATTTCTTGGATTTGGCTGGGGCACTCAGCTCAGATTTCAGAAGTGGGTGCTTGTCAAAAGCCTATAATATTGATTTCCAAGGAGAGTATCACCCTTCAAACATTTGTTTAATCCCCCAATAATGTGATGATTTCACTATTCTGGTGCCCATTTGTTGCTCTGCTTAATGATTTCATGATCCGCAGAAAGCTACTTTCCACTTTATTCCTGAGCTATTCTAGAAATTTGGCAGAGCATACTCCACATTATATGCCCGAACATTAAAAACTTCACCTGGTTATACCTCTCCCACTTCCATGGGGGAGTCCCTGTTCATCTGCAGTGGGCATATATGTTGTTGAAGGGTAGACAAGGTAAGTTTCCGGATCAGCTCCTCCCACCTTCTCTTCCTCCTCCTGTGTTTCGAGTGCTGTCTCCACCTAAACCACTGCTAAGCTGACATTCATGGTTTCTGCTGGTTCCAACCCAAACATACATGTGTCCTGCTGCAACACCTACTTCTCTTCCTTCCCTGCTAGGAGCCTCCCCTCTCGTCGTCTTGCTGGAGCAACTAGTTCAAGATATCTTGCTCTCTTTGCGGGTTTCCTTGGGGTCGGTTTCTTGTAGGTCCTGAGCTCCAGACCTGCATGGCAACAGATGAAGGTCTCCCTGCCAGGCAGCGGCTGTTGATCTTCTGGTTTCTCTTCTTCTCCCTCCTCACATGGATGCACCAAGCAGACCCATTGAGGACCTCCATGTCCTCGTTGTCCACCACCAAGAGGTTGTTCTCTTCTTCCCCTCCATCATCTCAGTCCATGGAGTTGCACCACCGGACACCCAGCTCATCCCAAGACTTCAAGGCCAGTGCTCATGAAGTTCCCAGTGGCCCGAACCCCACTTCCAACAGGTAGCTCTACCTCAACATCTTGTTGGGTGGCCGACTGGCCTTCCATGTCGTCTTCTAGAGACGAGACTACTTATTAATGGGAGAGGTTGAGGAGGCCATCAAGTTCTTTCTTCTTCAGACGTGTTCCCTCGTCCTACAGCTGTTCAGAGGCTTGAACACTGCAGAGTTAGTGGCTGCATGTTTAAGAAATTCGTGACGGGAGAAGACATCCGAGATCAATATATAGTTTTAGAGATTGTTTTGGTTTTCATGTATCTATCAATCAGATTGTTGATGTCAACTGTGATTTTTTTTTGAAAAAATTAGTTCATTGATTCGTCTCAGATCTCGTTTGAAGATTTGTAAAATCATGCATAACCTCTCTACAGAGTGTGGATTTCGAACTTTTCTTGTCCAACGAGAGATTCTTCCCCGATAATTATATACAGTGACAATGATGCATCTCACGAGATGTCTCAAACTCCCTTTCTTTCTGTTCTTTTTTCTAATTTTTCTTTCTTCCGCTCATGGTTGACTGATTGGTAGAGTATGAGCTGGGAGTACTGCTTCTGCTTGGTAGAGTACCAAGCTGGGAATCTCTCTTCCTTTGGACAACTATTAAAGAAAACTTTGGAGGCCCACAATGTACAGTGTTGTCAGACTTTTGCTTTTAATACAGCACATTATTTAGAGAGTTGGGATTTAGGAGGTGTGGACTATATTCTCCTTAATTGGATTTAGAAGGCTTTGTGAGTAGAAATTGTGTCTTCCCGATAATGAGGAAGCAAGGAGGCATGGAAATTTTGCAACGTTGCATGTAGGCGTTACATCACGTGCAGCTGCGAGAGTGTCTCAGAACAAACCACCATGATGCCGAGGGTTGATGACTTGAACAGAAGAAGGATTAGGATCTGATTGAAGGGGTTGATCCTTGTGGTATCATTTACTCTTCTCTTTCCCGCGTCTGATTACCACCGGCCATTTGATAAGTCTCTACAGACTCTGATGTCTGAAGTGGACAGAAGTGCACAATTCAGACCATTTAATAACATTCCATCCAGCTGTGGATAAGTCCATCTTGTTCAGCTAGCCGTACTTCAAGCATGGGTCGAACATTTCGTGTAACAGTTACCTGCATTATCTAATAAAATGAAATATCTTCAGCTTCTATTGGTGTCTGCTAGGTTAATGTGCTTATAGACTAATGTTGATATAAGAATTAGCAAAAGATACTAAGCATATATTTGGCATCACTTTATTTGAAAGAAGGCAAAGAACACATTGTTCACGATGAAAAAAAAAACAACCACGTTCCTTTGTTTATTGAGATAGTCCTCAAAAGGGAAATGCAGCTCAGTCCCAGGAAAAGAATTGGCACTAACTCTGCTGTTTTCCTGTTTCTTCCTTGACAATCTAACATTAAGTCTCTGCAAAATCATAGTGAGCTTCAGCCCTTTATGACTCGAGTATCTATAATCCAGAAAAGCTCCAATTGATCACATAAGCTTGAGTTGAAGCATGAAGTATTATGAATTAAATGGATTCAAGTGACACATTTTTTGCTCTGACTACAGCAATACCCAAATAAAAGGGGATGTAGAATATTTTCTAGAGGTGATATGCAATTGAAAAAATGACACAAAATTGATGTTTCCAGGCCTTGTAAGCTTGATTTCTGTCATCTCTTTAGGCAAATGAGAGCATATATCTGCAGCTGTACCAATCATGGGCAAAGACGTGAGGTTACAGCTTTCTATAGCTGGAGGTACAAGCAAAGCATACATGTAAATGCTCATCCAATGATTCCAATCCACCGAAGAAATGAAGTGGTCAGTTAACATTAACATTGATGTCATATATGAGAAGCAGAATCTTAGTAGTACTAGTTTGTCTACAACAGCGGATGACACAGGACTGTTTTCGTATAAATCAGAAAGATGATGCCCAGCAGTATCATAGAGTCAGTGCCATTCCAAACCACCAACTGTGGTGGAACCCATCCCTTCCCACGCATCATTGCAGCCCACTTCTTCACTGTCGACCCCTTCCCGGTCACAATCCCACCATCCAGCTCCATTTGCATCTGCAAGCACACACATTAATTCAACAAAAAATTCATACACGAAACATTAAAATGGACATAGAGTTGGTGAACACAAATGCAAGCAGGATGCCCATTGCTCTGGGATTTGGCTCATACAGTGATTAAAAATGGGTTTTCCTTTATTATCCCCAAATTCACATTCTCTTCCCTTTTGTCTGGGTTTTGGATCATCGCCAAGTACGAGCAATAATCTTTTAGCAGCAGAGCCCTCAACTTCGCCTGCATAAGCAAGAAAGCACCGGGTGTTAGATGCTAGGTGAATGAACAATATGCACATTCATAATAATGTTACAATGAAAGAACACAGGTCAAGAAAGAATACATAATTTCAGATTCTAAGTGGATAAAACTATTGCATTTTTAAACTAATGCTACTAAAAGAAACACGGATATGCTGGTTTCGAAAGAAAAGCATCCAGTTAAAAATAATGGTTGGAAACAGAGAGCAGATTTAGCGAGAGAGATCAATGTGCATAACACAATATCGTATAATTATTCCAACATATTTGATAAAATAACAAAGCTAAATGATAATTTGGATAACGAAATTATCTCAAAATAAAATAATATAATTTATAACTTACATATTAATCAGTGGTTCCTATGTTACAGTAAAACACTATTGCAGACATCCTCTGGGCTTACTTAAACAAATCAGTCATCGATACAGAATCTGTGTAGCTGTAGTCCTCCTTTAATAAGTCCCATTGCTGCTATGTTTCAGGAATAAAAAGCAAAAATATGGCGAGAAACGAGTTTCATTTGCATCCACGTTGTTCCCAGAGAAAGGTAACCGTGAAGCAATATTCTTCTGGGGATGTCCTCCAAAATGTTGAAACATTGGCCACAGAAACTTTTAGTGGTATAAGGGATACATTGAAGAATACTAACAAATCAGACAAAAAAATGGGGGAAATGCACGATATCTGGCTAGAAACCAACTAGTTTGCCTATTCAAAAAGAGTAGCGAAACTTTATAGACCGGGACCAGCCCCAAATCAAAATCCATGGAGACAGCATCATCATGATGGAAACTGGAAAAACGAGTCCAGGAAAAAAGGAATGGACTTATTGTAATGTTTTACTTATGAGGGGTTTTTCCCTAAATTTCCTTTAATAAGATGGGGGAGACCGGGCCCTAGGGTTCCTCTCTCGAACTCTCAACAACCAACTTGGTATCAGAACTGCTCCGTCGCCATCGGGAGAAGCCCGCGTGGTCGTCGCCAGGGAGGGAGCCCGCGGCCCTCTGAGGTCCGGCTCCCTGCGGGGGCGGCTGCCCTTTGTGGGCGTCGGCCTCCCCGTTTGCGGTCCTCTGCTCGTGCCCGGGAGACACCGCCCCTTGTAGGCAGCAGCCGGCCCACGGCGGGCACATACGCCATGCTCGGTCTTCTTCACCGACCCGCGGGAGGGCCGTTCGCCCCCTTCTTCTATCTTCGCCCATCCACAACGCCCCGACTTCCCTACGTCATCGGTGGCCCCTGTCCGCGGTTGCTAGAAGGGCATCAGCCGCCGTCCATCTAGTGCCCGTGCGAAGACAACTCCAGAGCCGCTATCGCAACGGCGTCCGCGATCGTCGTGCACATCTAGCACTCGCTGCCGTCGGGCACCTCTTCCATACCCCCACACCTGGCTGCTAGCCCACCACCGTCGATCCCCTGTTTTTTGTCAAACGTGAAGAACAGCACTGTGCCATCCAAAAACAGACATTGGGCAATACGAGGTACTTCCATGTCTTTAAAAAGGATAATGCCATGAGTTGTTATTAAACAGCCACAGACCGTGGGACTTAAATATGTTGGTGACTATTATGTTTAAATGATGAATGTTGGTCAAATGATAAAGTGGCAGTGATGTTGATCTGGTTTGATATTGTTGATGGCATAATTGTGGGGTGTTCGGTGGTCTCCATTTTTTTGTTTGCTGCTGCCAGTTCAACAGGGATGGACAATCCGGTTACCATGCAGGATCTTGAAAATTTGATTGGACGTCTAATCTCAGCTCAGATATCTGCCGTACAATCTTCCACTACTTCAGGTGGTTCACCTCGAGAGACTGCATCTCTTAATGTTTTGCAAGTGGCGGTCAAACTTGATGGACCGGCAACATATTTGACTTGGGCAAGAAGTACTCGCTTGCTTGTGCAAAGTCGAGGTTTGGAGGGATATCTGACTGGGGCTGCGAAAAGGCCTACTCATGGTGAGTCTGGGGTGACTCAATGGGTAATGGAAAATTCTGTTGTTTTGGCGTTCCTGTTGAATACAATGGTGCCTAATGTTGCTCGGAGTGTGCAGTTGTTGGAGACTGCACATGGGAGACAGTGGCCCAGATGTTCTCTCATAAACTTAATTCTACACAGGAGTTTGAGATCCGGTCCCAGTTGAGGGAGCTTCGTCAAGTTGAGTTGTCTGTGACAGAGTATGCTACAGAATTGAAGCGACTTTGGTCTGAGGCAGATCATTATCGCACCTTTATTCCTAAATGGTCAGCGGATGTTGAAGGTTTTCAGAAGTTTCTTGAGCATGAACGAGTACATGACTTTCTTTATGGGCTGAACACGGAGTTTGAGTCTATTCGTGTTCAACTCTTAGCTCGGGATGCTTTTCCTACCTTAGCACAGGCTTTCTCTACTGTCCTAAGTGAGGAAACCCGACGACGTGTTACTTCTGCTGTGACTGCTCCGATGAAATCAGCTCTTATAGTACAACCTCAACAACAACAATCTGGAGAGAAGGTCTGTCATCACTGCAATAAGCCTAGACACATCAAGGCACACTGTTGGGAGCTTCATGGTCGTCCTGCTCAGCGTGGTCGTCGCGGTAGTGACCGTGGAAGAGGCTGAAAGATGCAGTTTGGAAGCTGTTGGGGAGAGATCTGCTCTTGCTACTGAGGATGCTACTTCAGAGATGATGTTATACCATCGAAGACTGGGACATATCCCTTTCCCACTTCTTGCTAGGTTATTTCCTTCATTAGCAAATAAATACAATAAAAATCAACTGTATTGTGATCATTGTGAGTTGGCCAAACATACAAGAAGTGTTTATCCTGTTTCTGGAAATAGAAGTTCCTTACCTTTTGAGATTGTGCACTCTGATGTATGGGGACCTTGTAGTACTTCTGCTGTTACAGGTCATCGATGGTTTGTGACTTTTATTGATTGCTTCAGTCGAACTACATGGGTTTATTTATTGAGAAGTAAAGGAGAAGTTCTTAGATGCTTTCAAGAATTTCATAAGTTAGTGGACACACAGTTTAGTGCCAAGATCAAAGTGTTACATTCTTATAATGGAACAGAGTACACTAACAGGAAATTCTGTAAGTGTCTTCATACTCATGGAATTATACATCAGACTACCTGTGTTGATACCCCTACTCAGAATAGAGTGGCTGAGAGGAAGAATAGATATTTATTGGAGGTGACCCAATCTTTATTATTTACTATGCATGTTCCTAAGTTTTTGTGGGGAGAGGCTGTGTTGACTGCTGCATATTTAATAAATCGAATGCCTCTCCGGACTCTTGGTTTTATGTCTCCCCTTTAGTGCCTTCTGGGGTCTTCTAGCTATATAGTTCCCCCTAAGGTGTTCGGTTGTGTGTGCTTTGCCAAAGATCATAGGCCATCGGTTGGCAAATTGGATCCACAAGCATTAAAGTGTGTTTTTGTTGGCTACTCTGCTACCCAGAAAGGATATCGATGTTATTATCCTCCTGAGCGGCGATTCTTTGTTACTATGGATGTCACCTTTCGAGAGCATGAGACTTACTACGAGACAAGCCAATGTGATGGTGGAACTCCAGCTCTACTATTTCCAGGCGATTCTCTTAGCACTCCGGTTGGCCCTGGTGTCCAGGGGGAGTATGGCGATGGTCTTCAGGGAGAGCGAGGGCATGGCCCTACGGAGGAGGATGGAATCCAGCCCTCTGTGCATCCACATTCCACTATCCAAATGTCTTCCTCGGGTGAAGCTCCAGTTGCATCCTCTCCTTCTACATCAGGTCATAATGGTAACATCCCCTCCACTACTCCACTTGTGTCTGATCTTGATCTTCCTATTGCACAACGTAAGGGCACTCGCTCTACTGTTCCCCCTGTCCGCTACCGTTACGATATTGCTAGCTATGTGTCATATGAGTCTGTTTCTCCCTCCTATCAGTGTTTTGCAGCTACACTAGATACTATTTCCATCCCAAGTACTTGGCAAGTGGCTATGGAAGATACAAAGTGGAGAGAGACTATGTCAGAGGAGATGAATGCTTTATCCAAAAATCAGACTTGGGAACTAGTTTCCCTACCAGTTGGGAAGCGTCATGTTGGGTGTAGATGGGTGTTTACTATGAAACAAACACCTGAAGGCAAAGTGGAGAGATATAAAGCTCGGCTAGTTACTAAGGGCTATACACAAACGTATGGAGTGGACTATGATGAGACATTTGCCCCTGTGACAAAAATGAATTCTATTCGTGTCCTAATTTCTTGTGCAGCTAATCTTGGTTGAGACCTACATCAGTTAGATGTGAAGAATGCTTTTTTACATGGTGATCTTCGGGAGGAAGTTTATATGCAGGTGCCACCTGGCTTTGATAATACAGCAAGTGCTGGAAAAGTTTGCAAATTGAAGCGATCGTTGTATGGACTCAAGCAGTCCCCTCGTGCTTGGTTTGATAGATTCAACAGAGCTGTGAGAGATATAGGGTACTCGCAAAGTAATGCAGACCATACATTATTTTATAAACATCTCGAGGGAAAGAGAACTATTCTCCTTGTGTATGTTGATGATATTATTGTTACAGAAGATGATCATCAAGAGATCAAACACTTGAAGTCCAGGCTGAAACAAGCATTTGAGGTGAAGGACTTGAGTCCCTTGAGATACTTTTTAGGTATAGAAGTTGCCAGATCAGCTAAAGGAATTTTTCTATCACAGCGCAAGTATGTACTAGACTTACTTTCTGAGACTGGGATGTTGGGGTGTAAGCCAGCTGCTACCCCAATAGACCCAAATCATCGTTTAGTGGCAGATGCTGGTGCACCAACTGACAAGGGGAAATATCAGAGGCTTGTTGGGAGATTGATCTACTTGTCACACACACGAGTACACGACCCGATATTGCATATGCAGTCAATGTGATTAGTCAGTACATGCATGATCCACATGAGAGACATTTAGAGGAGGCTTATAGAGTATTGCGCTACCTGAAGGGATGTCCAGGTCGGGGCCTGTTGTTTACTCAACATTGTGACTTTCAGGTAGAAGGATATGCTGATGCAGATTGGGCTGGCTCTCTTGATGACAAGCGATCTACCTCTAGATACTGTATGTATGTTGGAGGTAATTTAGTTGCTTGGCGGAGTAAGAAACAGCCGGTTGTTGCTCGATCAACAGCAGAGGCAGAGTATAGGGCGATGGCAGTGGGTGTTTGTTAACTCCTTTGGTTACAGAAGCTACTTCAAGAATTGAAGCTGTGGAATAGGTCTCCTCTTCGTCTGTATTGTGATAGCAAGGCGGCGATCGAGATTGTTAACAATCCAGTGCAACATGATCGTACCAAACATATTGAAATTGACCGTCATTTTATAAAGGAGAAGATTGATCATGGCCAAATTTGTATTCCTTTTGTTCAATCCTCTGATCAAGTTGCAGCTATCATGACTAAAGGACTTAGTTCTTCTATTTTTTCTCATTTGGTGTGCAAGATGGAACTCTATGACATTTTCGCCCCATCTTGAGGGGTGTAGAAAGAAGAGCTCGTAGATGTATTTCTTATTCGAGGGAGCAATGCTCCTTATATTGAGAGTACAAGGGTAACATACCATGTAGGACTAGTATAAGACTAACATATTCTCACAATATTCTAATACTCTAACACTCCCCCTCAAGCTGGAGCATATATGTCTAGGAGGCCCAGCTTGTTACATAAAGCACTAAACCTTGGGAAACCCAGGGACTTAGTGAACAAATCAGCTAATTGATCTGATGATGAGGTAAAAGGTGTGGCTATCTTTTTGGACATCACCGCTTCTCGAACAAAATGGCAGTCCACCTCGATATGTTTGGTTCTTTCATGGAAGACAGGATTATTAGCAATATAGATTGCAGCTTGATTGTCACAATGCATCATCATAGTTTCATTAGAGGGAAAACCAAGGTCTCGAAGAAGAGATTGGAGCCACAACATTTCACAAGCAGTATGTGCCATAGCTCGATACTCAGCTTCAGCACTTGAGCGGGCTACCACACTTTGCTTTTTACTTCGCCAAGAAACAAGATTGCCACCAACATAAGAGCAATATCCTGTCGTAGACCTCCTGTCAGAAATAGATCCAGCATAGTCTGCATCAGAAAACGCTGCCACACTCACATGACCGTGATATCTATATACTAGACCATTACCGGGTGCCCCTTTTACATACTTTAGAATTCTCAAAACGGCCTCCCAGTGACATTGTTTTGGGGTTTGCATGAATTGACTCACAAGACTAACTGCAAACGTGATATCTGGTCTAGTATTAGTCAAATATATGAGTTTGCCAACTAGTCGCCGATAGCGACCAACATCAGGAAAGTCCTCCCCGATCTGATCCCAGAACTCAGGCCGAGTGATCATAGGTGTGTCAACTGGCTTGCAATCAAGCAGACCCGTTTCTTGGAGCAAATCTAATGCATATTTCCTTTGAGAAAGAGAGATTCCATCCTTGCTATATGCAACTTCAATACCAAGAAAGTATCGTGGTCGTCCTAAATCTTTTGTGACAACTTGTTTCTGTAGGTGCTCTTTGACAGCTGTAATCCCTTTTTCATCACTTCCTGTCAGAATCATATCATCAACATAGACAGCAAGGATCACAATTCCTGCAGAGCTTTTCTTGATGAAGACCGAGTGGTCAGCCTGACTGCGTACAAGGCTAATCTCTGATGCTATCTGACTAAATTTGTCAAACCAGGCTCGAGGACTTTGTTTGAGACCATACAGCGCTTTTCGTAGTCTGCATACGACCATCTCCCCCTAAGCAACATACCCAGGAGGTTGCTCCATGTAAACTACCTCATGAAAGTCGCCATAGAGGAAAGCATTTTTAACATCCATCTGGAGCATCCGCCAACCAAGATTTGCGACCAGAGAGAAAATAACTCGCACAGAACTAATACGCGCCACTGGAGAGAAAGTCTCAAGGTAATCAATGCCATATGTCTGGGTGAAACCTTTGGCAACAAGACGAGCCTTGTACCGATCAATAGTGCCATCTGGAAGATACTTCAGAGTAAAAACCCATTTGCAGGCTACAGGAACCACACCAGGAGGACAAGCAACAAGTTCCCAAGTGCCACGAGACAATAAGGCAGACATTTCGTCATCCATAGCAGCTTTCCACTTAGGGTGTGTAAGTGCATCCTGATAGGAGGAAGGAATGGCAATCGAGGAAAGAGAGAAGGCAAAAGCTCGAAAAGATGGGTGGAGATGTTTATAAGATACAAATTGAGCAATCAAATGAGAGCTAGGACGACGAGCCTCCTTAGAAATGGATGGCCAATGAAAGTCAGGATCAGACATAGAAAGGGACGAGGCAGTACGTTTACCTTTTCTGAGAGCAATTGGAAGATCCAAAGATATATCTGGAGGAGGCGGAATAATAGCCAGATCTTCGACCGAGGGCGCCGACGGCGGCGGTGATGTCGGTGCCTCTAAGACTTTTCGCCGTTGGTACACTTGCAATGGCTTTGGAGTAGGGTCCGTCGTAATAGACATAAAGTCGTCAGTCGGGCATGAGTCATCCAGTGGAGGAGGCAAAGGAGGAAGTGGCAATAATGGAGGTGTGGACGTCACGGGAGACGATAAAAAATAAGATGTGGTTTCAAAGAAGGTGACATCAGCAGTGACAAAACAACGTCGTGAGATCGGGTCAAAACAGCGATAGCCTTTTTGAGTGCGCGAATACCCGAGAAAGACGCAGCGAATGGCGCGAGGAGATAGCTTATCGTGACCTGGGCCCAGAGCATGCACAAAACAAAGACACCCAAAAATCCGAGGAGGTAGAGGAAAGGGTTCAGTGGAGGGAGACAGACATGAAAACAGACTGTCGCCAGAGAGGAGTGAGGAGGGAACCCGATTAATGAGATAACAGGCAGTAAGAATAGCATCACCCCAAAAGTGTTTTGGAACATTCATGTGAAACATGAGTGTTCGAGCAACATCAAGGAGATGACGATTTTTACGTTCAGCCACTCCATTCTGTTGAGAGGTGTAGACACAGGAAGTCTGGTGGAGAATACCATGAGTAGCACCGAACTCCTTGAATGAAGAAGACAGGTATTCCTTTGCATTATCAGAGCGAAGAACCTTAATGGAAATGCAAAATTGTGTTTTTATTTCCTGATAAAACTGTTTAAAGACATCTAAAACCTGTGACCGATTTTTCAGAAGATAAACCCAAGTCATCCGAGAGTGGTCATCAATGAAAGTAACAAAGTATCGAAAACCTAGAGACGTGGCAACAGGACTAGGACCCCAAATGTCACTGTGGACCAAATGAAATGGAGAAATGCTCCGTTTATTTTGACGAGAAGGGAAAGACACCCGATGATGCTTGCCAAGCTCACAAGCATCACACTGAAACTGAGACAAGCTAGAAGGAACATGAACAAAGGAACGGAGCTTGGAGGGTGCCGGATGCCCAAGACGACAATGCCAATGGTACGGAGAACCTACGCCAAGAGCCGAAGGAGTGCCAGGCGGTGGATCTGTCAGATAGTAGAGGCCACCAGTCTCACACCCGCCACCAATCGTCGCCTTCGTTCGGAGATCCTGAAAAACACAATAGGAGGGAAAGAAGGTGATTGAACAATTATAATCACGAACAAGACAACTTGTAGAAAGAAGATTAACTGAAAACTGGGGAACATATAGAACATTTGAGAGAGTGAGAGATGAAGATATACGAACAGTACCAATCCCATGAACAGGGGACGGTGAGCCGTCAGCAACAGAAACAGGTGGTAAGGAAGACGAAAGACGCAAGGAGGAAAAAAAAGATCTATTACCTGACATATGGCTAGAGGCCCCAGAGTCAATGATCCAAGATGAACCATGGGAAACGGCAGATGCACTACCTGAAGTGGAGTGAACCGCATGAAACGACTGCTGCTGAAGAAGGCGCTCGTAGTCAATCTTGGATAAAGTGATGGTCGCCTCTGAGGAGGGTTCTGGTATCACTGCAGAAGGGTTATCAGCAGGAGTGTCTGTAGTGGAAGTGAGAGCAGCCACTTTGGCATTGTCCGGACGCCCAAATTTTTGCCAACAACGTTCAGAAGCATGATTTTGACGACCACAGTGACGACACGGAGGGAAGGAGTTGCGGCCACGTCCACGACCACGACCACGACCCCGTCCTGCGGCATGCGCTGAATGTTCCATCGGACCAACAATAGGAGAAGCATCAACATGAGAGTTGGAGGAGCTGACCCGAAGAACACGTGACATAGCATTTGCCAGAGAAGGAACCACGTCGTCCGAAAGCAGATGAGATCGAACATGGCTGAGGGAATCATCTAGGCCAGATAAGAACTTTGCGACCAAGAACTCCTCCCGCTGTTTCTTGAGGACAGTAATATCCGCTGTCAAAGGATGGTACACCTGTAACTCATCCCACTTGCCTTTCAGCGCAGCAAAATAGTCATGAATAGATTTTCCAGCTTGCTTGAGAGAAAAAATTTCTTCATATAAAGAATAAACGCGTGAAACATTCTTATCATCGGAGTACATCTCTTTCACAGCATCCCACATTTCTTTAGCAGTCCCAAGAAAGACCACATTCGAGCTGACTTGAGGTTCCATGCTATTGATGAGAAGTGTCATGACAAAATAATCATCTGATTGCCATGCTGCGAACTTGGGTTCATCCTTCTTGTCGACAGGAGGAGAATCTAGGTGAGAGAGCTTCCGTTGTGATCCACACAAAAACCGAAAAGCGCGTGACCAAAGAAGATAATTGGAACCGTTTAACTTAACAGTCGTCCCAATAACAGAATTGGCAGTGCGAACGTCGGAAGGCGAGGATGAGGAAGCCATTGCAGCGGCCAAGGGCAAGAAAGAGGGTCCGACGAAAAATCAACACATAAAGGTAATGCTACCAAACATCTGAGAAGATGATAATGCTACCAAACATCTGAGAAGATGAGAGCACGTTCTAGAGGATCATGGTGGAGAGAAAAGTCACCGATGATGGAGGCCCTGCGAGGTCCTCATCTGCAGGAGACCGTAAGAGCGCCGCAGAGGGGCCGGTCGCCCTGCGTCTGGGCGTCCGCGAGCATGCGGGTCCGCGAGCAGGAGAGGCCGGTCGCCCTGCGTCCGCGAGCAGGCGGGGGGGGGGGGGGGGGGGGGCGTGCAGGCGGGGGCCGGTCGCCCTGCGTCCGCGAGCAGGCGGGGGGGCCGGTCGCCCTGCGTCGGTGCGGCCGCGAGCGGGTGGGGGGGGGGGGGGGGGCGTTCGCCCTGCGTCTGCGCGTCTGCGAGCAGACGGGGTTGGGCGCCCCTCGTCCGGCAGGCGGAGGCCCGCGGACGCCTGCGCGTGGAGGGGGACCCGCGTCGGCCGGATGAAACGGCCCGGCGAGCGGACCGGAGAGGTGGAAGACGACGGAAGAAAAAGCAGAAAAGGGTGTATGCGGGGGGGACAAACAGGCGGAAGAGGAGGAGAAAAGGGCGGAGTTGTTAGACCCGCTCTGATACCATGTAGAAAGAAGAGCTCGTAGATGTATTTCTTATTCGAGGGAGCAATGCTCCTTATATTGAGAGTACAAGGGTAACATACCATGTAGGACTAGTATAAGACTAACATATTCTCACAATATTCTAATACTCTAACAAGGGGGAGTATTGTAATCTTTTACTTATGAGGGGTTTTTCCCTAAATTTCCTTTAATAAGATGGGGGAGACCGGGCCCTAGGGTTCCTCTGTCGAACTCTCAACAACCAACTGGACTAAACCAGAACCAATTTCTTTTGATTATCCAACGATAAAACTGTAAGGAATGACTGGCTTTAATTGTCAAAGGAACTCATGACAAACAGTACCTGCAGATTCTGCAAATGGGTTTTTCCTCTTCCTCAAATCGTGCCCCTCCTCCCTAGAATCCAACTGCAACTCTCCTCCAACTTCGCCACCACCACTCGAGCTCGCACAGCCATCTTCTGTCGGTGTCGGACTGAACTTACGAAAAACAGACCCATCGAGAGCAAAGCTTTTACCGATTTCGGCGCTCTTCGACCCAAAGGGGCTGCTGATACAGCGGGCGGACGTGAAGCAGCACCCTTTCTCCTACCCAAAAAAAGGACGGATTTTTTGCTGGTCATCGTTTCTTCCGATAGGGGATTCCCTGCTGATAGCGGAAAAAAGAAGGCTGATAGCAGTGGCGGGCAAACCTGAACTGATCTGCTGGTGATCGTTGTCTTTCTCTTCCCCAGCTTCCGGTCAAGGAAGTCGGAGAGAGACACCAACTTCTTCGAAGGTTTGATCGGCGTCCCTTCCCTCACGTCGCTGGCCCAGAGAAAGAGAGAGAGAGAGAGAGAGAGAGAGAGAGATTAATCTTTAAAAAAGTTCATCGGAATCTCCGTTGTGCTGCTGTGCACTTCCCCACACCAAAGATCAAACCTTTTGGTCCCGAGCAGGAAGGAAGCCGGAAGCGGGCGCTGGCCGAACTGCCTCACCGCGGCACCATCCGGTTTCATCTTCTCTCTCTAAACTTTTCTTCTATACGGCTTCTTCGGGGACGTCCCAGCGGCGCCCGTGAGGTCGTGACTTGGGAGTTCTTGGGAGGCATCGCCTCCTCGAAATCTCTCCCCGCCAAAAGCTAATTTGGAGACCTCGGTTGTTGCCGCCAAGAGGAGTCGGCTACTTGGGCTCGGGCCGTGGGCTCTATTTGGGTTCGGGCCGTGACGGGAAATTGGACATGGAGGCCCACGAGGCCTTCTTTTCATTGGGAATCCTCTTATATTGAACCTTTCCTCTGCGAGTATAGTAATACCCACTGCACCCCCGGTGTATTCGCACCAATGTTATCTTAGATCGGTGTCTAAATCAGATAATGAGCTGATTCGATTTGAATCGGTTTGACTGTTAGTTCGAATCGATTTAAACTGTGATGTCATTATAATATTAATATATGATCCAACCCAATTCTATAACCTAATACAATAATAAATAACTCAAATAAGATATAGTGATCAAAATAAATAAATATACGTGTATATAGAGAATAACTTGTAACTACTTGTTGGAAATAGAGCCTTTATGTTGATTCAAATATCCTCATTTATATGTTGGAAATAGAGTCTTTATGTTTAGTCCTATATTGAAAATTAGAAAGACTTACTTGACTTTATATGTTGGAGATCTCGTCATTGGATCAGGATCCAAAGGACATAGGATATGGGTTTGAGTTATGCGTCAAATTAAATAGTTTGATCGAATATAAGTAAATAATATATTTATTACCGAATCATTTTTTATTTTTATTTTTTTTAGTGTTAGTGGGGGAATAGGGTCAAACCGGCGCGAACCGCAGTTCGGGCGGACCGGGCCTAATCGAACCGGTTCTTAGACCGAATCACAGTCGAACCGATCCGACCCGTCGGTCCGATCCGGTTCCGATAACAATGATTCGCACAACTAAAGTGTACAATAATTCTTTTAATTTTTTGAAAAAAAAATAATATGAAGAGAACGGGGTCAACCCCATATGCCCATTTGTACAGCCCAATTGTTGATCGGATGGTCCAAAAAAATTCAAAACCCTAGATATGACATAGTGACATAGTCACCCCGTGTCCGATCTTTCAAACTGATAGGTACGTGGGGTGGGCTCCGACCTCTCTATAATTATAATAAAATAAAATAAAATGATCGCAACACACTTCCGGTGTATAAATACACTAGTGTGCACGAAGTACTACTCGAGTAGAGTGATACCTGCCCGCGGCATGGCATAACCCTGCAACCAAAATAACATTTTTTTTTCAAAAAAAAACAGGTTGGTTTTAATTTGAGCTGCATGTCTTTATAATCTGATTGACATTGGATGACAAAAAAAAAATAAACACTTTAAGTAGGTCAAAAGTGGTCGGCATGTTATTTTGGGGGAAACTAGAGTGTTTGATCATTATTTTTTGATTTATTTAAGTCATACTTTCGTCGATCAAATTGTCATAACGAACATGTAATTACTCGTATTAAAATTGGCTTACAATTTATTTAGATTTTCCCGATGGTTAACATAGATGGTGTCGTGTCGAGCTATATACCTGACTATTGCCTCAGTCTGGTATGGATTGACACGAATCGCGGTGTTGAGATATATATGTGACTATTGTCTAAGGGAGATTATGTCTAAATATTCTAACACTTTCTCTTACGGTCAAGATGGACCGTGGACATTAATTAGGTGGAGGTGACACAAGAGGAGTTGGACTAAGACCATACTATGATACCACGTTGAAATCCACAAAACCGCGATGTTGAGATACACATGCCCAGAGTCATAAGCATATAAACCATAACTCATTTAACTAATACGGGACTATTGTCTAAGGAAGACTACGCCCAAATATTTCAACATCGACGGCCCCGCCTACCACACCCGGCCATCACTGTTGCTTCCAACAGATTAGAAGCAGGGTTTGCCGACCCGCGCGACCCGGCCGACCCGGTCTCGGCGCGGGTCGGGTCGGGCGGGTCGGTGGGCGACCCGGTCCGCCCCTTCATCTCTCAAGGTCAAAATTTTAATTTTTTTTAAAAATTTTATAAATTTATTTTGAAAGATTAAATTTTATATATATTTAAAATAATTAGAATGTATAATTTATTTATGATAATAGATGAATACTAAATTATACATAATAGATTATATAAATATTACATATTACACTGATTAATTAAACATCCTATTATATATAATACATAAAAATGTATTTCAATTACTATATATGTAAAAGTAAACAGTGATATAATAATGCCTTTCATTCATGAAGTATAAAATACAAAAACTCACTAATCCTCGTCCATCTGTGAAGTTCGAATCTCAAAACTCACTCATCCTCCTCATCAGTGAAGCCCGAATCCCAAAACTCATCATCAGATACATGAGAATGATCACCCGTATAATCTAACTCTATCCTATTGGGTGGCGGTACATGTGGGTGGGACTGAAAATATGTAACCATCTGCACAAATGATGGGTCGTGTGCTGCGGTGGAGGGTACATGAAAATCAGTAAAAAAACTCCTCACTACATCTATAGCTTCAATTCTATCATGTGCGACTGGTGCTGGTGCTGCTCGAACCCTGGACGTGGAGGAAGATCCTGCTCCGCCGTGTGCTCGTGGTGGAGGAACCCGGGACGTAGAAGAAGCTGTCCTCGGTGTGCTACGAGAACCGTATCTATCCTGTAACTGTGTCCGAAAGAAATGTCGAACATCTCCCGGAACTCGGTCGCATGCACGAACATCGCGTCCCACTCCGGCGAGGTGCTCCGCAAACCTGTGTATGCCGGTGACGCGATGCTCGCAGTATCTACAGTGTACATGTCCATCACCCTCAACAGAGTATCCATGCTCCCACGCAGGGTGACGCCGTCCGTCCATGATGACCTGCAAATGATATAAAAATTTACATTAGTGATATCAATGATAAGTACAGAATTCTATATATGAAAAAATCTACAATTAATTATTAGTTAGTTCTAAATATAACCAAATGATACATACTAATTAAGAGTATGGACCCAAACTGGGCCAGTGCCCATCTCCAAACAATTTGACATTAAATGTGGTCCGCAGATAGGACAGATAGTCTTCATAGCGCATTGAACCAGAATAGTTCTCCCAGTACATGCGTACGTAGTATTCATACTCCTGCGAACCTTGTGCGTACACGACCTCTACTGGCGTAGCTGCGGCATGAGGATATGGATACGATGGGAAAAATGAACTACTGTGATCTGAGTCGTCATAATACATCGGCTGTTGCGGCCACGACCGTCCATACGAGCTTCCAGATCCCTGGGATTCATGTGTGCTCATCCTCTCAAAATCAGACAACATGTCTTGATAGCTTGTACTATCTGCAATCGAAGTTCCATAGTAGGGATCCCAATGATCAACTGCCCGCCTCGTCCCTGCCGGTGGAACACCGTGGTCCTCATCTTGCGTGGCATGTGTGAAGTGCTGCTCCTCTGTCCATGCGCCATGTTGACGGCTCCCACGACCTCTATTATGACCACTGCTATAGTCTCTGCCACTAGCACTAGTATTCTCACGAGGACTCTGTTGGCCACCTTGAGAACCACCACCTCCGTGGGATGAAGACCCTGTGGGTGTACTATCAGCATCCGAGTCATGACTCCCACTAATGCGGGGCTCAACAGAGGGCTCGGGAGTGTCGTCATCTGCATTGGGATCTAATGTATCCATGTCTGCAATATCTATCGGGTTTAATGGTGGTCCCTTATCCTTCTTGTTGCTGAATAATGTGGTCCATGATGATTTTTTCTTCTGTGGAGCAGGGGGCGGCTTACCTGCTGCATGTTGTGTCCCCCTAGATGCCTGAGAAACATAAGTACAATGCTTAGATAAATTTTCAACCTACTTTCTGTGTAAGTCTGTACGTATACCTGAGACGACTGACTGCGTCCCTTAGATGTTGAGCGTCGTGACGCAGCAGACTGAGATGGTTGTTTTGATGCTACCGAATACTACACAATTGAATAGATAATATATTCAGTTACCAATGAATTACATATTAACAAATGTTGAAATGACATTAAAGTATCACCTCTCTAAATGAGGAACTCCTCATAGCCTCTCTTGAAGTGGATAAGTTTCTTGGTTCGACAGATATTGAATGCCGCGGTGCAGCAACTCGGGACCACTGTTCTCCCGCAATATTGTCAGTTGTCGGACCGACCTGCAATATATTTCTTGCATCATCATACATCAATATATGAGTACGCTATCTAATGAAATTTACGAATCGATTTTCATGTATTAATTCACCTGAGGTGGCTCTTGACGCTCAAAAATTGGGGGATGTAACAATTTCTCCCATGCTGTATCATCGTACGCATACGATGTGTCTCCACCCCCAATGACGAGGTCTTCATCTAAATTAACTTCATCATCACGTCCCGTTGCTGACTCGTCACCACCCAAATGCACATGGGTGTCATCTCCCTCCCCCGTTGCCTCTTGTACAGCTGATGCGAGAAAAGTATTAGGCCGTGGTGTCTCGCCAGGTTCTTCAGCCTCCTCGTCCAATTCTGCCTCACCACGCTCTGTTGTGGCTCTTGCAACCCATGCTACCATAAGGTCATCATCATCTCGCAAGTACACAGCATCTGTTGGGTCGTAATCCCCCTCGCCTCTCCTTGCATCCATTTGCACATGTCGGACCTTCAGCCTCATGTTGTAATGTACATACACCATTTTGTCTAGCCTGCGGTGTGTTAGCCTATTCCTCAACTTAGTATGCAAGAAGGAGAACGTCGACCAATTCCGCTCACACCCACTCGACGATGATGTTTGCGATAGAACTCTCATTGCGATCTTCCTTAATACGGGTGCACTTGTGCCGTAATTTAGCCACCACTCAGCTGTGTTTCAGACAGATCACGTACAATATAATAATTAGATGTTAAAATTACTTCTCGCGATGTAGAAGGTACATTGGGAAGACACATTACCTGGGTCGAGTCTATCACGACTGGCCATGGCATTCGGTGTCGCAAATGAACCAATTCCCTCTCTAAATGTTTTCATCTGTATTATCCAAAAATATGAAGTGTATATTTCATTTTATATTGTAAATGTAAAATTATCCAAGTATACCTCATTCAACGCATCAGCAGCATCTGTTGGGCTAAAAGACAATTGGTCTACCACAATATTGACCGATTCTATCAACGTATCGTCATAAGCAAGGCCCCGAGCATATTGGAAGGCCGGATGTAGATAGTACACTGGAATCGTAAGACAATGAATTACATATTAGTATCAACCGAAAATCACAGATCAATGATTGGACGAGAATGTAAGCGTTTACCTGCCATGTGAAGATCGCGGCTCATTTGTCTGTCCCATCTGTCCTCCACAATGTCTAGAATGGTTGGTCCATATTTTTTTGACGTTGTAAGGATCTTCTTCTTGGCGGCTTCTATTTTGCTGTACACCAACCCCATGGTTGGTACTCGATCCCCATCCACGCATCGCATAACCTCATATAGTGGCTCTATCAATGACACTAATACCTTCACTCTATCCCAAAAATTCGAGGTGTTCACAATCCCCTCGACCTCCGCCCCTTCACGTGAAGCAGCAAAAGAGGAGCTCAGCCAGGTCTCACCTCTAAACATTTGTTTCAACCCATCCTTGTGCTTCAATAGGCTCTGCAATGCGATGTAGTTGGTGGCAAATCGTGTGATGCTAGGCCTTAACAGTTCGCCGCCACAATGCTCCCTCATCCATGCCAATACAAGTGTGTGGTTGTACATATATTTCGTGATTTTTTGTGCCACCTCGACCACAGATTTTACCATACGAAGCTGTCCAATCTCCTTCAGCATCAGATCTACACAATGTGCTGCACAAGGGGTCCAGAAAATGTGCCGTTTTTTCTTCATTAGCTCCTCCCCCGCCTTCTTATAGTTCGACCCATTATCAGTCACCACTTGTACAATGTACTCCTCCCCAATCTCCGCCACCACTTGCTCCATCAATGACAAAATATATTGGTGACTGTGAATTTGACCAGACGCATCCACTGATTTGTGAAAGAATACATGTCTGTCACAATAAACAAGGAAGTTGATCAGGCTAGATCTTGTGGTACCTGACCATCCATCACACATCAGTGTGACTCCGTACTTTGTCCACTTCTGCTTGAATGAGTCAATGTAACTCTTGATCTCAGCAACTTGTTCATCAAGGTATACGCCAGCCAATTCCCTCGCTGTAGGTGGCTGCACGTGTAGCCCAAGGACCTGTGCTTCCTGAAACATTGGCTTGTAGTAAGGGCTATTGGCTGCATTAAAAGGTAGACCCGCGTGGTGCCACCATTTTGCAACAGCTTGACCAAGTTTCCATTTAGGTCCCTTCTGCCCAAACGCATCGTCCATCCTCGTTTGCTTACCATGCTCTCGGGATAGTGCACCGGGCTCTACATCTTCAATGTTGATCGATTGCGTCCTTTTTCTTTGTGTCCCCGAGTCACCAGTCAAATAACTCCTTATGCCTCGTGATTGTCGTCCCGTAGATGAACCCCCACTCCCTGATGCTCCGGTCCTCGCGGCCTCACGACTACGGACTATAGTCTCCTCGGGATGCCTTGACTCTTCCCTGCTCTGACGTACTGCCTCACGAAACTCTGCATCATATGGATCGTTCACAGTGACATACACATTAGGCTGCTCAGTACATGCTTGTTCGTCTTCGTCACTGGGTGTCCATGCGCATTCCTCCTCGTTGCTGCCACTTGGGCGTCCGCTCACTGCCGCTTGATCCCTTTTCTTCTTTTTTTCCTTTTCTTGCATCTCAGCTCGCTTCTCCCGCAGGTGCCTAGCCATTGCAAGTTTCACATCTCTAGGCACATGGGTACACCCAACAACCTCAGAATATCCTGTCCCGGCTCCTCCAGCCAAATGCTTCTTCAACCGAGACACCCCTCCTCCCCGGTGTTCTATTTTACAATAGTTACAACGCCAACATCTACGGTTGCCATCCAATAAAATTCCGTGTGACCACCCAATATCATTTGTTCGTTCCTTAGGAGCCATTGAGTGTTATCTCCTAAAATTAAGAAATTCAAAATATTAAATTATATTATTTCTCATCTACAACTAACAATGAACATAATTTTATTATTTGCGTACCATGCAAGAATAAATTCAATATTTAATAAATCTTCATATAATTTATTTTAAAATAATATCATTATTTCTATAACATACAAATTAGGTTAATATTTATAATTAATACATATACATTAAATTTCAAATTAGTTATCTCTAATTAGATATTTAAAATTACATCTCTAATTATATTACATGACACATATAAAGTATAAACATCTCTAAATAATTTACATTGTACATATAAATTAACTTTATAATTATTTATAAAATATTCATATTCAATATTTAATACATCTTCATATAATTTAGTTTAAAATAATATCATTATTTCTATAACATACAAATAAAATTAATATTTATAATTAATACATATACATTAAATTTCAAATTAGTTATCACTAATTAGATATTTAAAATTACATCTCTAATTATATTACATGACACATATAAAGTATAAACATCTCTAAATAATTTACATTGTACATATAAATTAACTTTATAATTATTTATAAAATATTCATATTCAATATTTAATACATCTTCATATAATTTAGTTTAAAATAATATCATTATTTCTATAACATACAAATAAGGTTAATATTTATAATTAATACATATACATTAAATTTCAAATTATTTATCACTAATTAGATATTTAAAATTATATCTCTAGTTAAATTACATGACACATATAAATTATAAACATCTCTAAATAATTTATATTGTACATATAAATTAACCTAACAATTATTTATAAAGTATTCAACACTAAATTTATATTTACATTAAATTAAATTACATTATGCAATTTAATTAACTAATATACATTATGCATTTAAAAATATATTACATCTTGATATTAATATAAATATTTCTACAACATGCAATACTAAATTTCATATTTCATATTACATTTAAATTAAATCTAACATTTAAACATGAATTGAATAACACATTCACAAAAAATTTATTTCTACAACATGATTTAAATATTATTTACATTATTTCTACAAAATGAATTAAATAATACATAATCAAAATGATTTTTATACAACATAAATTAAACAAAAATTATCTTATTTATATAATATGAATTAAATTATACATTCATAATAATATTAAATAATATATAAACCTATTTTTCTAAATATTTTAATTAAAAATCAAAAAAAATCAACACCCCCCCCCCCACCCTCCCCGCCCCCCACCGGAGCTGTGGGCGGCGATCAGACGCCCCCCCTCCCCCCTCACGTTGCAGACGGCCCCCCCACCCTCCCCGCCCCCGCCCCCCACCGGAGCTCCCTCCCCGCCCCCCACCGGAGCTGGCGGCGGCGATCAGACGCCCCCCTCCACATCTCACCCTCCCCTCACGCTGCAGACGGCACCCCCACCCTCCCCGCCCCCGCCCCCCACCGGAGCTCCCTCCCCGCCCCCCACCGGAGCTGGCGGCGGCGATCAGACGCCCCCCCTCCCCATCTCACCCTCCCCCCTCACGCTGCAGACGCCCCCCCCACCCTCCCCGCCCCCCACCGGAGCTGGCGGCGGCGATCACACGCCCCCCCTCCCCATCTCACCCTCCACCCTCACACTGCAGACGCCCCCCCCTCCCCCCTCTCACGGTGCCCGGCCCGCGACGCCCGCAGACACCCCCCCTCCCCCTCCCAGACGCCCCCCTCCACCGTCTGACGGTGCCGCCCGCAGACGCCCGCCGCACGCCCCCCTCCCCCCTCCGTGCCCGAAACGCCGGCCGCCCGCAGACGTCCCCCCGATGGCCTCCGACAGTGCCGCACGCCCCCCCTCCCCCCTCCGTGCCCGCGACGCCCGCCGCCCGCAGAGGCCCGCCGCACGCCCCCCCCTCCGACACCCGCCGCCGGCAGACGTCCCCCCTCCGACGCCCGCAGACGCCCCCCTCCCCCTCTCACGGTGCCTGCGACGGCCGCAGAGACCCCTCCCCCCCTCACCCTCCCCCACCCCCGCGGTGGCCCGGTGGCAGATCTACACCATCCTCACCCTCCCCCACCCCCCTCCTCACTAAACAAAAAAAATTTTAGGGCACCTACCTCTGATCACCGGTCGACACTGCCAAATGGGACCGTCCGCCGCCGTCCGCCGCCGCTCTGCTCCGCCCACACCCGCCGGCCACCGCCTTCGAACGGCTGCAGATGCCAGACCCGCCCGCACCCCAGTTGGTTAAATGGCCGACCCGGCACGTACGCGCCGTCCCGCACGAACCAACCCGGTCCCGCCTCGACCCGCAACGGTACGCGGCGGGACGCACGGGACCATACGGTCCAGTGCGTCCCGGCCACGACCCACACCCTGTGCGACCCGGCACCCGGCTGGGTCGGGTCGAGACGTGCGGGTCGGTGCGGGTCGGGGCGGGACGGCAAACCGTGATTAGAAGATCCCTTCACTATTTCACCCTGTGCCGCCACCGTCGTCGTCACCGCCGTCGCTGTCGTCGTTGATGATATTAGCCGTCGATGACAAGATTTGTCGCACCGGATCGGTGCCGCCCGTCGGCCTTGCCTATATCCTCCTGTAAACCTTGAGAGGAGCATTGATGATTTTATATTGTTAAAATTAATAAAATAATAATTGTTATTTAGATATAAATGAAGTTAAAAGTATAGTTTAAAAGGTGAAAACACGTGACTCTTAAAATTAAGAGTTTTATTATTACTCGATACGTGATTTTTGTGATAATAATTTTTCAGAGATACGATGATTTTAGAATAGATGATACTCCTTTTCTCTCGTCATCACGTCTTCAATTTTTTTTTTATGAATATAGATTGAGCTTACAATACCTCAGCAAGAACAATGAGAAATGAAAAAAAAACAATTTTTAACTCACAAGAGAGCAAAATGTGTAGCAGTAACAAAAATTACATCGATCACTGAAGGTGACCAATTTATAGACTTTCACATAGTAACGGGCGGTATAAATACAGGTTGACACATTTTTCTGTTCACAATAGGGCGCATTCGTCTGTGAATCAATCAAGTGAGTAATTTTTTTTCCGAAACTTGACGGTAAAAAAAATGCGTCTATGGTAGGTAATAGCTGTCGCGAATCATGCAAAAACATTTCCTCGCGACGGTAAACACAGGGCTTGGGAAGATTTGGAGAAGGATTTTTAAAGCAGGCCGGACGGACGTTCAAACGGATCCATTTTTAGACGAGGAGGAGTCCCTCGAGTCGGAGTGGGGCCAGCACGATCCCCGCCCAGACAGGATGACCAATACGGCGTTGCTTCGAGGTGAAGGTAGCGTCACAGGTGGCGGTGTGACGTTCGAGGGCGACGTTTTAAGCGTGGGCACGGTGACCAGAACGTTCGGAGTTGGCCGGAGGGCGTGGGCGCCGTGGAACTCGTGAGCCGGCGCAGCTTCGACCCTCTGTGCCGTGGATTAAGGGCGCCTTCCACCCCCGCTTGCGCGCGCCTTCGCGGGGGCGAGGAGACCTCGAGGGGTGGAGGAGGAGGAGGAGGAAGGGCGATGGAGGGAGGTGGAGGCGGGATCCACAGGTTGCCGGAGGCGTGCGTCTCCCACGTCCTTTCCCTCACCACCCCGCGGGACGTGTGCCGATCGGCCGCCGTGTCGTGGACCTTTCGGTCCGCCGCGGAGTCCGACACCGTCTGGGAGCGGCTACTCCCGCCGGACTACGTGGAGATCGTCTCCCGGGCGGCGGCTCCGGTGGAGTACGCATCCAAGAGGGAGCTCTACTTCCGGCTCTGTGGCTCCATCCTCATCGACGGCGGCAGGAAGGTACCGGGGAAAAACTATATGTAGGCATGCAATATGTAGTCCCAACTATGAGATTTCTGAATTAGAGTAGGTCGTAGTTTGCCGTGGAATGGGTTGGTTTGGGCATCAAAAACCGTCAACTTTGAGGCTAAATCGAGGAATCGGAGGCTCTAGATGACCCCACCCCCCTCGCCTGTTAATGTTTGATCTGGACCATCTGGTTTAGAGATTCTAACGAGTTTGTGTTTTTCGTGGATTTGTGTGTAGAGTTTCGCTTTGGAGCGCTCAAGCGGTAAGAAATGCTTCATGCTGCCCGCGAGGGAACTCGTGATCATCTGGGGAGATACCCCCGACTACTGGCAGTGGGTTTCTCGCCCGGAATCTAGGTTTGTCTCTTCTTTTCTTCTGGTACTAATGAGTTTGCCGGGTGAACAGAAGATACGTGTTAACTGTCTATGTATGCATCATCCGAAGCCCTTGAACATTCAGCTTGGGATGGGCCCAGGGCATGGAAAGCAGATCAGCGGTTTCCGACCAGCCGACAACCTTCCCACTTGTGATAGTGTTGGTATTAATTTGAGGAATTCCTTTTAGAGTAGCGGAAATCCCTTATTCCGAATTCCTACTTGCTAGTTCGCCGGTAAAGATAACCATTTGAGACATCGTATGAAATGATGGGAAGCATAAATATAATAATAACAAAAATAAATTAAGACAAACAATAAAGATATTCAACAAAATAAGAAGGCCACAAGAGAGGCACCTAACTATACATAGAAAATCTAAAAGCATATTTTATTTCTATTCTCAGAGCTCTCCGCATGCAAATTTGTTAGTAAGATTTAAGTAGATTGGTTATGGAAAATGACTGATTAATGCTAGGATGCTATGTTTGCTTAATTAGTTTTCTTATTAGTACATAATGACACTATGATGCCTGATTAGAAGCATAAGTAGGTCATGCAGCACCCCTGATGATTCTGGTTTTTCAGCAAGTAATTCTTCTGGTAGGTAATTATGTGGTATTATCTTGCTTATCATCTGTGTTTGAATGAACATGATCTTTAGCATATGGATTGATCTCGCTTGTGAAGTAGCTTAAGTTGCTAATGGGTTGGCGTCACCGCTCAATGATACGGACAAGTGATTTTATTTTGAGTGTAGGAAGTGCCCTTGGACAAGCAGATGGACCTAGCATTATGAAGGAGATCCCTGACTCTTTTTCTTCTTGAATAACAGATCTTAAATTCTTCCATGTTTCTCTAGAAACAGCTCACCCTATAGATTCTTTTGTGAGCTGAATATTAAAAACTTTCCACATGCATGCACTAACTTGTTTCCAGACTCCCTATTACAATGCATAAGCTCCTTCCACATACCGCCCCCTACTTTCATCATTCTGTAGATGTACATAAATGCCTAAGAAAGCTTATCCAAAGTAATGCAGAAAACATGTTGTGGCCATAACATAGATGTCAAGGCGACCCAAGATGTTCATGGGGAGCCTAAGCGCTTTGGCGATAAGGCATCCGCTTAGGCGTTGCCTAGGTGACACTTTAGCATCTATTTAAGAATCCAAAAAATATATATCCAATATACAAATTATGAATAAGATATATGAAAAAATTATAGATTTTAATATTAAAAAATGTGAGAGATTGAGGGAGGAGAGGGGGGCAGAGAGAGAGAGAGGGGCACACACATAGAGAGAGGGGTGTTAGAAGAATGTGTGGTGTCCAATTTACCTATGACCCGCCCCTCACATAACTGAACCCCCTGGCCCAAATTTTTTCGGGTGAGAGGGGTTTATTATATTCTATGTCTAGGCTAGGCAGTCCAAGGTACCCAGGTAGGGCTCCTTGGGGCATTACTCTCCTTTTTTTTGGCGGGGGGGGGGGGGGGGGCAGAAAGGCTGGCTGGCACCTTGGGCTCATAAGGGCGCCAAGGCGACCGTCTTGACAACTATGGGTCATAAAACAAATTGAGTACTATCTGAGATTTCAATCATCTTAGAATTAGGAACATATAATGTGTCCATTCTATGGAACAAGGATTTTACTTGTTGAACACCTCGGGTCATTCTCAACCCAGTTGTCATGTGTCAGCTACTGGCTACTGGCTACTGCCCCAGAAACTCTATTCTTTTTAGTGTCCACATATTGGGACTTAGTCACCTGCAAACATGTATGCATGTCCCCATGTCCCCTCCTCCACCTCCCCACCCACACCCCCCCAAAAAAAACCTTAGTTGGGAAACACCAATTCTATTAGTAGAAGTGATACTAATATACTGTAGAGTGTGGATGTGGGGTGAGCTAACTCAGACAAGACAAACCTGACTGATGGATGCACCCAACAATACATGTACATACTTCTTGTACCAACCCCCCACCAAAAAAATGAGGCAGGGGGAAGGAACATTACACATACATTATGGGAATCCTGTCTTTTTTGTTTCCCATAGCTCTGATCCTTACTCCAGATTTTGCACCTCTTTCTACTACTTAACCATTATTAATAGATCTCCAAACCATATAATTCAACTCCCTGATCTCAGTTCTCTATCTGCCACTCCCTGACTCTTATTAGAAGCTTGTATGACTGAGTCACTCACTATCTGCTAAACAGAGCTATTTTTCCCTGGCTAGTTAAAGGATTGTCTACCACCCTTGGCATACCATGACAATGCATCCAGTGTCAGCACCTCAGCGCGCTAATCACTTTCATCCAGTCCTCTCTGTGCGGACATGTGATCTCTACGTAGAGCACAAACTCCTGCTTTCATCTTTGCTCTCTGTTGAGCCCAAAAGTTTCCTAGAAAGAAACCAAAAAAAAGAGAAGAAAAGAAAGGGGACAAAAGAAGAAGAGAAGTAGAGTTGGGGGGTGGAAGATGGCTGTGCCACCTTCTCTCTCTCTCTCTCTCTCTGTGTGTGTGTGAAAGGAAGGAGGGGGTACCACCCCCACCCGTGTCCAGGGGGTCACCTCCACCATTGGGTAAACTAGGGGGAGCAGGGGTCGCTCCCACCCCCAGTAAACCGGGGGGAGCAGGGGGTCGGCGACGGCCCACCTTTATAACTCTCTCATCTTTTAAAGCAAAACAAAGAAAAAGGGGGAAAAAGAAAGAAATAAAAGAAAGAAGAGGGGTTCCCCCTTCTGTAAACCAGGGGGAGGTAGGGTGACCCCATTCTCTCTTCTCAAAAGCTCACCCCCCCACTTAATCAGGGGAACCCCAACCCAATGGATAATTAATCCCCAATGCATTAAATGGAGGTGAACTTACCTCCCTAGGTGAACCTGGGGGAGGTGGGGGTTGGCTGCGCCCTATTAACTGGGGGAACCCCACCCCAACGGGTAATTAATGCCCAATGCACTTAATGCATATGAGGTCCCCTTGGTTAAGACCCCTATATAAGGAGGAGGATGGGACTTATTCCACACAACCCATGAGAGGGAGCTGCCCAAGTGGAACTCAAGAGGAGAACTCTCAAGAAGACTTGTGACAAGGCTTGGAGCTTGCTCCAACCCCCAAGAGTTGTCTGCGCAAGAAAGAAGGTCTGAGATCTTGTTTGTGTAAAAACTCATTCAAGGGTATGTTCATACCCCTATGATTGGGGTTATGTCCTTGCAATCTTGTGAAAATTCTGCAAAAATACAGAAATTTCATGTAATTTTCAGAAACGATAAAAGTTCATGAAAAATCCATGTTCTCGTGATAAATGTCTCAAAATTGTGCAAAACTCTCTGCAATTGGTAGTAAAATCTGAAAATTATCGAAATACCCTGTATTTTCAGAAAAATATAGGAATCTCCAAAAATTACAAGAAAAATCAGAAAAGTTTAAAAACTTTGGGAAAAAACCCTGCCATGTTTGAAAATTATGGGGAAATTCTATCATGTCTGAAAATTATGGAGAAAACCACGCCATGTCTGAAAATTACGAGAAAATCCCCGCTTGTGGAAAAATTATGAAAATACCCTGCAACTTTGAAAAATTGTAGATATAGCTCTGTTTGAGGGAAAATTGTAGAAATACCCTTACATGAGGGAAAATATAAAAAACATCCTAATGATTAGAAAAATTTCAGGTATACCCCTGCTATATCCTAAAGAAATTTACAATATACCCCTGTCTTGTGTCAGAATATTTTTTATGGACATCAAGTCAAATTAATGATCTGATCACGATCAAAGGAGTGATCAGGATCATAAGTTAATATGACAGTCTGCAAGTGTTCATATTGGTGATCCAATGATCCGATCAAGATAAAACTTACATCCAACTGTTAGATTTCAATTCAGAGTAAATTTAACGGTCAGATCTTGATCAAATTTAAATTTGACGGTCGATTCTTGACCAAACTTAAGTCCAAAGGTTAGATCGCGATCCAGAGCAAATCCAATGGTCGAATCTTGACCAAACGTAAAATGAATGGTCAGATTTTGACCCGAATCTAATACAATAGTTGTATCTTGACTAAACTTAAAATCAATGGTCGGATTTCGATCTGAAGTTAATCTTACGATTGGATCTTGATCAAACTTAAATTCAACAGTTAGATTTCAATCATGGGTAAATTTAACGATCGGATTTGGATCAAATTTAAATCTGTCGATCGAATCTTGACCAAACTCAAGTCTCACAGTTAGATCATGCTTTGGAGCTAATCCGACGGTCAAATCTTGACCAAATGTAAATCTAATGATTTGATCTTGACTTGGAGCAAATTTAAAGCTCCGATCTTGATCGAAGACATAATCCGACGGTCCGATAGTGATCATATTGGCGATTCAACAGTCCGCTCATGATGCAATTCAAATTCAACTGTTTGATCATGACCTGAAACAAATCTGATGGTCTGATTGTAACTGGATGCAAAATCTGATAGTCCAATCATAGTAGGAAGCAAATAGAAAGGTTTGAACTTGACTGGATATAAAATCAATCAGTCTGATCGTGATCGAATGTAGATCCAATGGTGGATTCATTCAAGAATGAATATAAACCATGACCCGATCATATAATCGGGGACACAGCACATGTACCATGTATTACAAATAACAAGAATAGAATATTCAAATTTTCTCCTACGAATGTGCATATTTTTCGATCAAATCTATTAAATAAAATTCACAATATCACGACTGATATTGTAGATGTCGAAAATATTTTTTTGACAGTTAATCAAAGATGTTCAGATTTTATGTCGATATCAATTGGCACCGACTACGATCGTTAGGGAAAAGTTCAGCACACGAATCCTAAATCATCTGATAAACTAAGCATGCAGGATTAATAATGTGCATGCTAGTTAATTAGCTAAAAATGTGCATCTTCGTTCAATAAATGAGCAACTTAACTTTTCATTTAATTCCGTGTGTGAAACTGTCTCCTTCCTGGTTCCCTTCTTCACATCTGATAGGGTCTATACAATAATGCTTTGAGAAAAATGCTCCTCTTCCCAATCAGGTAGCACCTCTTACCCCGGTGACCCCTTGATGTTAGATTGTGGAGTCGGAACTCGCCATCATGCGCCCTCGCACGCAGATCGACTTGCGGGGGTCAAGGGGGCAGCGTCCCTTGCTGGGGTTTTCAGGGGCGGAGCCCCCAGAACAAAATTTATGTTTATGGCAGGGGCATTGTTGTCTTTTGTACCCTGACTGTTGGGCGTCCTAATCTCCTTGTATAAAAGGGTCGCGAACTCTCTCTTTGTATTGTTCTGGGTGTGTTTTTATCATAGATGTAGGAAGGCATATCGCCTCCGAACCACGTAAATCTCGGTGTTCTTGTGATTTGATCTATTCTTCCCCCTTTCCTCTTCCTCCTCTGTTGTTTGTCCATCTCTACAGGTACTCCGATTTCCAACACCTTGAGACTTTCCCCACCCACAAGCACCATGGTTAGCCAAGGTCTCAGAGCTCTCCTAGCTTGTTTTCTTTTATATTTGAACCTCCCTGGGGTAGTCTGTACTCCCATGCATGCGTTGATGACTTGGTCTGCCTTCAGTTTTGTAAGCTTAGATCACTAGGGCTGTTAACGTCAATGAATCATGCCTCCATCACAATTGAGGAGTTGCTCAGCATCAGTCATTCCTTGGTGCAGCCTTATATGATCCTTGTCCCTTAGACACCTTCTGAAGGAAATGACCACACAGCATCTCCATCCACCTCTAGATCTCCCCCTTTCCTTCGAAGATTTATCACCAATCATGGACTTTGAGGTTGATTTTTTGCCGTCACTGTCAGCCCAGTGTGTTTAAAAGGGCCCCTTATTGCTCGTGGGCAGGACCATCTTGTTTGTATGGACCAATGCTGAAATGCAAGATTTTGTATATTTTTTGAAGGAATGAAAAGTCTCACTGCCTGTTGATCTAGTCCGGTCTTCCAAATCAAACATTTTTTTTGCAAGCAGCAGAGTTTGACTGCGGGAGATTCCTTTGTAATGGCCCACTCTGAGACATCAAAAGCAGCACAAAGGCTGCGGACACATCCTTTTCACATGCCTTCACACCAAAAGCAAAAGCAGTTGGACCACTTTTAATTGAATTCCCAGCCAGGGTGGCTTTTTTCTACCACCCAGAACTCCTGGCATCACTCCAATCTTCTCCCGATCTCCTGTAATTCCAACTACCTGTGAGAGCTGAGTGGATCATGTTAGCGGTAGTTTCTATTGGGCATGTCACCTGCTCTGGACTTGTACGCTACACCATCCTCCTCCATTTCACATCAGCCATCAAAGCTCGTCTACCTAATATGTTTGGTTTCATGGAGGAAAGGTTTGCTAACCTTAGCATCGTTATGTGCGATCAATTCACATCAAAGCTCCAAGGAATCATGTACTGCATGTTAGGGGGCATACTTCAGTTCAACTCAGCACTCCAGAGAATAATGGTTGTCAGTTTTCAGTCTATACTTTTAAATTACATGTGCCAATGTCAATGACTCGCTTATCATCTACAGACTTACCTGATCAATTTACTGACCACTCTAAAGCTTGCCCGTCAGTCGACGGCAGTTGTGGGTGGTGCCACTTGCAGAAAAATCTGCTTTGATTTGTCAATAAATGATGCATTCTGTTAGTGGATGTGCATCTGCTTGCCATTAAATAGATACGTGAGCTTTTGGACATTTGGACATGCGTCAAATGGTTCCTAAAGTCATACAACTTATGTTGCCACTCGAGTAACACGTTTGTTAGCTTTTAATTTCATGAAAACCTCTATTTCCATGCTCATGGCCTTTGTTAGTAATGGGATATAAGACATTTTAGAACGAGGACGCATATTGTACGTGGAAGATGTGTTATTTCTCAATAAGATGTCCTATATCAAACAGGAGTTGTTATTTCTCAATAAGAATATATACTTTAGATGAGAGGTGAATAAGAAGCAGAACATTTGAGTATATAATACGGTAAATACTCTCTTATTCTATAACATGGATTAGAATTTGAGTAAGTTGTATTCTTGTGATTTTCTAGAATACAGCTTCAATCTATATTCTGATCCAAGTGGGTTCTGGATGCTAACCTACTCCAAGTTACCAAAGCGAAACGTGAAAACTGTTGATTCTGTTACCTAGACTACACTTGCAGAAAGATGACAGATACAGATGGAGGATGATTTGTGTACTTTTTTTTTTCAATTGTTAATCTGTAATTATTTTTGTTTGATCCTAATTCTTGATCTGTTGAATCAAACTCAGCAATCTGATGTGAATTATACTTGGCTGCTCCCTGGTTTATCATTTCTTGAGGTGGAGCATTCTCTCATCTTCCCAAAATTTCTCCTGTATTCCTTGCACCCATGGACTCGCTCTTTCCAACATCTGATCCTGATACTGGGTGTCGGCAGCTACCTGCTGCCTTCTTTCTTTTGCATCTTTAGTGCACATGAAATATGACAATGACCCGTGTGATTGATTTGGCGTTTACGAGGTATTGTGGATCTCTTATGAGAATGTTACTTACTGGAAAATTCTTACTATTTTCTCCCAGATTCCCGGAGGTGGCTGAGCTGCTGGACGTCTGTTGGCTGGAGATCCGTGGAAAGATCAACTGCAGGATGCTGTCAGAGGACACGAATTATGTCGCCTATCTCATCTTTAAACTAGAAGAATCTCGTGGCCTCGGCTACCCTCAAGAGGCATCACTGAAAGTTGGTACTCACACGTCCGAGGCAGTCGCCTGCCTACACCCTGAACACCACCGCGAGCGAGGGTTGGGCGTTCCAGATCTCCTTCCTGCACCTCCGCCGGCCCCTCCTGGGATGCTGCCTCTTCCCTTGCACGGCATGCACCCACCGCCACTCCCAGACGTGGAGCAGGAGGAGCCTTCACGGGAGATGCCAAGGGCCAGGGGCGATGGGTGGATGGAGATTAAACTTGGTGAGTTCTACAACGACAAGGGTGACGATGGCGAGGTCGATATGTCTCTCAGGGAGGTAAGAGGGGGACACTGGAAATGCGGGCTTATTGTGGAGGGGATCGAAGTGAGGCCCGGGACGTAGGCAAAGTTCTTGTGGAACGTGGTGTGGACGTAGGCAAAGTATCTTAACCTGAATGTGTATTGTACAACCATAGCCGCTATGCTTGAGAGCGTCTCCTTAATGGTCATTGTATTGTGATTTTGTGGATTTTGTACTGGGAGAATTTCTTTTTAAAAAAAAATTTATGAGAGAATGAAATATTGCGAACCAACCTTTTGAACTTTATTCTAGCGTGTCATTTTGGTGTCAATGTACTCGAAGGAGGGGACAATAAAATAGCAGCTCTTTTTATTTTGGCCTGTTCCTTCGATATTTATATCTGTGTCATGTGTAACTTGATGGGGTCGCGCGCTTAGCTGTAGTTAAAATTTCCGTTCTCCCAGACTAAATCTCGTAAGGGGTAGAAACTGAGAAGTCAACGTCGTGACCTTTACGCTAAACCTTCCAGACAGGATGGCGGGTCCAGATGGGTGGGCCCCCGTACTCCGTAGTGGGTTAAAACAGACGGATCTTAAGCCCTTTTTTTGATAGTGAAATTATCGGGGGTTACGTTAAGTGAGGAGAGAGAGAGTCTCATCTTTCTCTTACTAAGTTGCGGTTAACCGACTCCGAGTAACGTAATCAACCCCAGAGGGTTGATTACGTTATCCCTGCCCGATTATCAAAAGGGTCCTATTAGATTGGCGAGATATGTCCTCCCCATTATCTCTCCACTTTTGAGTAGCAAGGGCGCTCGACGTTCGGTGTTCAAGAGGATTTTGGGAATCTCGTCGTCAGTGGGGAGAGTGGGCGGTGTCCAGTTCTTACGTCCGGTGTCATGGCTTATGATCAACTTTTTACAGACGTCATCAAGAAGTGTAGTGGTCAAGAAATAACAGTTCAAATTATAATCCACATCTTCAAAGATATGTTTGACTTGAAGATAATATCGCGAGAGGAGGATCTGCATCCACAAATGAGGAGTTATGAAGAGTTTTGGGAGATATCACAGGACCCTCCGATGGTCAAGTCAGATAACTGCGGGAGAAAGAGACAGACGCTCGAGAAGTGAAGGAGAAGGAGAAGAAGATTGGAGTGAGAAAGTGAGGGCTTGAGACTTGAAGGATTAGGTCGCGCGTATCTCTTGGCCGTTGGTACAGAGTCCTATTTATACAGTTGCCGTGAGATTGACCGTTGGGTTGCCGTGGCCGAAAGAGATGTGAGCCATCCCCCTCGCGTGCTTGACAATACAGAGAGACGTGAGTGTTTGCTCGTCATCTCTTCGTGGGAGTGACAGCTTTGCCATTAATGTCGTAGGACTCGTCCAAGAGGGCATGAGACTATTTTATCAGGGAGAGTAATATTGGTGGCGTCCTCTATTTTTGTTGCCTTACAAGTGCCCCTCCCACCATTAATGTGCTGTCAGGGACGTACGTTGTGGCCGCTGACAGGAAAGGCTCACGTGAGTACGGCATCTACGTTGGATTTGCGTAGGAGCAGGGAGCATGTTGGGTCGACGTGCGAAGTGACATCCTCAGAAGGGGTGGGCCTCCTTGATGGGCTGAACAGATGAGCCCTAATAGACTAGGGAGATATGCTCTCCTCAACTACTATTCAGTGTATCTATTAGCAACGTCTATATAACCATTGCTAATATGACTAGTGACGACTAAAATCGTTAAACTCGTAAAATAACTCTTAGATTCATTTTTTAAGATAAACTTGTTTTGTCATAATAAATGTAAAAATATCATATTTATTTACAAAAATATTATTTTTGTCAAAAAAATATAAACAAATTATGTTTAAATAATATTTATACACGATTTGAATCAACCTAGTGACATACATATTTTTAAGAATGATTTTTTTATATAAATTCACTCCTAAGTCCTAACAATAATTTTCATGCAAAAATTCTTAATATTTTTGTAGTGTCCTGTTTCGTGGTATATTAAATAACCCTAAATAGTCAAGTTCCAAGTAGAACATTGTGATTAAGAATTTGTGAATTTTTTTTACTCCTTAGAAAAGGAGAATTTCTTCTTCCTAAACTAGGTTACTAGAAGATATTTTTTTTTGGGGGGGGGGGGGAATAAATCTTTTATAGTCGGGGTTTACCATAAGAAGTCAAATCCTATAAAAATGAAATATTAAATCTCAACCAGGAAACTAACAAGGAGATGTTTATGATGATTTTATTACTGAATAAATAAAATTTTCATAACTATTTTTCCTTAACAATAATGTTTTATAAAAAAAATTAAAAACTAAAGTTTTTTTTTTGAGAAAATTAATAATTAGTGTCCCTATTAGAGCATCTAACTTACTGTCTAATTCCTGTCACGAAGTCATGCGTTTCCGTCTCTTGCTTTTCGGCAGTTTTATAATCCTTACCATTAATTTCGTCTAGACTTGTGAATTTATGTTAACGTTAAGATCTTAACGTGTTATTGTATTAAGGTGTTGGAGTGTTGTAGTTTAAGAGTCTTGCAGGTTTAGGTATTAATACATTAACACCTTACGACGACGATGAACTATATATATAGACTGTGAAATAAATTCCACCGGAAAATAAGGATCCAAACGTGAGTGATTCTGTGATAGAGTTTCAAGCGTATAAGCCAAATACAGTGAACGTTAATTCATCTTTTATATTTTTCTATCCATTTTTCCAAAATCTTCATCCACGCTGAACAAAACACACTCACATGAGGTTTGTCTGATGGTTAGTGTCGACGGTGTCGATTTCAATCCGGTGATAATTAGAATTAAGAGTTATATTATCATCCGATATGCGATTATCGTAATAATGATCTTTTAGAGATATGATGACTCGCGGATAGACTAAACTCGTGGCACGACTTCTTGGTTGTTCCTCTCAAGGTTTACAGGAGGATATCGGCAGGGCCGACGGGTGGCACGGATCCAGTCTGACAAATCTTGCCACCAACAGCTAGCTAACAGTAACAATGACGACAACAGTGGCAGTGACGATGACGGTGGTGGCACAAGGTGGAGCAGTGAAAGAATCTTCTAATATATTGGAAGCAGCAGTGGTGATCGGGTGTGGTAGATTGAGCGGACGACGGTGACTCTCTACCGAGGGCTGTAGAGGGAGAGGGGGCCGACATGGAGAGTTTTATTATCATCTGACATGGGATTATCGCAACAATGATCTCTTTTGATAACATGATAAGGGTGAATAAGATGAGTTATTATGTCTACTCATCTTTAATCGAGTTTGATAGCAGAATTAAGTTATCTGGGATCAGTTAAGATTAAGATCTATATTTTAAAAATAACTCATTCTATCGTTATATATGGAATGAGTTATTCTTAAACTTAGAGTAAATTATCAAATTTAAAAAAAAAATTGAATGAATAATTCACTCGAACTCATCTTAGATAATTTATCTTAACTTATTATCAAAGTGACCCTCGGAGAGATACAATGATTCGTGGATAAATTAACTCTTCTCTCTCGTTGTCGCATCCTCGAACATAGTTTCGCAAATCTAGATTAAACTTACAAGAACTCAACAGTGACATAGAGAAATGGAAGAAATAAGAACACATGAGAGGGTAAAATGTGTAGCAGTAAAAAGGAAACTCAAGTTGATCGTCATGATAATAGATGTCGTGAATCATGCTAACATTTCCTCGCGACGGTGTAGCACAAGGCGAGGGAAAATTTGGAGAAGGATTTTTACGTTCAAACGGATACATTTCGCTGGCGAGGAGTCCCTCGAGTCGGAGTGGGGCCAGCACGGGCCCACCATACGACGTTCCTTCGAGGTGAAGGTAGCATCACAGGCGGCAGCGTGACGTTCGAGGGGATGGGAGCAGTGGAGCTCGTGAGCCGGAGCAACTTCGACCGCCTGTGCCGAGGATTAAAAGGGATGCTTCCACCCCGCTTGCGCGCGCCTTCGCGGGGGCGAGGAGACCTCGAGGGGTGGAGGAGGAGGAAGGGTGATGGAGGGACGTGGAGGCAGGATCCACAGGTTGCCGGAGGGGTGCGTCTCCCACATCCTTTCCCTCACCACCCCGCGGGACGTGTGCCGATCGGCCTCCGTGTCGTGGACCTTTCCGCCGCGGAGTCCGACACCGTCTGGGAGCGGCTACTCCCGCCGGACTGTGTGGAGATCGTCTCTCGGGCGGCGGCTCCGGTGGAGTACGCATCCAAGAGGGAGCTCTACTTCCGGCTCTGTGGCTCCATCCTCATCGACGGCGGCAGGAAGGTACCGGGGAAAAACTATATGTAGGCATGCAATATGTAGTCCCAACTATGCGATTTTTGAATTAGAGTGGGTCGTAGTTTGCTGTGGAATGGGTTGGTTTGGGCATCAAAAACCGTCAACTTTGTGGCTAAATCGAGGAATCGGAGGCTCTAGATGACCCCCCCTCGCCTGTTAATGTTTGATCTGGACCATCTGGTGTAGAGATTCTAACGAGTTTGTGTTTTTTGTGGATTTGTGTGTAGAGTTTCGGTTTGGAGCGCTCAAGCGGTAAGAAATGCTTCATGCTGCCCGCGAGGGAACTCGTGATCATCTGGGGAGATACCCCCGATTACTGGCAGTGGGTTTCTCGCCCGGAATCTAGGTTTGCCTCTTCTTTTCTTCTGGTACTAACGAGTTTGCCGGGTGAACAGAAGATACGAAGCCCTTGACCATTCAGCTTGGGATGGGTCCAGGGCATGGAAAGCAGATCAGCGGTTTCCGACCAGCCGACAATCTTCCCACTTGTGATAGTGTTGGTATTAATTTGAGGAATTCCTTATAAGAGTAGCGGAAATCCCTTATTCCAAATTCCTACTTGCTAGTTCGCCGGTAAAGATAACCATTTGAGACATCATATAAAATGGTGGGAAGCATAAGTATAATAATAACAAAAATAAATTAACATAAACAATAGAGATATCCAACAAAATAAGAAGGCCACAAGAGGGGCACCTAAATATACATAGAAAATCTAAAAGCATAATTTGTTTCTATTCTCAGAGCTCTCCGCATGCAAATTTGTTAGTAAGATTTAAGTAGATTTGGTTATGGAAAACGACCGAAAGTTACTGGAGCCTTTGTTTTGTGATTAATGCTAGCATGCTATGTTTGCTTAATTAGCTTTCTTACTAATACATAATGACACTATGATGCTTGATTAAAAGCGTAAGTAGGTCATGCAGCACCCCTGATGATTCTGGGTTTTCAGCAAGTGATTCTTCTGGTAGGTAATTATGTGGTATTATCTTGCTTATCATCTGTGTTTGAATGAACATGATCTTTAGCATATGGATTGATCTCGCTTGTGAAGTACCTTAAGTTGCTAATGGGTTGACGTCACCGCTCAATGATACGGACAAGTGATTTAATTTTGAGTGTAGGAAGTACCCTGGGACAAGCTGATGGACCTAGCATTATGAAGGAGATCACTGACTCTTTTTCTTCTTGAATAACAGATCTTAAATTCTTCCATTTTTTCTCTAGAAACAGTTCACCCTATAGATTCTTTTGTGAGCTGAATATTAAAAACTTTCCACATGCATGCACTAACTTGTTTCCAGACTCCCAATTACAATGCATAAGCTCCTTCCACATACCGACCCCTACTTTCATCATTCAGTAGATGTACATAAATGCCTAAGAAAGCTTATACAAAGTAATGCAGAAAACATGTTGTGGCCATAACTTAGATGTCAAGGCGACTCAAGATGTTCATGGGGAGCCTAAGCACTTAGGCGATAAGGCATCCGCTTAGGCGTTGCCTAGGCGACACTTTAGCATCTATTTAAGAACCCAAAAAACATGTATCCAATATACAAGTTATGAATAAGATACATGAAAAAATTATAGATTTTAATATTAAAAAGTGAGATTGAGGGAGGAGAGAGGGGGAGAGAGAGAGACACACATAGAGAGAGAGGGGTGTTAGAAGAATGTGTGGAGTCCGATTTACTTATGACCCGCTCCTCACAAAATCTGATAGTCCAATCATTGTAGGAAGCAAATAGAATTATAGAAGGGTTTGAACTTGACCGGATATAAAATCAAGCAGTCTGATCATGATCGAATCATAGTTGTCAAGGCGGGTGTCTACAGGCGCTCTTGAAAGGGCTAGGCACTGCAACACCTTGTTGACACTGGAAAAGGCGAGTTGGGCGATCGCCTAGGTGGGCTAGGCGCCAAGGCTAGCCAACTGTGACCCGTCCGAACCGGATCCGACTTGGTTATGTACATTTAACTCTTTCTTTTTTATAATTTTCTTGATGTTATTATATTCTTTTATAATTTTTCTGAATTTTTTACATTTACTTTTGAATCTTTTGCATTTACTTCTGAATTTTTTTGTAATTTTTTGATATAATTTAGTTTTCTATAATTGTCACATAATTTAATTACAACAATTTCTTCATGTAATTTATTTTTTTATGTTTTTCATATTTTTTATTCTTGATTTATATATTAGTGGATATATGTTTTATATTTTTTAATTAGTGACCGAAGTGTCACCTAGGCGACGTCTAAGCGGACGTCTTGTCGCCTAAGCGCTTAGGGATCCCGTGAACGCCTTGGGTCGTCTTGTCCCCTTGACAACTATGGATCGAATGTAGATCGAATAGTGGATTCATTCAAGATTGAATCTAAACCATGACCCGATCATATAATCGGGGACACAACACATGTACCATCTATTACAAATAACAAAAATAGAATATTCAAATTTTCTCCTACAAGTGTGCATATCTTTCGATCAAATCTATTAAATAAAACTCATAATATCACAACGGATATTGTAGAGGTCGAAAATATTTTTTTGACAGTTAATCAAAGATGTTCAGATTCTATGTCAATATAAATTAGCACCGACTACAATCGGTAGGGAAAAGCTCAACACACGAATCCTAAATCATCTGATAAATTAAACATGCATGATTAATAATGTGCATGCTAATTAATTAGCTAAAAAGGTGCATCTTCGTTCAATAAATGAACACCTTAACTTTTCATTTAATTCCGTGTGTGTAACTGTCTCCTTCCTGGTTCCCTTCTTCACATCTGATAGGGTCTATACAATGATGCTTTGAGAAAAATGCTCCTCTTCCCAATCAGGTAGCACCTCTTACCCCGGTTACCCCTTGAGATTTTCCCAACCCACAAGCACCATGGTTAGCCAAGGTCTCTGGGCTCTCCTAGCTTGTTTTCTTTTATATTTGAACCTCCCTGGGGTAGCCTGTACTCCCATGCATGCGTTGATGACTTGGTCTGCCTTCAGTTTAGTAGGCTTAGATCACTAGGGCTGTTAACGTCAATGAATCATGCCTCCATCACAATTGAGGAGTTGCTCAACATCGGGCATTCCTTGGTGCAGCCTTATATGATCCTTGTCCCTTAGACACCTTCTGAAGGAAATGACCACACAGCATCTCCATCCACCTCTAGATCTCCCCCTTTCCTTTGAAGATTTATCACCAATCATGGACTTTGAGGTTGATTTTTTGCCGTCACTGTCAGGCCAGTGTGTTTAAAAGGGCCCCTTATTGCTCATGGGCAGGACCATCTTGTTTGTATGGACCATTGCTGAAATGCAAGATTTTTATATTTTTTGAAGGAATGAAAAGTCTCACTGCCTGTTGATCTAGTCCAGTCTTCCAAATCAAACATTTTTTTGGCAAGCAGCAGAGTTTGACTGCGGGAGATTCCTTTGTAATGGCCCACTCTGAGACATCAAAAGCAGCACAAAGGCTGCAGACACATCCTTTTCACATGCCTTCACACCAAAAGCGAAAGCAGTTGGACCACTTTTAATTGAATTCCCAGCCAGGGTGGCTTTTTTCTACCACCCAGAACTCCTGGCATCACTCCAATCTTCTCCCGATCTCCTGTAATTCCAACTACCTGTGAGAGCTGAGTGGATCATGTTAGCGGTAGTTTCTTTTGGGCATGTCACCTGCTCTAGACTTGTACGCTACACCATCATCCTCCATTTCACATCAGCCATCAAAGCTCGTTTACCTAATATGTTTGGTTTCATGGAGGAAAGGTTTGCTCACCTAGCATCGTTATGTGCGATCAATTCACATCAAAGCTCCACGGAATCATGTACTGCATGTCAGGGGGCATACTTCAGTTCAACTCAGCACTCCAGAGAATAGTGGTTGTCAGTTTTCAGGCTATACTCTTAAATTACATGTGCCAATGTCAATGACTCGCTTATCATCTACAGACTTACCTGATCAATTTACTGAACACTCTAAAGCTTGCCATTCAGTCGACGGCAGTTGTGGGTTGTGGGTGGTGCCACTTGCAGAAAAATCTGCTTTGATTTGTCAATAAATGATGCATTCTGTTAGTGGATGTGCATCTGCTTGACGTGAGCTTTTGGACATTTGGACATGCTTCAAATGGTTCCTAAAGTCATATAACTTATGTTGCCACTCGAGTAACACGTTTATCAGCTTTTAATTTCATGAAAACCTCTATTTCCATGCTCATGGCCTTTGTGCGTGGAAGATGTGTTTGAGTTCTTATTCTAGTTGTAATTTTGTTGAAAAGATGTGCTATATCAAACAGGAGTTGTTACTTCTCAATAAGAATATATACTTTAGATGAGAGGTGAATAAGAAGCAGAACAGTTGAGTATAATACGGTAAATACTCTCTTATTCTAACATGGATGAGAATTTGAATATTTGTATTCTTGTGATTTTCTAGAATACAGCTTCAACCCATAATCTGATCCAAGTGGGTTCTGTATCCTAACCTACTCCAAGTTACCAAAGCGAAACGTGAAAACTGTTGATTCTGTTACCTAGACTACACTCGCAGAAAGATGACAGATACAGATGGAGGATGATTTGTGTACCTTCTTTTTCAATAGTTAAATTGTAATTACTTTTGTTTGATCCTAATTCTTGATCTGTTGAATCAATCTCAGCAATCTGATGTGAATTATACTTGGCTATCTTGAGGTGGCGCATTCTCTCATCTTCCCAAAATTTCTCCTGTATTCCTTGCAGCCGTGGACTCAACTCACTCTTTCCAACATCTGATCATGATACTGGGTGTCGACAGATACCTGCTGCCTTCTTTCTTTTGCATCTTTAGTGCGCATGAAATATGGCAATGACCTGTGTAATTGATTTATGAGGTATGGTGGATCTCTTATGAGAATGTTACTTACCGGAAAATTCTTACCATTTTCTCCCAGATTCCCGGAGGTGGCTGAGCTGCTGAGCAGCCTGGGCGGCTATTGGCAGGAGCTGGAGATCCGTGGAACGATCAACTGCAGGATGCTGTCACAGGACACTAATTATCTCGCCTATCTCATCTTTAAACTAGAAGGATCTGGTGGCCTCGGCGACCTCTTGGCATGCCAAGGCACGCGCCCACCGCCACTCTCAGACGTGGAGCAGGAGCAGCCTACACCGGAGCCAAGGGCCAGGGGCGATGGGTGGATGGAGATTAAACTTGGCGAGGTCGAAATGTCTCTCAGGCAGGCAACACGTTTATACTGGACACGCGGGCTTATTGTGGAGGGGATCGAAGTGAAGCCCAGGACGTAGGCAAAGTTCTTGTGGAACGTGGTGTGTGAGGGGGGGGGGGGTATCTTAACCTGAATGTATTGTACAACCATGGCCTTTATTATTTCAAAATCATTTATCCTCTTGTTTGAACCTTTTGAAAAGTGGAAGGAGGCGAGAAGAGAGATTGGAATAAATAATTAAGATGAATTATTATTTCAATTTTCATATATTTCTATTGGTTCGATTCTTATGAGACCTAATATCAGTCGGTATTCTTTAATGAGTACAATGATCATTCCTTAATTCTTTAATAATTAAAGTTTCGTTTGATGTTTTAGCGACGGTTGCGGTAAACTATTGCTAATGCAGCATCGGCGATGGCTATAGGCCATTGTTATTATATTTTTTAAAAAATTAAATTAAATATTTTATCAAATGCTTTTTATCAGTCAGTATAATAATTTTATAAAATAAAATAATAACTTATTATTATCTGGAACTAAAGTTTATCATTAATATTAAACTATTGGCGGTGGAGCAACGCAACCATTGCTAATAAATTTATTGGTGACTATTAGCGGCGGTCATGCATCTATCATATATAATATTAGCGATGGTTGTGTGGTTGTCGCTAATAATATTAGCACTGGTTTAAAGAGCATCACTATTGTAGCGGTCTAGAAATAGTCGTCTAAATCATAATCTACATCTCGAAAGATTTGTTTGATTAAGAAGAGGGCATCGTGGGAGGAGAACCTACGACCACAAATGAGGGGTCATAAGGAGTCATGGGAGATATCTCGGGGGACAACCCTCCGACGGTCAAATCAGATAACTGCGGGGGAAGGAGACGGACGCTTTGGAAGCAAAGGAGAGGGAGCCGAGAGTGAGAAAGTGAGGGCTTGATGAGTTTATGATGGGGACATTACCGGCGATCTCATTTGTTTGAGGATCCTGATGCTCGTCAGTAGTGTTACATCTTGTTCGTCACTTTATTCCGAGTCATATGATGTATTTTTCATTTCTTATTATGTAATTTTTCTTTTATTTGAGTCAAGTCCCTAGGTTAAGGAGTCATCTACCAAGGTTAATTGGCATTAGAGTGGTTAATGAGTCAGTTGGGCCCAATTAAGTGGGCTAGGCCCATAGACGTCCCCTTCTCCCTTGGTTTATTGTCACTAGTCTAAAACTCAGGGTCTTATGTTAAATTGTGGGGTTCCTATAAATAGGACCCCAATCCCCCATTTGTGAAGATGACTTATGGAATGAAAATTTGAATTAAGTGTCCACTATATCGTGTGAGCTCTTCTATCTCTCTCTCTCTCTCTAAAGGGGGCGACCCCCTCTCTCTCCCAATTTCGCCCCCCCCCCCCTCTCTCCTCCTTCCGTGCCACATCAGCCCTCCCCCAGTAATCCCAACCCTTCACCTTCCCAAGACCCATAAATTCCCATTACTCTCACCAAGTCCCAAGCAACCCTCCACCTTCCAAGGCAACCTTCCCCATTCCCAAGTCAACCCTCCATCTCCCAAGGGAGAATCCCATTCTCCCACACATATCTTCACCATCCCCAAGCAACCCTTCCTCTCCCCAACACACCCTTTCCCCTTCCCAAGGCAACATTAACCCTACCATTAACCACCCATTCAACCAAGGGGGAAGTCTCCCTCCCCCAAGCCACCCTGCGCCCCACCCTCTCTCCCACTCTTCCCTGGTCGCAACCCACTCTCTCCCCCACCCTAGTTGCGACCCTAGCATCCCCCCCACATCTCCCAACACCTCCCACAGACATTAGACCACTCTCCATTGCACCCCTTCACCTCTTGCCACCAGTAGCAATCACTCTCTCCAATCAGTTCTGCCCAGTTTACAGGCAGTAGTAGAAGCACGAGTTGCAGGCCTAACCACGACATCAACTCAAGGATTAAAGTGGCATATCTTATATTGGTGGAAAGCTCTCCCATCCAGCGTCACAGGCGAGGTGGTCTCGCATCCGTCTGAGCTCCGAGCTGTCGGGGAGGGTCATTCTCCCACGACTGCGCAAATCTGCCCCGCCTGGAAACCAGAGGTCAAGAAAAGGAGCAACCACGACTGCTCCAAGATGAATTTGGAGTGATTCTTTTGCAGAAGTCTTCTCCTACAAGTCTCCTAACATCACCAAGAAATGGAGCACCGTTTGAAGCCCGAAGCATAAAGTTACGAATTTTCCACCATTGGTGCGCAGGTCAGGTTAGTCAGGATCCGACTAGACCCCCTCCCACTCTTCTGGCCGTTTCTATCGACCCCGACCTTCTCTGGCGCCATTCTTCCTTGCTGGACGAAGAAGACTTGACCACGCTCGCGACTGTCCTGGTCCCGCCTCGATCGGATCACGGGAGCGATCGTGGTGATGTCGCCAACCTGCTTCTACAATCTAGACTCAGCCCAAACTAGAACCAAGCAGCACCGGTCCAGCTTCCACCTCAGCCGACAGCGACACTCCGATGTCCCGATAAAATTCAGGAGTCATCCTCGAACAGTCAGTGACGTTTTGGCCCTGGTCTCGTCAGATTCCGAGTTTGTGAGCGTCCGTGGCAGCGCCGTCATCGACCCCCCTATCAGGCTGTCCCAGAAGTTGACAGAACCAACAACGATCGCCGATCTTGCTTCCCCACCCCCGCCTGGCCGGCTTATAGCCCCTCCCTGTGCAGAGGTAGTATTTTTATGTATCCCACAGTCCCCCTCCCCTATGCCAACCCCTCTGTGAGGGCGTAGTGATTGTATTAGCAGGTTGTCACCGGAAGCCTCATCGGCGCAGCGTACGGGTAACCCACGCTTCCCCGCCCTCGTCTCCGGCCGGGATCAGTGTCTTCACACCGATAAGGTGAGCTTCGGACCACTCTCCTCTACTTATTTTTCTTACCTTTGCTTAGCTTAGTATTATCTCTAGTTACGCCGTCGGCAGTGAGAGAGAGCTCGTTCCAACTTTCCATCTAATCGAGTGCCACCGCAGGTGAGTTGTGAGGGAGACATTACATCACATGCCCTCGGCGTGCCGGCCATCCTTGAAATTGGACATCCCTGGCCCATTGGGGTCCATCCCTAGCCGGCCATATCCTTAGAACCCCAAGGCCCAACCTCGGACCCTCACCACCATCGCCGGTCCGCCTACGGACCCGGGTGCACGTGACGCGGGTGAGCCCGCTTGTGAGAGATCGTCGTTCGATCTGGTTGCTTGCAAATTCAAGTCCAAGGGGTCGTGTCACATCAATTTGGTATCAGAGCAAGTTCTAGACTTGTCTCTACTAAGTCTTGTCCTAGGGCCATTGCATCCATTCCCCTCGAGCTTCATCACTTCCCCATTCCTATGACTAACTCATACCAATCGCACCCATCGCTTTCACCTATGGACCCCAAACCCCATGGAAGCTCCGCTGCCAACAAAGTGGGCGCCATCTTAGAAGCCCTGCCTAATGTCCTTGATTGACTTGAAGACCTCATGTTCCGACTCTGTGGACACCAGAAAGTTGTACACTCGGACATCTGACTCAGCCTCGCATCAACGGCGGTACCGAGTGAAGAGACCCCAGAAGACGCCGGCTACACAGACTCCCCGAATGAGAATGCTACCCTCGAGCCGTCACGAAGTCCCACGACATTCTGGCCTCGAAGAAAGCCAAAAAAATAGGCCTCGGCTCGCGTCCGGAACGGGCCCTCAAAAGTGGGGCAGAAGTCTTCAGCATCACACCCCCCTGAGGGGGGGGGGGCTTCAGCGGCACGCACACCCCCCTTGGGGTCTTCAGCGATACCCCCCTTGGGGGGTTCAGCGATACCCCCTTGGGGGGTTCAGCGGCACCCCTGGGGGTCGTTCAGCGGCACCCCATGGGGGTCCTTCAGCGGCACGCACCCCCCGGGGGGCCTTCAGCGGCACAGGGCCCTTGGCCCTCAGCGGCACGAGCTCCATGCCTTTCAGCGGCACCCCTGGAGAGCCCTTCAGCGGCACGCCCTCGAAGCTCTTCAACGGCACCCCATTTTGGCCTGTCAGCGACACGACGTCACAGCCTTTTCGACGGCGGACGACATGCAGCCCATGCCCTACACGCGGCGGGTCTGTCCGAGGTGGCGGCTGATCGAGGGGCCACGCAAGCTACGCCCGATAACCCGGGGCACGGCAAGTCGGAAGCCATCATTACGGGGGTTTCCCGCCTTCGAGGCCCAAGCCAGAAGAAGTTGCGGAGGCCTGAGATATAAAAGGCCCCTCGCTTCTACAGAGGAAAAAGAGAGAGGGAGACACACAAAAGAAGAGGGTGGAGAGACAAAAGAGAGCGCCAGACAGAGAGACAAAGAGAAAGAAGAGAGAAGAGAAGAAGAAGAACTCCGGTCCGGGAGCTTCCTCTGACGACCACGACCACCGGGAAAAGCGAGAGTAAGAGAGGGAGAGCTTGATGTAATGGGGGAGAGGGTCAGGGGTCACTCCTCCATGCCCGGTTTCCCTCCCCTTTGCGTTTCCTTTCCTTATGTCCATTTTCTTTCGATTTGCCTCTGCCTGTAGTCTTGGCATGCGCAGTCCGCCTTTGTAGTGCATGTGTAGGGCTCCGGCCCATTTTGCATCCCATGAATGAGAATCCCCTCTCGCCGGGGCACGTCTTGGCATCTATGTAGTGTTTCGTTCCCACTTTGGCAGTGTATGACGCATTCATCCGTTTTCCCGGTTTCTCCCGTTTTCACCGAGTCTCCGCTTCAACATAGCCCATCCTGAGTGTTCATCGGCCCTCATGGGCTCTCCATCCGCCGTGGCCACCTGCCATACCCACCAGTTCAAGGCGAGGGGGGAGACCCCCACCCCCTTTTCCAGACAACCGGCTTCAAGTGGCCTGCATACTTAGCCCCTCCGAGCTCCCCTTTCCCACTGATTAGCCTGTAAGCCTCCACCCTATACGCTCGACGTCCTCCGGCCCCCCTCCCAGCCTGTGGCCCCTTTTCGGGCTCCCTGTGGTGTCTTCCCAGGCTTTGGCCTTCAGCGGCACCCCATTTTTGGACCTCAGCGGCATAGCCTCCCCCCTTCTTTTCCTTTGGCCTTCAGCGGCACGGGCCTTTCGGCCTTCAGCGGCATGATCCACTATTGGTCCCCACCGGCATGAACTCCTTTGGCCTTCATCGGTATGCCCCCCTTTATGGCCTTTAGCGGCACGGTCCCTAGGGTCCCTCAGCGGTACGCACTCACACCCCCTCCCAGGAGCCTTCAGCGGCATGCTCCCTCCTGACCACAGCCCGTTGTTTGGTCCCGTCCCCCGAGTCTTCTCTTCGCGTTTTCCGAGGTTTCTGAAAAGATGTTGCTCCCCCGGGGGCCCATCTCCAGTTGTCGGGTTCCGCCACTCCATGTGGGTGCGTTCCCTTTATCTCCCTTACGCCCCGGGTCAAGGGGAGATGCTGCCGAAATTTTAATAAAAGTGATAAGAACATATTGAATAAGGCAAGAGGAAGTAGCGGACGAGCGAGACAATTAATGATGGAATCTATTAACTAAGCAAGTCACTGTCAGCACGACGACGAGAACCGGACTGATCAGCCCAGCTGCCCGAGCCGTCCGACTCAAAAAGCCGAACATGAGAACAAACAAAGGGAACCGACAGGGGAAGAAGTCTATCTAAACTTACATAGAAGTTAAAACAAGAAGAAAAGAAAAGTCTTAAAACACGACAATGAAGATCGACTGAACCTCCACCACCACGCTTTTCTTTTTAGCCTTTAACGGCGCACTTCAATCACCCCTCAGCGGTGTGTCCGTCTCATCCGTTCACCAGTACGCTTCTCCCAGCCTTCAGCGGCACGCTTCAAAGTCCCTCAGCGGCACGCCCTCATTACCTCAACGGTATACCTCCGCAGCCTCCAGCGACCCCCCATGACCCTTTAGCGGTACACCCTGACTCCTCAGCGGCACGCCCTATCCCTTAGCGGTACGCCCCCATATTCCCTTCGCCGGCACACCATATCCACATACATATGTATAGCATGAAAATGGCTTTAACGACATCAAATAAATTAACAAAAAGTATGCTAATCAAAAACCTCTGAATGTGCAACATTAATAGTGATAAAAGAGGTCTGAGGGATAATAAAAATATTAATAGTAACAGGGAGGCAATAATGATGATGATAATAATAATAACAAACATAAAAGAAGAGGAATCATCCGGAATAAAACGCATAAAGAAGCGATGAACATCGAAGCTTAGACTATGATATGTAACTAAGAAAACCTCAACTAAAAACATGCTAGGACCTACATTGCGGCCCCATCTCTCCCCGGGACCCGGGGGAAAGGAACAATAATGTCGTCCTCCCAGGCCGGACCTGAACCTCGGAACCATCCCGACATGGTCAGGCCCCGACTTGCCCCCGGGCTGACATCCCGATCGAACCGGATTCGTTTTCCCGTTCCGGCTACCTTCCGAATCGTCATTAGAATTGCCGCGCGCTCAACCGACATCCAAACGAATTCGCTCCGGCTTTCCCGTCGCATTTCCGTGCGGACCCGCGTTCAAACATGAAAGGACTCACACGTCGCCAGCATGACTGACGATTTACCGTCTAAATATAACCCTTCGCGGGATTCTTCCCTTCTCTTTATTACGCAGTTAGTATTATTCCTTTCGGCCGCGGGGCCCCTAATTTCGGCAACTAATCAAGGGTATTCCCTCGTATGGGGGATGTAAATGACGTCGCGACCTTTACGGCGCGACGGGATTCGGTCCCGACACGAACCACACAATCGTCTGGCGAAGTCGGAACGAGCGCACCATGGGCTCTTCGGAGCCCGAATAAATCGTCACTCCGGTGACTGGCACGCCCACGCACTTAACAAACCAAGAAAGCCACGCAATAAATAAATAAACAAAGATGTGATAAAAGGTGCGTCCACAACTCTGGCACGCCCGGTGGGACCTATCCACCCTTCATCTCCTTGCCGAAATTAGGGGCCCCGCGGCCCCCTTCTTGTGATGCTGACTGCGTTACCCTTTTGAACTACAGGAAGATCAACCAAAATATGGCACATATGACGGCCGTCACCTGCGGCCCCCAGCCCGTGGAGATGCACGTCCGGACCGGTTACCTGGCGGTCCCGCTTACTTTCGGGAGTTTTCCTCCCACCGTGGGCTTCCCCAACTTCCTAGGGGTGGCCTTCGTCGACATCCTCAACGTGGAAACACCCAAGGACGCCCAGGCCAACGCCCCCCTTCCGGGGGCCACTGCAACTGCCACCGACCAAGCGGCAACCGGAGATGACGACGGCGTCCGCCCAATGACGCTCACCTGCAACGTGCACCAACTGCACCACGCCACCGGCCCATCTCACCAAGGGTCGGCATCTCACCGGAGGAGGCTCCGAAGAAACAACGCCAACACCGGTTTGGGGCGCCGCTCCTCCAACTCCGGCAAGTCGATGACTGTCGGGGCCCTCCGAGTCCGCTTGGACGGGAGGAGGTCCCAGCCGACACCCGACCGCACCATCCCAGCCATCCCGGTCCGCAACTCCTTCCACGGGCTGGAGAAGCTGGGAGAAAGGGGAGAGCCCGCAGCCTCGGCTGCGGCACCAAAGAGGTCACCGGCCCACAGGCCGGCCAAACTGAAGCAGATCTGGGTGCCTAAGGAGGCCCGGCTCGCTGCACCCGCTCAGGTGGGGCCCATCACCTTTCACTCCAGGAGCGCCCGACGTGCCGACAAGATCCAGGCGGCAACTCCAACACCCCCGCCGGCACCCCTCAGCACTGGGCCGCCCGGCAAGGTCCATCGGCGTTGCCGGGGGCGCCGTCATAACATCGCCCGCCCGATTCCCAGGGCTTACTCCCCAGTTGTCGCCGCCCCTGGCGAGCTGTCACCACAACCCGCTCTCCCCGACCAGGAATGGGAAGGGATTGAGCAGGCTATGAAGAATTACCTCCGGGGCCCGGGCAGCACTCCCGCCGGCCGTCAGAGGCTATTGGGGGCAATGGCCTCTGCCTTCCGGGAAGAAGAAGCCCAGCCCACACCCAGTGCGGAGCCGGAGAACCGTTCAGAGGAGCCGCGCCAGTCCCCTGCACGGGAGGAAGCGCCGCCTCGACGATCGGTCTTCGACCGGCTCGTGTTCCCCGGGAGATCATCTGGGAAGGCGACGAGAAGGAGTCGACACAAGAAATGCCAGACCTTCACCTGCAATATGGCGGGAGTCTATGGTCGGTACGGGGCCCTACCCACCGACCCCGGCGAAGTGGCCAGAATCGCCACCAGGCCGGGACCCCTCACTAGAAGGGGGAGAGCGGCAGGCGGTACAACCCCTCCGGATACCGAAGGGACTCTGCTGGAAGAACCCCTCTCGGCCCTCACGGCCAATGTGGTCACTGCCGGCGACACGAGCGGCGAACTCATTACCTCCTCCGAGGACGCCCCGGCTGAAGGGACAGAGGACCTGCCCCCTCCCCCCACAGTCGATCCGACAATGCTGCTCATGATGCAACGGTTCCAACAAGAGATTGAGTCGCTTAAAAAGCAGCTCAATGAGCGGAACACGCCACCTCCAATGTCCGGACAGACTGGAGTTTTGCCCGAGATATCCCCAGATCGGGGGCAGTCTTCAGAAGCAGCCCCTCCAGCAACCCCGGACCCCTTCGGAGGCGTGCTCCCGCAGCTAACACAGAATGCGGTCTTGGCCCCACCACAGGCACCGCCCTCGCAAGGGTCGCCCATGGCCCCCCGCGCCGCTGTAGTAATCACCCCAAGCGCACAGCCCGCGCACCTCTACTCAACTCCGGCCGACCCGGCGGCAGTTAGCCGATTGATGCTGGAGCAAATGATAGAAATGAAGCTCGTCGAGAGGGGCGAGGGGGTTCAGACGTCGTTCGATGTTTACCGGGTACCCTACCCAGCGCACTATGCTGCAAGGAAGCTGCCGGTTGGCGTCACCAAGCCGCCAAAATTTGAAAAGTTCAATGGGCAGGGGTCTCCCAGGGAGCACATTGCCTACTATGTTAATGTTATGGGCGACCTAGCTGCAGATGAAGCTTACCTACTAAAGTTCTTCGGCTCGACGCTCACCGGGCTGGCCTTCGAATGGTACTCCGGCCTGCTACCCGGGTCTGTGGCTGATTGGCCCGACATGCAGAAGAAATTTAAAGAAAGATTCTACGTCGCCGAAAGGGAAGTCACCATGTCTGAGCTCTACGCCACAAGACAAAGGACAGATGAGTCGGCCCTTGACTACATCAAAAGGTGGAGGAACCTCAGCATGAGATGCAAACGCCCTCCGCACCAGGAGGATGCGGTGCAGATCTGCAAGCATAACTTGAAGAAGGAAATCCTGGAAAGGATGATTGGCACGGACATCAAGACATTCGACCGCCTGAACAACGTGGTAGCAGAGATCGAGGCGTTCTTGGCCCGATACTCCTCCACCCCAGCCACATTAGGCCTGAGAGCCAGACAAGCCGAGAAGAAACCGGCTCCCCCGGAAGTTCACACACTAGACTTCCAGGCCTTTGAAAGGCAGAAAGAAAAGGCCAAGGGAGTCGTCGACTCTCCGCCGCCCAGAACTACAGAACGGCGGGAGGGCCCCTCTCTGAGGGAGAAGATGAAGAACAAGCTGTATTCCTTCTCCCGCGACAAATCCAAGCTCCTGTTCGAGTGGGCCACCAGCTACAACAAGATTACACTGCCGGAGCCAAAGAGACCCGGCGACCTAAAAAAGAAGGATGACCCGCGCTTCTGCACATACCATCGAGTGCTCGGGCATACCATTGAGGACTGTTACGTCTTCAAGGATGTCATCGAGTCCTTGATAAAGGACGGAGAGCTGGATATGGGAGAACACAAAGTAAACCCTCCGCAGCCTCACGAGCTGCCCAGCGCACCCTTCACCGTCAGCATGATCTCATTATACCAAGAGCTGCCTGAAGAATGGGCGGAGGCCTGCGCCCGCACCACCTATGAGACCTTTGTCTTGGCCCCAGCCCGAGATCAGGAGGGTTGGCGGACAGTGCCCGGGAAGAACAGAAAGGCGCGCGCTCCACGGCCCGCCCCGGAAGCGCACCAGAAGAGTACGGCGCCCTCGCCTTCATTACCCCCAGCAAGCCCGGCCCGCCATGACACGGCCCCCCGGCTAGTCATGAGGCGGCTCACTCATAACAAGAAAAGTGCTGTCCCGCTGCGGATGCGCAAGGAGGCCAGCCCAGCGGTTGAGAAGCTTCAGGCTATCATTGATGGGCTTGATGAGTATGAACAACCCCGGATCCGGCCAGTGGAACTAAAAGACTATGTCCCTTGGGAAGAGCTCGAGTCACTCGAGCTGGCCCCGGAAGCAGAGGCTGAAGCGAGAGAAGAAACTCCCCTATGGGGTGAGTTTCCTCAAACACAGCCAGTGGCCATGCCAGAAAAGAAGAGAAGGAAGAGAAGACCCAGGAGTAGAAAGAGGGGAGCCGTCCTCACCTGCAACACCTTATCGTTGCTGTTCGACACCTCTCTCTCCCTGGAAGAAAAGGAAGAAGAAGACCCGCCCCATGAACCGGTGGAGGTGAATCAAACTGAGGCATCCACTTCCCAGCACGTCACCAGGTCGGGAAAGAAGTGGGGGCACCCCCCACAAGACAACCTCAACATTATGTTCGGGGGGGAACAACCCTACCAGGTCCCCAGCCCCGAAGTCCGAGGCACCGAGGTCCCTCCTCCATCGGGCCTCTACCCCGGAACAGTTAAGAGCCAGGACACTCCCTCATTTACCGAGTTCCTGTTAGCCCGAACGGGCAGGCCGGCACGGCCTCAAGGGTCCCCCTCGGCCGGAAGTGCAAGCGTCCCCCAAGCTTCGCCAGCGGCCGCCCCTGCTCGGTCGAAAGGAGAATCCGGCGACGTCCCAAACCTCGCTGAACTCATGAAGGAAAAGGAGAAAGCTCCGCCGACCCCACGGGCTGTGGCAGAACCTACAAGGGCGATGCCCCCTGATCAATTGCCCCCGCGTCAAGATGAGAGCAAGCACGTCAAGCCCGAGGAGATGAAGTTACTCAAGGTGCGGGCCGCTGAGTGGATAGTCAGGCACCTCAAGAAGATCCCGACGCGGTTCACCGTATGGGAGATGCTTTCCCTGAACGAGGAAACCCGGCAAGCCATCATTGCCGCACTCCAGGCGCCAGCACCCTTCGAAGCCTGCCTGGCCGAGATGTCACCTGAGGTAGCCGTAGCATTCACAGAAGATGACATGCTCCTGCCAACCCACAACCACAATAGACCCCTCTATATGAGGGGCCAGCTGAATGGCCAGCCTATCAACCGGGTCCTGATCGACCCGGGGGCAGCTGTGAACATACTCCCTTACCGGGTGTATCAGAAGCACTATTTTGACGTGCACATGGTCGAAATCAAGAATGTCAAGATTGCCGGGTTTAACCAGAAATGTGAGGTGCCTATGGGGATTGCGGAGTTCAACTTGACCTTTGATGACTTTACCACTAAGGTCCAGTTCCACGTCATCAACTCCAACACTTCTTACAAGGCGCTGCTCGGCCGGCCGTGGCTGCACCAGAACAGAGTGGTACCCTCCACCCTGCACCAATGCATCAAGTACCCCGGCGAGGGGAAAGAGGTCAGGATCTTTGCCGATCTCCACCCGTTCGAGGTGTTCGAGTGCAACCTGTCAGACGCCAACCTGTACATAGAAAAGGCGAAGCAAGCTTCTCGAGTTACCCAAGCCAAGGAGAAGAAGAAAGTCGGGTCAGGCGGCTGGTTCCCTCCGCCGCCCCCGGGCTAGGCGGCTCTCCCGCACGTGTCATTTATTACACAAGAAGAAGGGGTCTTTAAGGCAGTTCCCCTCGCCATTTACCCCACACCAGGGGCACCTTGCCTTGAAGATCTGCTCGGAGATGTCGAGGTCCCGCCAGGAATCATCAAGCCCATAGTACCAATGGAGTGCCAGGCAACTGAGCAGCTAAGGACCTTCGAGGTACCTAACCCCGAAGGCCCACCCACTATTTTCTACGTCGCCGGGGAGAAGCCGATCAGGGAAGATGACGATTGTCGGTTCCCCGACGGGCTGCACGACCCGCACGTCCCCATAGCCGGACTGCCCCACATGACTGACCGGACGGTCAGGATGGTCAGAAAGCAGAAGATACCTCCTTATCAACCATCCAGCCGGAAAGAAATGTTCGAAAAGATGTGGAACCCGCCCAACCTGGACCGACGATTGCTGAAGATCACTAAGCACCCCGGTCTAGGTTTCTCACCAGAGGAGCATTACGAGACTGATGCCATATCAGTCTCGACATGGCCCAGCAGCGACCCCGCAGGAGCTACAAATCCACGGGGAGCCCACCAAGATACGGGTCCCGGGACCCCAATCGACGAGGCAGAAGACGAAGAGGTCTTCCTGTGGAAACCTCTTCGCCGCCCCAGCACAGAGGAGACTCCCTTTACCCCCAGAGAATTGTCCTTGGGGGAGGGACATCCCGTCGAGGCACCTTCACCCGGTCCTGTCGATAAAACGAGAAGCGGTAGCAGGGGACATGCTCCAAGCCCCCCTCGATACGACCCCGTCATGTACGCCCTGTACCACAGACAACAACGGGAGATCGAGGCGCTGAAGATGCGGGTAGCTGAGTTGATCTCTCTGGTCGCCGATCTGATCCAGGGCTCTCCTCCCCCATGGGGTGGCGGGACGTCTCGGCCCCGAGACACAGGCCCTGACACCTCCGCCTTGACGAGGCAAGAGATGAGAGCCGCGGCGGGCTTATCGACCGGGCTACCGGCCAGGCCATGTTCAGCCCTCCAAGAGAAGCTGCGAAAGCCTTATTCCTTCCCAAGAGAGAAGACCCGGGGTATCTTCGACTGGGCCCACTACCACGGCAAGGTCTCCCTCCCACGGCCGAAGAGGCCACAAGACACCAGAAGCAGCAGGGACCCATTGTTCTGCCCCTACCACCAGATGCTCGGCCATGCCATTGAAGACTGCTACGTCTTCAAAGACATTACTCAAGATCTCATCAACCGGGACGAGCTCAGGATGGGAGACTACGTGGTGGCCCCACCTCGCCCCCACGCGGCAGACAGTCCCGGGGCAGGAGCCTACACCATATCCATCCAGTACCAGATGCCTGAAGAGACGGCTACCCTGGCCCCCACGGGGGCTGTTTATGATGAATATACGGAGGAGCCCGATGTGGTCCCATGTCCGCCCGCGCCAGCTAACCTCGTACACCCAGTGGCTACGGCCCAGGAGGAGCGCGAGGTGGATGCAACCTTCATGCCAGGCCAGGAGGAAGAAGAGGAAGAGGATGGTGTCCTCGAGCCCGGGGATGATGAGGACCAAGACTTCGTCGATTTGTCGCCAACCCCACCGGAAATTGAAGACGGTGGCCAGGCCACAGTCGACGAATTGATTGAGATCAACCTTGGCACAGAAGCTGACCCCAGGCCAACGTTCCTGAGCGCTCTTATGTCCTTACAAGAAAGAGAGGAATACACAAAGTTTTTACAGGAGTTCCGGGATTGCTTCGCTTGGAACTATAAGGAAATGCCCGGACTCAGCCCTGAGGTGACCCAGCACATCCTGTCCATTGATCCCAAAGTGGAGTCAGTGAAGCAACCTCCCCGGCGCATGAGGCCGGAGCTGACCAACCAGATCTGCAAAGAGGTTGACAAACTCATAGATGTTGACTTCGTGGCGGAAAACCAATATACCACATGGTTGGCCAACATTTTACCGGTGAAAAAGAAGAATGGACAGATCAGGATCTGCGTGGACTTCCGCGACCTGAATAAAGCTTGCCCGAAAGATGACTTTCCGGTGCCCATCACCGAAGTAATGATTGATGCCACCACCGGCCATGAGGCCCTGTCCTTCATGGACGGGTCGTCCGGCTATAACCAAATCTGGATAGCCGACCACGACCGGATCCACACCGCCTTCAGGTCGCCTAAGGGGATATTTCACTACAAGAGGATGCCCTTTGGTCTCAAGAACGCTGGTGCCACCTATCAACGGGCGATGACCAAAATATTCGACGAGCTACTGTATAGCAAAGTCGAGTGTTACATCGATGATTTGGTCGTCAAAACAAAGAGAAGGGGCGACCATCTGGGTGACCTCAGGGTCGTCTTCCAAAGACTCCGACAGTATGGGCTGAAGATGAATCCCCTGAAGTGCGCCTTTGGCGTGTCCAGTGGAAAGTTCCTTGGCTTTATTGTCCGGCACAGGGGGATCGAGATTGACCCCCTCAAGATAAAGGCCATCCAGGAGCTGCCACCTCCGAAGAGTCTAAGAGAGCTAAGATCCCTGCAGGGGCGTCTGGCCTACATCCGCAGGTTCATCTCCAATCTGTCGGGGCGCTGCCAACCTTTCCATAGGCTGATGATGAAGAATGCACCCTTCAGCTGGGACCACCAATTCCAGCACGCATTCGACCAGCTAAAGGAGTACCTGAGAACCCCGCCTGTGCTGGGGGCACCTGTCAAAGACAGGCCGCTCATCCTTTATATAGCGGCCACCGAATACTCACTGGGGGCAATGCTCGCCCAGAACAATGATGAAGGAAAAGAGCAGGCCCTCTACTACCTCAGTCGAAGACTAGTGGGGGCAGAAGCCAAGTACACCCCGATTGAGAAGGTCTGCTTAGCCTTGGTCTTCGCAGTCAAGAAAATGAGACACTACATGCTGTCCCATGAAGTCAGCTTAATATCGAGGGCCGACCCTATCAAGCATATTCTCCTCCAACCAGTCCCAAAGGGGCGCCTCGGTAAGTGGGCCGTGCTACTTATGGAGTTCGACATCACCTATGTCCCGCAAAGGGCCATTAAGGGGCAAGCCGTCGCAGACTTCTTCGCCGCACACCCCGTGCCCGAAGACTCTCCGTTGGCTACCGAACTACCTGAAGATGAAACACTGGAGGTGGACCAAATACAACAAGCCATCTGGCAGTTATATTTCGACGGGGCCTCCAGGACAGAAACAACCCCGCCCGGGCACACCCGGATACGGGCCGGGGCTGGCATCGTCCTCAAGTCCCCAGACGGTGAAGTAATGCACACCTCCTGCTGCATCAGCAAACCCTGCACAAACAATGAAGCCGAATATGAAGCCCTGATTATCGGCCTCCATGTGGCCCTCCAGATGGAAATCAAGATGCTCCAGGTGTTCGGTGACTCGCTGCTGGTCGTCAAACAGGTCCAGGGACAATTTGATGTCCGGAAACTTGAGCTTCTCCCTTACCGCGCTAAGGCTAAGGGGCTTATGGAGCGGTTCTACCTCCTCGAAATAGGCCATGTCGCCCGAGGGGAGAACGCGCAAGCCGACGCCTTGGCAAAATTGGCAAGCTCACTGGCAGTGCCCCCAGATGGGTCCCTCAACATTCAAGTGATAAGCCAGTGCCAGATGCCCAGCATGATAGGGGAGGAACCAGAAGAGGAGGACCTGGAAGTCAACACAATAGAAGCCCTCAGTCCGCCAGACTGGAGGGACCCCCTGATGAAATGGTTCAGACACCAACAGTTGCCGGACCGAAGAGAAGAAAAGATCAAACTGGTCAGAACAAAGGACTCCTATGAGTTTCGGAACGGAATACTGTTCCGAGTCATGGCCGATGCCAAGAGGAAGCTACTACTCCGATGCTTGTCCATTGAAGAGGCTTGGAAAGTTATGAAAGAAGTCCATGCCGGAACAGCTGGTGCACACCAGGCAGGGCCAAAGATGAAAATTGAAATTAAAAAGCTTGGCTATTACTGGCCCGCCATGTTCGACGACTGCTGCAGATATGCCAAGTCGTGCCAGAAATGCCAGGAGCACGCCACTATACCCAGAAGACCTCCAGTGCAGCTGCACCCGACGGCCCCCAGCTGGCCGTTCGCCCAGTGGGGAACAGATGTCGTGGGCCCCTTGCCCGCATCCTCCGCCGGTTGCAAGTACATCTTGGCGGCAACCGACTACTTCTCCCGCTGGGCAGAGGCCGTCGCCCTCCGCGAGGTCACCGGGGAGATAGTGGCCAGGTTCGTCCTCCGCAATATCATATTCCGGTTCGGCGTGCCCGACCGAATTGTGTCCGACAACGGCAGCCACTTCCGCAACCAGAAGGTCTACCGGTTAGCAGAAAAATACAAAATAGATTGGAGGACCTCGACCCCTTACAACCTGCAGGCTAATGGGCTGGCCGAGGCTTTTAACAAAACACTCTGCACCCTCCTGGCCAAGACCGTTAACTCTAACAAGAGGGATTGGGAAGAAAGGATGTATGAGGCACTATGGGCGTACCGAACCGTATACAAGACCCCGACGGGCTGCTCGCCCTTCTCTCTCGTATACGGCTCGGAAGCAATCGTCCCAGTCGAACTGGAGGTACCCTCCCTTAGGGTTGCCATCCAGCACGGGCTAGTCCCCGAAGGACAGACCAACGTCGAGCGAAGGCTCGACGAGCTCTCCAGCCTGGAAGGGAAGCGACTCCAAGCCCAGCAGAACATTCAAGTCTACCAAGCCCGGATTGCACGCGCCTTTGACAAGCTTGTCAAGGAACGCGAGTTCAAGAGGGGCGACCTGGTTATGGTCAAAAGAAGAGACCTCATGGCTGCCAACCCCAAAGGCAAGTTGAATGAGAACTGGCTCGGGCCCTACGTAGTCCAAAAGGTCTACGAGGGCGGGTGTAGTGTCCCGGATCTTTCGGATCCTTCCTGGTGGGTCCCGGATCTGGTTTAACGGGGCGTTTGACCCTGTTGTGTCCGAAATTTCGTTTCGGACATCTTTCGTGTTCGGATCGGCGCGATCCGGAGTCGTTTCGGAGGCCCGGAGTGTGTCCGCGGCTTTTCCGTACGTGTTTCCCGATTTTCGAGCCCGGGTTTCGGCTTTGTCTTCGGACGCTCGTTGCGCGCGAACCGGGCGGTTCTCATGGGCACGAGTGGTACCGCTGCGATCGGCGTGTCGAGACGGTCGCGGAGGTGTACTTTTCTATTTTTCGGTAATTTCGGCATTTTCCGGATTTTCTATAAATACCCAACCCCTTTTTTCTTTCCTTTTTCTTTTTCTTTCTTCTTCTTCTTCTTCCTCCTTCCCCTCTACCGTGACCGCACCCCCCTCTTCCTCTCTCTCCCATCCGGACGCGGCCAGCCCCTCCCCGGCTTCGGACGGCGGCGGGACGACGGCGTGGACGCGTGGGCGGCGGTGAGGTGATCTTGTGGGCGTGCGGCGAACGTGGGAGGCGTGGGGAGCTCGTGAAGCTTAAGGCGTTCTTCGCGATTTGTGGACGATTCGGCGGAGCTTTTGCTCCATTGAGGTAGGGGGACGGATCCCTATGCTCATCCCGTTCTTCCCCGTGATTTTTAGGCCGATCGGGAGCCGAGAGGGGTGTATTTGAGTGGGTTTGGGGTTTTTCATGATTTGGGGAGAGTTCGCCCGATCTATGGTTTTAGCCCGCGATTTCGGGTTTTGATGGCTTAGATGCATGCTAGGGGTCCCCAGGGGTCTTCCCCTTTGATTTCCCCCTCTCCGGTGGAGGCACGGGGGCGTGGTCGAAGTTTTTGGGGTTTTCCCGCCGTAACGTGCTCGGGGGCAAGCGGCGGTCCTGCCAGCGACCGCCACTTGTAAGTAACGCCCCTAGAGGGGACCGTTACTCCCCTGGGTGTTTTGTTTTGGGGTCAGGGGGAAGTGACGGCCCTACGACTGACCGCCACTTTGAAGTGACGCACCAGGGCCAGACCGTCATTTGGGTTGATCGTTGGTGTGTAGCCGTTGGGGTCTGGGAATGTGACGGTCCCCTTATAGACCGCCATTTGGCTGTGACACACCAGGGCCCGACCGTCATTTGGGGTTTTGAACGTTGCGATCTGACCGTTGGTGTGTAGCCGTTGAGGGGGGGTCTGGGGATGTGACGGTCCCCTTATAGACCGCCACTTGGCTGTGACGCGCCAGGGTCAGACCGCCAGAGTTTCTAGCGTGATTTGACCGTTGAAGGGTTCAGGGCGTGTGACGCGCCAGGCTGGGCGCGTCACTTGCATGTAACGGCCTGGAGGAGGACCGTTACTTCCTGTGCTGCCCGTGGGGTTGTCGTTTTGGCACGCCTTGTGACGGCCTGGTTCTGGACCGTCAGAGCCGTGTGACGGCCTGGGCTTGGACCGCCACAGATAGTGACGGCCCAAGGGTAGACCGTCAGGCTCAGTGTTGTACCGAGTGTCCCCGCAGCTCCGTTTCTTCGGCAATGGTTTCCGTGGGTTAGTCCTTACTTCCAGTGACCCTACCACTAGTCGTAGCTTTCCCACGGCACGCGTGTGCTGGCTCGCCTGGGAGTGGCTGAGCGGCGTACCCGAGAGATGCGGTGAGTAGGCTGGTTACCGAAGGGCCCCCGCGTACTTCCGAGTCCGGGTTTAGGGGGAAATACCAGCTAGAGGACAGGCCTAGGGCGTATGGTCTGTGTGTGCACACGAGGCTGAGGGTTCGGACCCGCGCTGACGAGCGCGACCTCAGCTAGTCCTTGTTTTGTGGTTACTTCTGGTTACTGAGTGTGTCTGAGTCTCACGCCCGGGACGTAGTAGCTAGACACTTGTGACGCGGTGTAAGACGTCAGGGGACGCATCCGGTCGTTCTTCTAGTGGGTGGTGCTCCTGTTCACTGGCAGGCGTGGACTCGTGCTTTGTTGGACCGAGGTTCAGTAGTACGGTACTTCTAGAATAGACGGCCTTTTCCGTTTATTTATTCCAGCTTGTTGGTTCTGCCGTACTTCTATTTTGTAGGGTTACTTGCTGCTTTCTCGTTTCTCGTGCGAGGTGGGGATTCGCGGGATCCCTACTGGGCCAATGAGATGAGGCTCACCCCTGCTTTTCAGGTGAGGCCGGGTCGTCGAGAGGCACGGCCGAGTTCCAGCGTGGTTCTTCTAGCCAGGGTTAGTCGCCAGTCTGCCAGAGCCGGGGGATGCCCCGTGTAGTTGTACCCCGGGGGATGCCCCGCGTTGCTGTACTTTTCCTTTGTTGACTGTACTTTCCTTTGGACATGAGACAATGTGGACCTTGTAGCAGTTTATTTATTTATATTATTCTGTGCATTTTATTTTATTGTGCTATCTCTGTGGTCGTTGCAGCTTCCCTTACACCCCACACCACACCTTTTTACCCTTCCGAGCCTTCGGACTCGTGGGTTGGCGGGCCGGAATTCGAGACGCGCCGGTTCCTTTCCGGTACTCGGATCCCCGGGTCGCCACATCTGGTATCAGAGCGAGGTTGTGGTGGTGTATCGGAACTTGGAACGAATTGCAGTGGTCCATAGGTCCATGAATGTCCTGTACAGTCGGCGACTAGCGTAGGGTCGTGTGTTTTATTGATCTTCGGTTGCTTTTGTTGCCAGGTGTGTTATGGCGCCTCGGAGGAGGGCTCGTGGTCAGCAGGGAGAGCCTGGTGGTGGTCAGGAGGAGCAGAGCAGGGCTTCAGTCTCTGAGGGAGTATCTGGGGATGCGAGAGCTCCAGAGATGGACGATTTCTTCCGAGGCATGTTTGATTATGTGTTTCAGCAGCGGCAGGGAGGTCAGCAGCAGCAGGGTGGCGAGGCTGGTGAGGATCAGGCTCGTGGTGGTCGTGGTCGTGTGCTGAAGGAATTTTTGCTGTATCAGCCTCCTTCTTTTGGCGGGCAGCCAGATCCTGAGGTGGCCCGAGAGTGGCTGGATGATGTGCAGCGGATTTTCAGCGCGATGGAGTGTCCCGAGGAGGAGCAGGTGGCGTTGGCTACTCATCGTCTTCAGGGAGCGGCCCGTACTTGGTGGACATCGGAGTGGGGTTCAGTGTTCCAGTCTCGTCCTCTTCGGCAGATTACTTGGCAGGAGTTTGTCACGACTTTCGAGCGTGCCTTCTGTCCGTCTTTTGTCAGGTCGCAGAGGTTACGCGAGTTCATGGAGCTGACTCAGGGTGACATGTCGGTGATGGAGTACCGCGCCAGGTTTATTGAGTTGAGCCGTTATGCTCCTCATATCGTGGCTGATGAGGAGGTCAGGACTGATCAGTTTGTGGGTGGTTTGAGAACAGAGCTGAGGCATCATCTCCTTGCGTCTGGATTGACCACTTTGGATGCGGCGTGCAAGGCAGCATCGGCGCTGGAGAGGGATTTGCAGAAGGTTCGAGGGCAGGGCAGTGCTAGTCAGGTGCAGGCGGGTTTTGGCCAGCCGTCAGCAGGACAGCAGCAGAGTACCGTCCAGCTCTCAGTAGGTGGTTCAGTGGCGATGCAGTCTGTGGCTCCTGTGCCAGAGTCTTCGTCCTTTGGCTCGAGGCTCAAGAAGCTACTCAAGGAGGCGGGCTATAATGCCCCGGATTTTTCGGATCCTTCTTCTTGGGTCCCGGATCTGGTTTTTCGGTATATCTGACTCCGTTGTGTCCGAAATTTCGTTTCGGACATCTTTCGTGTTCGGATCGGTGCGATCCGGAGCTGTTTCGGAGGCCCGGAAGTGTTCCGTGGCTTTTCCGCGCGTATTTTCCGATTCCCGGCGTGGGTTTCGGCTTTTCCTTCGGAAGCTCGTTGCGGGTGAACCGGGCGGTTCTCATGGGCACGAGTAGTACCGTTGCGATCGGTGCGTTCCGAGGATCGCGAGGGTGTGATTTCCTATTTTTCAGGATTTTTCCGATTTTCCGGGTTTTTCTTTCATAACTCTCCACTCTCTCTCTTCCTCTCATTTCTCACTCTCTCACCCTCTCTCTTCTCCCACTCTCTCCTCTCACTCTCTCCTCTCCGGCGGCCGACGGACCGAGGCGGGGGCGAGGCGGGGCGATGCGGGCCAGGAGGACGGCGAGGATGGGTCGAGGATCGAGGCTCGAGGGCGTGGTGAAGCTCGGCCGTGAGTTCGTGGAACGGCGAGGCTTCAACGGCGTTTTCTTCGTGGATCGGCGTCCACGGCGCGTCGTTTCTTCGGTGGAGGTAGGGTGATGGACCCTCAACTCGTGCTTTACCTTTCCCGTGGGTTTGGTAGGCCGTGGTGAGCCGAGCGGGCTAAACGGGGCGTTTTGGGCAAAATGCATGATTTTGGGGTGTGAGCCGGATCTCCCGTTTCTTTGCGTTTTAGGCCGTTCCGAGGCCATAGATGCATGCTAGGGGTTTCTGGGGGGTTTCCCCTTTGTTTTCCCCCTCTCCTGTGGAGGTATGGGGGCGTGGATAGAGTTTCCCGCCGTTTCTACCGTTTTCGGGGGCGGACTGAGAACGCGCTAGCTCCCAGTAGCGCGTTCTTGAAGGTCGCGCTGCCCCGACCAAGCGCGTTCATCGGAGAAGATGAACAGTAGGGCGGTTCGTGTCGCGCTCTGGGGTCCTAGCGCGATGGTCTTTGTCGCGCTAGGGAACCATAGCGCGATGGTTCCTGTCGCGCTATGGAGCCATAGCGCGACGGCCCTTGTTGCGCTAGGCAGACCTAGCGCGATCGTCCTTGTCGCGCTAGGGAAACCCAGCGCGTTCCTCCCTGTCGCGCTAGGGAAACCTAGCGCGATCTGGCCTCTTGTGGGCCGTTTCCCTTTGGGCCGTGTGTGCCTTGGACACCCAGTGGTGTTCCGTGACCGTGTTTTAGGGGTGTCCAGAGGTTTGGGTTACCTCGTTTTGCGTGTCGGTAAGCTTAAGGGTCCGGGTGACCTTTTTGTGTTCCGATTGTGTTGAGTGGATCTCCGGTCGACCCGGTTGTGACCCAGTGGTCGACTTGCGGTCTCGTGAGTGCCAGACACCTGTGGGTTTCTGTGTCCGTGCTTTGAGGGTGTCTGGAGGACCGTGTTACCTCGTTTAGCGTGCCCGTGGGGTTGAGAGTCCGGGTGACTTCTCGTGTGTTGGGCTTTCGTGTTACGCTTCATCGAGTCACCGTGTATCGGTGTGTGCGTGCGGTGGGGTCTCCCCCGCATGTCGTGGGTTTCTTTGGAAGGCGATTCCCGTGAGGGCCATGTGTTTGGCCTTGGACTGAGAGTCCAGTTGTCCGGCCTGGGGCTGGAGGTTTCCCGCTTGCTTCAAGATGGGAAATCATCGGGGCGGCTTGCGTGCTGCCTTGGGAATCGTGCTTCGGTGTTTTCCGTGTGGCCCGTGTGGGTGGCCTTCGTCCCTTGGTTTCCCTTCCCGAGGGAGTGGTCTTGACGACTCGTGAGTTGTCTCGGTACTCATGTTACCGTGGTTTTAGACCTAGAGATTGGACTAGATTGACGGCCTTGTGCTGTTGTGTACAACGGTCCTGACCCCGAGTCTTCTGACTCAAGGACCGTTGGTTGTAGTGCGTCTAGAGGACTGTCCAGAATCCAGTGGCTTAACGTCACTTGAGTTTCTCGACTCTCGCGCATGGTGCGTGCGTGGCCGTGGACTGTGAGTCCCGTTTCCTCTCCGACTGTGGTCACCGTGTGACGGGGCCGGTACGTGGGGTGGTCCCCGTACGTCGTCGGATGCGGACGTTGTTTTTCGTTGGCTTGAGAGTCTACTCCTTTGCGACCCTCCGCTAGTCGTAGCCCACCAGTACGCGGTGCTGGTCTCACCCGGGAGTGGTGTACGGGCACCCACCTACGAGACGGTTTTATACTGGTTACCGTAGGCCCCTCGTCAGTGCCAGAGTCCGGCCGCGGGGGAAAACCAGTTAGAGGGCCAGACCTTGGACGAGAGGTCTGTGTGTGCACACTTGGTTGGGGACTGAGGACGCACGTCGACGGGCGTGACCCCAGCTAGTTCTTGTCGTGAGTTACCCTTTACGGTGTCTGCGCCTCGGGTAGGCTTACCAGGTCAGGCGGTTCACCTGCGGTGCGGTGTAAGACGTCAGGGGACGCTACCGGCTGTGCTTCTAGTGGGTGGTACTCCTGTCGAGTACGGAGTGACAGACTTTCAGACTTTCAGCTTTAGTGGTTTCGACCTTCGGGTTTTGCTGTGTGGACCGTGGTGTTTCGGTTGTCTCGCCGTAGCGCGTGTCGGTTCTCGCGCCGCGAGACTCGTGCTTGTAGCTTTACCGAGGTTGCGTCTTGTCGTGCGGTACCCGCGATCGGATGATCGGGGTTGCACCTTGGACCGCGTGTCCAGGTCGGCTGTGTCCGGGAGACAAGCCTCTACGGCGTGGTTGCCGTGTGCTTTTACTTCGGTAGGGTGGTACTAGCGTGGTTCGGTAGCCTCGACTGCGTGATCGAGGTGTGCTTTTCGGTACAGTAGGAGTAGCTGTAGTGCCGTGTTTTTGACCGGCCACCGGGTTGCTGTTCCTGCTGTAGTTGTAGCTCCTTTCCGCTACCGCCGTTGTTTCCGGTTGGGGTTCCGCGGGATCCCTGCTGAGTCTCTGTTTTGGAGACTCATTCCCTGCTTTTCAGGTGTAGCGGTTCCTCCTCGTGGTTCGAGGGCGCGGAGCGGAGGTTCTCAGTTGCCAGCTTGCCGGGCCGAGTGTTCACTTGGCATGTGGTACGTTTTTACTGCTTTAGACTGTACTTTCTGTTGGACTGGACTCTGTTGTAGCTGTATTTGTTTATTTATTTCTGTTAATTGTTGAATTGTCCTGCTTTATTTCCTATTTCTTTGTGCCTCCACACTCCTTTTAGCCCTTCCGAGCCCTCCTGGCTCGTGGGCGACGGTTCGAGTCTCGGGTTATCGGGCCTTCCCGATAATCGGATTCTTGGGTCGTTACAGCTGGTATCAGAGCGGTGGTTGTGGGCGTACATAGGAATTCGAAATTTTGCAGTGATCAGAGTCCGTAAGGTCCAGTACAGTCGGCAGCTGGCTTAGGGTTTTGTGCTTGTTTTTCCGCATTGTTTCTCGCTTGAGAGCTTGAGTGCGCTGTGCGGCGCTGTGAAGGTGGTTGTTGTCCGCGGCTTTCGTGCCAGCAAGGGGTCTAAGGATCGAGGTTGAGAGCTTTCTCCCTCATCGGTGGTGGCCCTGGTCGTGCTGCGTTGGGCAGAGGTTGCTGGCAGGTGCGAGCTCGCGGTGCTGCGTTCGAGGAATCTGCGGCTTGGTCAGGTGGCTGGTGCAGATTGTTCGTCGTTAAGTGACCGTGAGCGTGCTCTGAGGGAGCTGCTGTTGGTTTTGGCCACTCCAGCTTAAGGTTTGTCCAGCTCCTGAGGTGTTCTGATCGAGAAGTGTGCTCGGGTGAGCGGAGGATCTTCTCGGTGAGCTGCTGTTTCGTCGAGCCTGATGTTCTTGTCGTGCTCTGTTGCGTCAGAAATGACGTGTCGGTCCCGGTTGTTTTGCGGATCTCGAGGCAGGATTGGGCTGTGGTGTCCCAGTGAGTCTTGCTCCTGCCCTCGTGTGTGCGAGTGGGTTGTGTTCGCCCTGGAGTTGGCTTGAGATGTGAAGGCTTCGCGGTGAGTTCGGGACTCGAGAATGAGCGTCGGCGGTTGTCGTTATGGCTCGTGTTGCGGCTCTTGGCATGCCGTGTTGCAGTTCGAGGAAATGCAGTGGTGGTGCATCGAGAGATGCTGTGATTGTGGTCCGACGTGACACTCGTCGAGTGTGTCGGAGGCGCTGACCTGATGGAAGCGATGGTTTTCCTTGGTGCTAGATGGTGTTGTTTCCTGCGTGCGCGAGGTTGAGGTCAGGTCGAGCGTGGAGTTCTTCCGTTGGTCGGAAGTGCGTTTGGTTTCTCCTTTGGTTGGAGAGGTTGTGTTGGGCTAAGGTTCGTCGTCTTGCATTGTGTGTTCGGATTGGTTGGCCTTGTGTGCCATGAAGTCCGTGTGAGACGTGCTCCTTGTTTTGGCAAGGTGGTTGCCTGTGAGAAGTTGTGCCCTTTCCCTTGTCGTGTAAGGGTGTTGGCGCTGTTCCGGAAGGACGAGTGCCGGTTGGGCGGTGTTTTCGACAATTTGTGGCTGTGCGCGCGGATCAGAGTGCGCAGTGGAAGCGTGGTGGGCTTGTGACCCATTGGTTCAGGATCGTAGCGTTGGTTGCTGCGGGCGGATTCCTGAGTTTGCGTTGAGCATCGGAGGATTAATTCCTTGGTGTGAAACGTGTTGTTGCCGTGCCGTTGCCCGAGATGTCGTGATTCTTGGCATTGGCAGGCTGTGGGTTCCCGTTGGTTTTACGGCCTTGTCGGATTGTGATGGTGAGGTGTATTACCGATCGGTACCTAGAGTGCTTTGGTCGTGGTGTCGCAATGGTTATCCCTGGTCTGGTGTGCAGCATGGGTTGGTTCCCCTGTGAGTCTGAGCCCAGTGAGGTGATGACTGAAGACACCAGGATCTTGTCGTTTGGCTTGCTGAGATTTGGAGTGTTTCCTTCGGACCCGGTGGAGGACCAGGAAAGAAGGAAGAAGCTGAGCGAGTGGTTGGTGGTCGTCGGCGCGTGGTCTCTTCACAGACAGAAGATGCTGGTGGTTGGGGCTCGAGCGTGGCAAGAGCCGTGTGCCAGCGAGACCTTTGGTGGTCGTTTCTGTGATGTGCCTTCCCGGATGGGATCAGGGCTTTGTCGGAGGTTGTCTTCTGACAAGAGTTGGCACAGTGTTATGTCCGGCTTTCGGCTTGCCATGTGTGAGGTGTTTCTTGGTGTCGAGCCGATGAGCTGGTTGCGGTCTGCTGAGATGGCTGCTTGAGCTGGTGGAGGCTCTGTCTTGGTTGCTCCCTTGAGGAGGGTGTGCGACCTGTCAGCTGGTTGTGAGGCTGATGTGCGAATTGTCTGCTGACCATTGGTTGGATCGGTAGCTGTTGCTCGTGTCGAGGGTTGTGGTTCCTCGGTGAGCGAGTTTGTGGCTGCGGTGCCATGTTGGTTTTCGTGTTGTCTGAGGTGACGCTGGACTGTGCCCTTTGGTGTATGCCTGCTCTGTTGGCCAGTGTGCTTGGCGCGAGGAGCGAGGTGTTGTTGTGATTGTAAGTCTGGCTGTGTCCCTCAGGATCGGTGTTTTCGTGAGAATCGAGGTTTTCCGTGCTGGGGCTCTGACAGCGTTGTCAGTTGGTTCAGTGTTCTTCCCCTAGGACTTTGTGCTAGGTCCTGAATTTCGAGGACGAAATTCCTTTAAGGGGGGAGGGCTGTAATGCCCCAGATTTTTCGGATCCTTCTTCTTGGGTCCCGGATCTGGTTTTTCGGTATATCTGGCTCCGTTGTGTCCGAAATTTCGTTTCGGACATCTTTCGTGTTCGGATCGGTGCGATCCGGAGCTGTTTCGGAGGCCCGGAAGTGTTCCGTGGCTTTTCCGCGCGTATTTTCCGATTCCCGGCGTGGGTTTCGGCTTTTCCTTCGGAAGCTCGTTGCGGGTGAACCGGGCGGTTCTCATGGGCACGAGTAGTACCATTGCGATCGGTGCGTTCCGAGGATCGCGAGGGTGTGATTTCCTATTTTTCGGGATTTTTCCGATTTTCCGGGTTTTTCTTTCATAACTCTCCACTCTCTCTCTTCCTCTCATTTCTCACTCTCTCACCCTCTCTCTTCTCCCACTCTCTCCTCTCACTCTCTCCTCTCCGGCGGCCGACGGACCGAGGCGGGGGCGAGGCGGGGCGATGCGGGCCAGGAGGACGGCGAGGATGGGTCGAGGATCGAGGCTCGAGGGCGTGGTGAAGCTCGGCCGTGAGTTCGTGGAACGGCGAGGCTTCAACGGCGTTTTCTTCGTGGATCGGCGTCCACGGCGCGTCGTTTCTTCGGTGGAGGTAGGGTGATGGACCCTCAACTCGTGCTTTACCTTTCCCGTGGGTTTGGTAGGCCGTGGTGAGCCGAGTGGGCTAAACGGGGCGTTTTGGGCAAAATGCATGATTTTGGGGTGTGAGCCGGATCTCCCGTTTCTTTGCGTTTTAGGCCGTTCCGAGGCCATAGATGCATGCTAGGGGTTTCTGGGGGGTTTCCCCTTTGTTTTCCCCCTCTCCTGTGGAGGTATGGGGGCGTGGATAGAGTTTCCCGCCGTTTCTACCATTTTCGGGGGCGGACTGAGAACGCGCTAGCTCCCAGTAGCGCGTTCTTGAAGGTCGCGCTGCCCCGACCAAGCGCGTTCATCGGAGAAGATGAACAGTAGGGCGGTTCGTGTCGCGCTCTGGGGTCCTAGCGCGATGGTCTTTGTCGCGCTAGGGAACCATAGCGCGATGGTTCCTGTCGCGCTATGGAGCCATAGCGCGACGGCCCTTGTTGCGCTAGGCAGACCTAGCGCGATCGTCCTTGTCGCGCTAGGGAAACCCAGCGCGTTCCTCCCTGTCGCGCTAGGGAAACCTAGCGCGATCTGGCCTCTTGTGGGCCGTTTCCCTTTGGGCCGTGTGTGCCTTGGACACCCAGTGGTGTTCCGTGACCGTGTTTTAGGGGTGTCCAGAGGTTTGGGTTACCTCGTTTTGCGTGTCGGTAAGCTTAAGGGTCCGGGTGACCTTTTTGTGTTCCGATTGTGTTGAGTGGATCTCCGGTCGACCCGGTTGTGACCCAGTGGTCGACTTGCGGTCTCGTGAGTGCCAGACACCTGTGGGTTTCTGTGTCCGTGCTTTGAGGGTGTCTGGAGGACCGTGTTACCTCGTTTAGCGTGCCCGTGGGGTTGAGAGTCCGGGTGACTTCTCGTGTGTTGGGCTTTCGTGTTACGCTTCATCGAGTCACCGTGTATCGGTGTGTGCGTGCGGTGGGGTCTCCCCCGCATGTCGTGGGTTTCTTTGGAAGGCGATTCCCGTGAGGGCCATGTGTTTGGCCTTGGACTGAGAGTCCAGTTGTCCGGCCTGGGGCTGGAGGTTTCCCGCTTGCTTCAAGATGGGAAATCATCGGGGCGGCTTGCGTGCTGCCTTGGGAATCGTGCTTCGGTGTTTTCCGTGTGGCCCGTGTGGGTGGCCTTCGTCCCTTGGTTTCCCTTCCCGAGGGAGTGGTCTTGACGACTCGTGAGTTGTCTCGGTACTCGTGTTACCGTGGTTTTAGACCTAGAGATTGGACTAGATTGACGGCCTTGTACTGTTGTGTACAACGGTCCTGACCCCGAGTCTTCTGACTCAAGGACCGTTGGTTGTAGTGCGTCTAGAGGACTGTCCAGAATCCAGTGGCTTAACGTCACTTGAGTTTCTCGACTCTCGCGCAGGGTGCGTGCGTGGCCGTGGACTGTGAGTCCCGTTTCCTCTCCGACTGTGGTCACCGTGTGACGGGGCCGGTACGTGGGGTGGTCCCCGTACGTCGTCGGATGCGGACGTTGTTTTTCGTTGGCTTGAGAGTCTACTCCTTTGCGACCCTCCGCTAGTCGTAGCCCACCAGTACGCGGTGCTGGTCTCACCCGGGAGTGGTGTACGGGCACCCACCTGCGAGACGGTTTTATACTGGTTACCGTAGGCCCCTCGTCAGTGCCAGAGTCCGGCCGCGGGGGAAAACCAGTTAGAGGGCCAGACCTTGGACGAGAGGTCTGTGTGTGCACACTTGGTTGGGGACTGAGGACGCACGTCGACGGGCGTGACCCCAGCTAGTTCTTGTCGTGAGTTACCCTTTACGGTGTCTGCGCCTCGGGTAGGCTTACCAGGTCAGGCGGTTCACCTGCGGTGCGGTGTAAGACGTCAGGGGACGCTACCGGCTGTGCTTCTAGTGGGTGGTACTCCTGTCGAGTACGGAGTGACAGACTTTCAGACTTTCAGCTTTAGTGGTTTCGACCTTCGGGTTTTGCTGTGTGGACCGTGGTGTTTCGGTTGTCTCGCCGTAGCGCGTGTCGGTTCTCGCGCCGCGAGACTCGTGCTTGTAGCTTTACCGAGGTTGCGTCTTGTCGTGCGGTACCCGCGATCGGATGATCGGGGTTGCACCTTGGACCGCGTGTCCAGGTCGGCTGTGTCCGGGGGACAAGCCTCTACGGCGTGGTTGCCGTGTGCTTTTACTTCGGTAGGGTGGTACTAGCGTGGTTCGGTAGCCTCGACTGCGTGATCGAGGTGTGCTTTTCGGTACAGTAGGAGTAGCTGTAGTGCCGTGTTTTTGACCGGCCACCGGGTTGCTGTTCCTGCTGTAGTTGTAGCTCCTTTCCGCTACCGCCGTTGTTTCCGGTTGGGGTTCCGCGGGATCCCTGCTGAGTCTCTGTTTTGGAGACTCATTCCCTGCTTTTCAGGTGTAGCGGTTCCTCCTCGTGGTTCGAGGGCGCGGAGCGGAGGTTCTCAGTTGCCAGCTTGCCGGGCCGAGTGTTCACTTGGCATGTGGTACGTTTTTACTGCTTTAGACTGTACTTTCTGTTGGACTGGACTCTGTTGTAGCTGTATTTGTTTATTTATTTCTGTTAATTGTTGAATTGTCCTGCTTTATTTCCTATTTCTTTGTGCCTCCACACTCCTTTTAGCCCTTCCGAGCCCTCCTGGCTCGTGGGCGGCGGTTCGAGTCTCGGGTTATCGGGCCTTCCCGATAATCGGATTCTCGGGTCGTTACACGGGCCTTGGCGGAAGACGCCGGGGTAAGAAGGGGCAGTCACAGCAGGAGTCGTCGGTCGGTGAGCAGCAGTCCGTGGCTTTGCAGCGTCAGGGTTCGGTGTCAGGTGCTCGGGGCGACTGTCCCAAGTGCGGTGGTTCTCATCCAGGCAGACCGTGTTCAGTGCCCGTGATTTGTTTCAGGTGTGACCAGCCAGGGCACATGGCACGTGACTGTCCGCAGAGACCGCGTCAGCCGCATGAGTTTCAGCAGCAGCAGCAGTTTCGGCCCCAGCAGCCGTCAGCACAGCCGCAGCAGTACCATCAGCAGGGGCAGTTTCCTCAGTTGTCACGGTCAGCTACTACGGGGAGGCAGAGATCCCGAGGCAGAGTGGCACACGTGACCAGGGCAGAAGCCGAGGCATCGCATCTGGTGGAAGGTACTCTTTCGATTTTGGGTTGTGCGGCTCGTGTTTTGTTTGATTCAGGTGCTTCTCATTCGTTTGTCTCGGAGGTTTTTGCTCAGAGTGTGGAGGACCCGGTGACCGAGGTGTCCTGTGACATGGCGGTAGAGTTGCCTACCGGTGACTTCATGATCACCCCGTACTGCTTCGAGAAGGTACCTGTGTGGGTGGAAGGGCGGAACTTGCCGGCTAGACTCTACGCGTTACCGCTTCAGGACTTTGATGTGATTTTGGGCATGGATTGGCTTGAGGCTCATCATGCTTTGGTGGATTGCGGCTCGAAGAAGGTCTACTTCCGACAGCTTCGTGGACCCACCTTCTATTTTCAAGGTATTCGGTCTTCCTCCTCCCGCTTGCTTATTTCGGCTATTCGTGCGCGTCGTTTGCTTGATGCGGGTTGTCAGGGTTTCCTTGCATCCGTGGTTTTGAGTGATAGTCAGTGTCCCGAGGTTGCGGACATTCCTATCGTGTGTGAGTTTTCCGATGTTTTTCCCGAGGAGTTACCTGGGTTGCCACCACAGCGAGAGATTGATTTCGTGATTGAGGTGGTGCCAGGTACGGCGCCTATGTCGAAGGCCCCTTACAGGATGGCACCTGCTGAGTTGCGGGAGCTGAAGGCGCAGTTGTTGGAGCTGCTGGCCAAGGGGTATATTCGTCCTAGTTATTCCCCGTGGGGTGCGCCGGTGTTGTTTGTGAAGAAGAAGGATGGTAGTTTGAGATTGTGCATCGACTATCATCAGCTGAACCAGGCGACTGTTAAGAACAAGTATCCGTTGCCTAGGATTGATGACTTGTTCGATCAGCTTCAGTCGGCCCGGGTGTTTTCGAGGATCGATTTGAGATCGGGTTATTATCAGCTGCGGATCCGGGAGTCAGACGTGGAGAAGACGGCGTTCCGATCGAGATATGGGCATTATGAGTTCTTGGTGATGCCGTTCGGGCTCACCAATGCCCCTGCAACATTTATGGATTTGATGCATAGGGTGTTTCGTCCGTACTTGGACCAGTTTGTGGTCGTGTTTGTGGACGACATCCTGGTGTATTCGCGGTCTGCTGAGGAGCATGTGCATCACTTGAGAGTGGTGTTGCAGACCCTGCGTACTCACCAGTTGTATGCGAAGCTCAGTAAGTGCGAGTTCTGGCTTCGCGAGGTGCACTTTTTGGGGCACGTGATTTCTGGCGAAGGTGTTTCCGTGGACCCGGCCAAGGTCGAGGCGGTGGTTCAGTGGCCGAGGCCGAGTTCTGTCACGGAGATTCGGAGTTTCTTGGGGCTTGCGGGCTATTATCGGCGATTTATTCAGGATTTTTCTCGTATCGCGGCCCCGATGACCAGGCTTACGCGGAAGGAGGTGCCGTTCGTCTGGACCGAGGAATGTGAGCGGAGTTTCGTGGAGCTGAAGAGATTGCTTACCACTGCTCCGGTTTTGGTGTTGCCATCTGGCTCGGGTGATTTTGTAGTGTGTACAGACGCTTCCGGGGTAGGTCTCGGTGCTGTGTTGATGCAGCATGGGAGAGTTGTGGCGTATGCGTCGCGGCAGTTGAAGCCACATGAGGCAAACTACCCTACTCATGATCTTGAGTTGGCAGCGGTGATCTTTGCTCTAAAGATCTGGAGGCATTATCTGTACGGCGAGAGGTTTGAGCTTTTCACTGACCATCAGAGTTTGAGGTATGTGTTCACGCAGAAGGATCTTAACCTTAGGCAGAGGAGATGGATGGAGTACATGAAGGACTATGACGTTACTCTGTCTTATCAGCCTGGCAGGATGAATGTCGTGGCTGATGCTCTGAGTAGAAGGGTGATGGTCAGTCAGATGTTGTTGAGGAAGTGGAAGCTTTGGGAGCAGGTTCCGGCCATGACTTTTAGGCTCAAGGTCCCGCAGGACCAGGGTTCGGCTGTCCTTGCGAGTCTGACTGTCACGCCCGCGGTGCGTCGACAGGTGACTGAGGCTCAGCGAGCAGACCCCGAGCTACCCCGTATTTTGTCGATGGCTGAGGTGGAGTTTGGCGAGGATGGTGCCGTGAGGTTCAGAGGTAGGTTGTACGTTCCGGCCGAGGGGCAGGTACGGCGTACGGTTTTGCGTGAGGCTCATGGGAGTCGATATGCCGTGCACCCCAGATCGGCTAAGATGTACCAGAACCTGAAGAGGCAATTTTGGTGGCCTGGAATGAAGAGAGATGTGGCGGAATTTGTGGCTAGGTGTTTGACTTGTCAGCAGGTGAAAGCCGAGCACCAGCGACCGGGAGGTACACTTCAGCCCCTGGATGTTCCTGCGTGGAAGTGGGACCACGTGACCACCGATTTCGTGGTCGGATTGCCGAGGACGTCCAGTGGGGAGGATAGTATCTGGTTGCTAGTGGATAGACTGACGAAGACGGCGCGATTGCTGCCGGTCAAAGTCAGTTGGAGCGTGCAGCGTTTGGCCCGTTTGTATGTGGAGCGGATCGTTCCGTTGCATGGAGTTCCTATCTCCATTGTGTCGGATCGTGATCCCCGTTTCACTTCTGGATTCTGGAGGAGTTTCCAGAGGGCTCTAGGCACTGAGTTGGCATTCAGCTCGGCCTATCATCCTCAGTCGGACGGTCAGTCTGAGCGGACCATCCAGACTTTGGAGGACATGTTGCGGGCTTGTTGTTTGGAGTGGCAGGGGAGTTGGACCCACCATCTGCCATTAGTGGAGTTTGCCTATAACAACAGCTATCATTCGAGCATTGGGATGGCTCCCTATGAGGCATTGTATGGGCGACCTTGTCGGACTCCGCTTGATTGGTTCGAGGTGGGCGAGCGTGCCCTGACTGGACCGGATTTGGTTCAGCAGTGTGTTGAGGTGGTGCATCTCGTTCGGCAGAAGATGTTGGCAGCTCAGAGCCGACAGAAGAGTTATGCCGATCGGAGGAGGCGACCCCTCAGCTTTGCTGTGGGAGATCGAGTTTTCTTGAGAGTGTCTCCCATGAAGGGCGTAATGCGTTTTGGTCGGCGTGGGAAGCTGAGTCCCCACTACATCGGCCCCTTTCCCATCGTTGAGCGTGTTGGGGAAGTCGCTTATCGGTTGCAATTACCCACGGAGCTTTCTGCGGTGCACGACGTGTTCCACGTGTCGATGCTCCGGAAGTATATGCCCGATGAGTCTCATGTTCTCGAGGATGCCGTTTGGCCCGAGGTGACCCCAGATTTGTCCCTTCCGGAGTTTCCTGTTCGCATTGAGGATCGGCGAGAGCAGCGCCTGCGGAACAAGGTTATTCCTCTGGTTAAGGTGGTCTGGCAGCGTCATTCAGGCGGTGAGGCGTCTTGGGAGCGCGAGGATGAGATGCGGGAGCTGCATCCTTATTTGTTTGCGTGAGTCTTTCCCCCGTCCCTGTGCTTTGTCCTTGAATTTCGAGGACGAAATTCGTTTAAGGGGGGAGGGCTGTAGTGTCCCGGATCTTTCGGATCTTTCCTGGTGGGTCCCGGATCTGGTTTAACGGGGCGTTTGACCCTGTTGTGTCCGAAATTTCGTTTCGGACATCTTTCGTGTTCGGATCGGCGCGATCCGGAGTCGTTTCGGAGGCCCGGAGTGTGTCCGCGGCTTTTCCGTACGTGTTTCCCGATTTCCGAGCCCGGGTTTCGGCTTTGTCTTCGGACGCTCGTTGCGCGCGAACCGGGCGGTTCTCATGGGCACGAGTGGTACCGTTGCGATCGGCGTGTCGAGACGGTCGCGGAGGTGTACTTTTCTATTTTTCGGTAATTTCGGCATTTTTCGGATTTTCTATAAATACCCAACCCCTTTTTTCTTTTCTTTTTCTTTTTCTTTCTTCTTCTTCTTCTTCCTCCTTCCCCTCTACCGTGACCGCACCCCCCTCTTCCTCTCTCTCCCATCCGGACGCGGCCAGCCCCTCCCCGGCTTCGGACGGCGGCGGGACGACAGCGTGGACGCGTGGGCGGCGGTGAGGTGATCTTGTGGGCGTGCGGCGAACGTGGGAGGCGTGGGGAGCTCGTGAAGCTTAAGGCGTTCTTCGCGATTTGTGGACGATTCGGCGGAGCTTTTGCTCCATTGAGGTAGGGGGACGGATCCCTATGCTCATCCCGTTCTTCCCCGTGATTTTTAGGCCGATCGGGAGCCGAGAGGGGTGTATTTGAGTGGGTTTGGGGTTTTTCATGATTTGGGGAGAGTTCGCCCGATCTATGGTTTTAGCCCACGATTTCGGGTTTTGATGGCTTAGATGCATGCTAGGGGTCCCCAGGGGTCTTCCCCTTTGATTTCCCCCTCTCCGATGGAGGCACGGGGGCGTGGTCGAAGTTTTTGGGGTTTTCCCGCCGTAACGTGCTCGGGGGCAAGCGGCGGTCCTGCCAGCGACCGCCACTTGTAAGTAACGCCCCTAGAGGGGACCGTTACTCCCCTGGGTGTTTTGTTTTGGGGTCAGGGGGAAGTGACGGCCCTACGACTGACCGCCACTTTGAAGTGACGCACCAGGGCCAGACCGTCATTTGGGTTGATCGTTGGTGTGTAGCCGTTGGGGTCTGGGAATGTGACGGTCCCCTTATAGACCGCCATTTGGCTGTGACGCACCAGGGCCCGACCGTCATTTGGGGTTTTGACCGTTGCGATCTGACCGTTGGTGTGTAGCCGTTGAGGGGGGGTCTGGGGATGTGACGGTCCCCTTATAGACCGCCACTTGGCTGTGACGCGCCAGGGTCAGACCGCCAGAGTTTCTAGCGTGATTTGACCGTTGAAGGGTTCAGGGCGTGTGACGCGCCAGGCTGGGCGCGTCACTTGCATGTAACGGCCTGGAGGAGGACCGTTACTTCCTGTGCTGCCCGTGGGGTTGTCGTTTTGGCACGCCTTGTGACGGCCTGGTTCTGGACCGTCAGAGCCGTGTGACGGCCTGGGCTTGGACCGCCACAGATAGTGACGGCCCAAGGGTAGACGGTCAGGCTCAGTGTTGTACCGAGTGTCCCCGCAGCTCCGTTTCTTCGGCAATGGTTTCCGTGGGTTAGTCCTTACTTCCAGTGACCCTACCACTAGTCGTAGCTTTCCCACGGCACGCGTGTGCTGGCTCGCCTGGGAGTGGCTGAGCGGCGTACCCGAGAGATGCGGTGAGTAGGCTGGTTACCGCAGGGCCCCCGCGTACTTCCGAGTCCGGGTTTAGGGGGAAATACCAGCTAGAGGACAGGCCTAGGGCGTATGGTCTGTGTGTGCACACGAGGCTGAGGGTTCGGACCCGCGCTGACGAGCGTGACCTCAGCTAGTCCTTGTTTTGTGGTTACTTCTGGTTACTGAGTGTGTCTGAGTCTCACGCCCGGGGCGTAGTAGCTAGACACTTGTGACGCGGTGTAAGACGTCAGGGGACGCATCCGGTCGTTCTTCTAGTGGGTGGTGCTCCTGTTCACTGGCAGGCGTGGACTCGTGCTTTGTTGGACCGAGGTTCAGTAGTACGGTACTTCTAGAATAGACGGCCTTTTCTGTTTATTTATTCCAGCTTGTTGGTTCTGCCGTACTTCTGTTTTGTAGGGTTACTTGCTGCTTTCTCGTTTCTCGTGCGAGGTGGGGATTCGCGGGATCCCTACTGGGCCAATGAGATGAGGCTCACCCCTGCTTTTCAGGTGAGGCCGGGTCGTCGAGAGGCACGGCCGAGTTCCAGCGTGGTTCTTCTAGCCAGGGTTAGTCGCCAGTCTGCCAGAGCCGGGGGATGCCCCGTGTAGTTGTACCCCGGGGGATGCCCCGTGTTGCTGTACTTTTCCTTTGTTGACTGTACTTTCCTTTGGACATGAGACAATGTGGACCTTGTAGCAGTTTATTTATTTATATTATTCTGTGCATTTTATTTTATTGTGCTATCTCTGTGGTTGTTGCAGCTTCCCTTACACCCCACACCACACCTTTTTACCCTTCCGAGCCTTCGGACTCGTGGGTTGGCGGGCCGGGATTCGAGACGCGCCGGTTCCTTTCCGGTACTCGGATCCCCGGGTCGCCACAGCGGGGCCTATGTAATTGTCAACCATCGGGGGGAAGTTCAGTTCCCGCCTCTGAATGGAAAGTACTTGAGATTGTACCACGCTCCGGTGCCCCCGTTCAATTAATAATATTATCATCCGCCCTATTCTTGGGGCGGACTTGCGTCATTAAGGTCCAAATGACCCGATCGTCATCCATGTTCCCAAAATATATATATATATATATATATATATATATATATATATATATATGTCTTTTCAAAAAAAGAAGAGAGCAAAAAAAAAGGGAAATAAAAAAAGAAAGACAGGAAAAGGGGAAGAGAACGAAGTGAAAGAAAAAAGAGAAGAGCAAAAAAAAAAGAAAAAAAAAGAAAAGAGCAAAAAAGAGGGGAGAAAGAAAAGAAAGAGAAAGAAAAAGGGAGAAAACAAAAAAGGGCGAAAGGAATAAGAAGAAATAAAAAAAAGCGGAAGGAAAAAGAACAGTTAAAAAAAAAAGAGAGAGAGAAAGAGAAGGAAAGAATGAAAATCAAGAGAAGGGGACACAACCCCACTTCCAGTCGTCACCCCGTATCAGTGGATACCGAAGAAACGCAAACAAACGAGCTCTTCTCTCCGTCCTCCTCGGGCGGTGAGTACGCCGTTGACTTGAACTTCCAGTTCGGGTCATTGACTGAACAAACTCTTCTCTCCGTCCTCCTCGGGCGATGAGTATCCCTTTGACTCGAACCCCCATTCCAAGTCCTCGACTCAATAAACTCCTCTCCCCGTCCCCTCGAGACAGTGAGAAGTCCACTCTCACACCGGAGGCCAGAACCCAGTCGGTACGGTGGAATGGTCCCCTCGTCCTCCCCCTGGGAAGACGAGCACTCTCCTGTACCCTAACTTGGGCCTGTACCCGGTCTCCCAGAGCAGATCGCTGCAAAGGACTGACGCGCTGCCCGCACACCCCGGTACAAGCAAGAAAAAGAGAAAGCAAAAAAAAAACATATAAGGCAACGCATACAAAGGGGCTCGGGAGGAGAGATTCCCCCCCCCCCCCCGGGAACAAACGAACGGTGGATATACATTGCAAAAGGAGGGCGAGGTACTCCGTTCCATTCAACAAAGGTTAGCTTACATGTACTCCGGGGCATGCCCCTGCATTACATTCCAAAAAAAAAGGGGGAGTGGGCGTGGACAGAGAAGCGACGTCTAGTCGATGTCCCTAAAGATGTCCTCGAGGGGAAGGATCCCGACGAAGGGGAAGCTAGTCCTATCGCGCAGGCGGCCTCTCAACCCCTCGAGGCGAACGAACTCCGTCTCCATGGACGCCATTTCGACGTCGGCGACTGAGAGAGCCTCCCTTTCTTCCGCAACCGCCTTCCCCGCTTCGGCAAGGTCGGACTTGGCCGTCGCCATTCGGCCCTCCAGCTCCTTGATCTGGCCCTCGAGGGACTGAATCCGACCCTCGCCTTCCTCCAGGGCCCTAGCATGGCGTTCTCGGTCACGGCCTCGGGCCTCGAATGCCTGAAGGTACTCCTCCGCCTGGGCGTCCAGAGCGGCACGCGCATCAGGGGTTTGGGCTTCTAAGAATTCGCGGCGCTTAACATACTTCAGCAGCAATAAAACCCGCCGCGACCACTCTTCCAGCGGGCAACCAAGCATCTGCAACGCCGTCGTCAATTGCATCGCTACGGCGCGCACCCCGCTGTATGACGGGGAAGCGTCGGCAAGAATCATCGTCCGTAGGACGATCAGCATCTGACGGACCGGTGCGTCCGATGAAGCTTGGCCAACAGAGGGCACGACTGGAGGCACGAAACTCACGGCATTGTCCACCTCGGCCCACAGGTCGGCGTCCACCGTAGCCGAGGAAGACGGGAGAGCACGGGCTAGGTCGCCCGGTTGGTGCAGCTCGACAAGGGACCCCTGGCCGGCTGCTGCTGAAAGGGTAGCTGATGCCGTTACCGAAGCATCCGGCGCAATTATCATCTGCCGCTCCTCTACCCTCTCGGCGCCTGCCTCGCTCGCCCCTGCCGCCGCAATTATCACCTGCCGCTCCTCTGCTCCCTCGGCCTTCGTCCTGCTCGCGTCTGCTCCCGCTCCGACGAGCGATACTACGGCAGTTGTGGCTGCAGCCGCGGGAGGGACCTCCAGTGAAGCCGGGTCCAGAATCTCCACCGGCAAGCCCCCTTCTCGCGTCGGGGATCCCTCCAAACGCCCCCGGAGTCCCGCGAGTATGTGCTTCAGCTGGGGGTCCGAGACCAGAGCTGGCCCTTCCTTCGCCACCGGCGCCACCTGGGCATCAAAACAAGCGGTGACGTGACTAGCCGTCCGTGACCGAAGACGAAACACGTAATGCCAAAAGACTATGTGAGTCAAAGGGTCTGGATCCTTACCTCAGGAACCGGGGCGGCACCGCTTCCGGGCGCGATCTCCCCCTCTTCCAGAGACTCCGGCGTTGCCTCCGAGGTTTTTAGAGGCTCCTCGGGGGCGTCCGGCCGAAGGGCATCGAGCAGAAGCGCCAGCTTACCCATGCCGACCGCGGCCCCCGTTGCAAGGTCAACCGGCGCGGCCGGGGTGGTTTCCTCTGTGGCTTCCGGCATGGCGGGCTCCTGAGGGTCACAAAAGGAAATAAAATCAATAGACGACTCAAAAGACAAAAAAGGGGGGATTCGGTCCGAGTAAGCTCGCACTTACCACGGCCTTCCCCATGAGGCTCGAGGAACCGGCAAGCAATGGAGCTTTGAAGACTGGCCCGGACGGTCCCGACGCCTAGGGCATGCTCCCGTCAGGAGCCGCCTCGTCCGAAGAGTAGTCGTAATCTACCTCTTCCCCGGATACAGATTTTGCCGCTTCCGGCTCCACCCGAGGCAATAAGGAGGCGTCCTCCACGGGCTCCTCAGCAGGCACCTCCTCCCGTGGGCGACGCGAGGCTCGCACTTCGCCCTTCTTCCTCCGCACGTAAAACACCAGCGGTAGGATATCCGAGTCGGGCTCTGGGGACTCGGAAGCCGTCGCGGCGATGCCTGACACGCAGAAAAGGGATGAGTTACAACTAAACTGACCAGCCCCTGAAACAGAGAAAAGACGGCCGAATGGACAAAGATACTTACCCTCTTCTGCTCCGACAATACCAGAGGGTGGCTCGGGGACGGTCGGATCGACGGGTGGCTCTGCCCCGGAAGCTGTGGCCTCGCCCCCGCCGAGAGCAGACGTACTCGCCGGCCCCTCTGCCAAAAAAAAAATATGCACACGTTATACCTGTATGAGAAGAAGGTGGAAGGGGGATAAATGAACCCCGAAATGCCAGCGAGTGAAGGGTCTTACCGTCGGGCTGACTCGGCTCGGCCTGAGCAGATTCAAAGGCCTCGAAGGATAGAAAGGGGGCCACTGGGGAGAGTGTCGTGGCAGCCGAAGATCCTTCGGCCCGCCTTCTCCTCGCTGCTTCCTGCCCGGCCACTTTGGCGGCGGCCAGTGCTTGCTTAACGGGCGACTTCGCCCGCGTCTTCCCCTTCGCTTGCGGCAGGGGAGTCACGCCCGACTCCGGAGTCGCCCTTGCCGCGGCCACGGCCTCCCCCGCATCGGGAATGGGCGCCTGGGCCAGCTCCTCCACGCCCGTGACCGGAGTGGACCCCGGCCCTCCCACGTGAGCTGAGACGAGAAGAAAATATTGAGGTGGTCAGGCCCTACTTTGAAGTTAAAATGAGCAGAAAGAGACTTAAAGGAAAGCCGCGGAGAGACGGGGCCACTGACCGGCAGGTTGACTTGGCTCGGGACGAGCCGCTTCAAACTCCGCAAAGGAGGGAACTTGCGGCAGTGGCGGGGCAGTCGACGAAGCTTTGGCCGACTCCGTCTTTCTCCGTTTGCTATCCCGCTGCTTGGCCGCCTTGGCAGCATCCACCGCCTTTTTCACAGGCGACTTGACCCTGGGCCGCTTCGCAGCTGCCGGCATCGGAGCCGTGGTCGGGGCCAAAGGTGCCGCTTCAAAGTACGCGGATTTCTGCACTAGCCGAAGGAGGTTCCGGTAGACGGCCACTTGCGCGCCATCAGGATGGTCTGCCAAGAAGAAATAACAAGCGCACAGTCGATATTAGCACCCGACTTACCGCGAAAGCCGCAGTTCTAAGGAACGAGAGTAAAGAGACAGAAGAGAACGACATACCATGAGGACCCGTATATAACCGGAGAGTAATCGGCCAATAAGTCAGGGACGTCTCCTTGTCCCGGCGCGCCGCTTCCCGGACCAGCCAGCAGACATCTTCAATTTTCTGGCAGCGCTCGGTCAAGGCCGCCAGATCGGCGTGCTTCTTCGCCGACAAATGGCAGAATAAACTGAAGTGGTCCATGCCCCAGCCGTCCGCATAATAATACGGCACATGTAGGCGCTTGCTCAGGAGCGCGGCCGTCCCATCCTCGATCTTCATCCCGTTAACCCGGAGTAGGACATACAGCCATGTGGTGTCCTTGTAATTCTCAGGTTTCCTCTCTTCCCGCCTCATGAAGGTGCGATAGGGGCAAGCTGCATCCCTCTCCGGACGCCAGCTCCTGGCAGGGGTGCCTTCCTCTTCCATCGGGAACGGGTAATTGATGAGATCTAGACGATCGCTTCCCACCCGGCAAAGGTCCCGCAGTGTCTTCTCATAGCCGTCCTTCGCCACCGGGGGCAGCACCACCTTCGGCGGCGGCCTCGTGCCCCGGGCTTCTCGACGAGCTTCTATATATGCTTCCACCTCCCTCTCCCGTTTATTCTTGAGCCGGAGAAGGTGGTCGGGCTCAATGTCAAGGACCGGCACCGGTTGTCGACTGAGGAACTTCCGCTCGGCCCCGTCCCAGCAATCGGTCTTGTGTAGCCGGTAAAAGGCCGTCCGGGCATTCCACCACTTGACATAATCCTGGGTCACACGGGGAATGCGACCCGGGGCTGGTACCCTGAAGGAGGCAGACTCGGCCCGGTGAAAGAAGTCCCACCAGCTCCGAGCATGCTCTGCAACTGAATTCCCCCGGATGTTCCGCGATGACAGCCCGAACTGTGCGTGATGGCCCGGGATATGCTGATCATACCCGAAGTTGCGGCCAAACCGGAAGGGGTAATAGGGCTCCAGCAGCGCGTTGTCCCCTTTCCTGAACACCAGTACACTCGGGCGAATGGATATCACCCAATCCCGCAGCTCCGGCTCCAGCAACGGGCGGACGACATCTGCTTGGCTGATAGGGTGTACATACTTCTCCACCTGGTCGTCCTTGCACTCCCTCTTGTTGTTCACCAGGGGGCTTGAGTGCGCCGCCAGTGTCCAGAAATGAATCGTGCCGACTGCATCCCGGGGAACCGTCGTCAGTCGGCCCCGAATCTCATACATCCGCAAGGAGGTGGAGCCCGGCTCCGCACTTGCAAATTCCAGCATCCTGGGCACCAGCCCCCAGTCTTGAAGGACCCGTGGGGCGAACTCCGGAAATAATGAACAAACCCACGCATTGAAGAAGTGCAGTGGGCACACGTACCGGGCCTGTCTCGGGAACTGATGGACGCTGGTGTCCCCCAGGGCCTTGTAGATCAGACAGAGTGTCGCCGGGCATAAAGACAACTGAATACCCCACGCCATCTGACATGCCGGGTAGATGGCGTCCGGCCGAATCACCATCTCATCACCATACGGCATAGCAAATGAGCATAGCCAGTATGTCAGATAAGCCGCGCAATGAGTCTGAGGGTCCAGGCCCATTGGGTTAGACCCTCCTCTACGCCCTCGGGACGGGATCTTCACGTCAATCTTCGGCTTCGCGCGCTGTTTGGGGGCGACTGCCGTACCAACGCACGGGAACTCAGTGTACCGCTTCGGCCCATCATAAAAATACTCCAACCACAGGGGCATACACACCCTCTTCTTGTCTCCGTGACCGGACTGCCCCCCCTTGCGTGACGCCATATACAGCTCGCGGTACGCCTTCATCAGGTACCGGTACGAGTACCCGAGAGAATAATAGCCGTCACCGTCAGTTTCATCCTTGATCAGGTCGGGGAGGCATACTTCTTCATAGGGCTCCCCGTCAATCGGCAAGCCGCTCAGCTAACTGAGGCTCCAAAGGTCCAGGGAGGTCTCCCCCTCCGCTGTGTAAAAGGTATTGGTTGCTGCGCTGAACACTTCTATCATTCCGCAGCAAAGGCCTTTGGAGATAGGATAACCGTATCTGGAGGCGTAGACACTATGATAAAGGCCGACCCGGACCAGCAACGGGGCATAGTTAAACAGCACGTGCTCCGTGAACTCCACTGCCCTCTCCCGGAAGGTGTGTGCGTCCTGAAGCTTCAACTCCCCGAACCAGCCCAAGGACAACTCATGTTTAAACCTGATGGCCAAGCAATCCAGGACGAATGGCTCCTCTCGGTAGCCCCACTTCAACGGAGCCAAGAACAAGCCAAACTGAGGTGCCTCGTTGTATACCTTCCCGGCGGACATATCCCATCTCGCCGGAGTGAACTGAGGTGCCCGCACCAGCTTGTCCTCGGCCGGCAGCACGCCCTCAATCCCCAGCACCGGCTTCCATTCCCGGGCCTCTCCCACCAGATACAGCGGGATGCTCCGGGGGACGCCACATAGCAAGCTGTCCCGGGCATGCAGAATTGCCCGCTCAACGGCCTTTATGCTCCGGAGGTCCCGTCCGTCCCGGGAGTGCAGATGCTTCAAGAACCGGACCAGATGCTTGTCCTTTGGGAAGTCCTTCCTGTACTCCCCGGTAGCTCGATCAAACGTAAAGCCACTGTCATCCCTAGCAAGTCTCAGGAAATCCATGCTCTCACTGTCGGAGCCCGACGACTCGGCCAAGGCAGCTATTTCCCCATGCTTCCGGTCCAACTCTTCCACGTTTTGCCAGATGACTGCCGGCACCGGACCCCGTGGGATGAGGTCAGCACCAACGGCGGCAACAGGGGCAGAAGAACCGCTTGGGGCAGCCATTTATCTGCAAAGACGCACGAATTAATGATCAGAATGAGCCATGAGCAAATGCAAACGAAAGACGGCAAAAAGAGCTCTATTACAGGTCAAATGAATAAGATATTGCCAATTTCTAACGAAATTTCGGCAGAGTTTCCCCTAGGCCAGAGGCGTAAGGGGAAAACACGGGTGCGCGTCCACAAGGAGTGACGGCCCCAACAAAGTACGGTGGGCCCCGAGAGGCAACACCGGAAGTCCATCGCCCAAACAGGTCCTCTTCTCTAATGGAAGGTCCCCCCAGTCTCTTCACCGGCACCCCCCCTGCGAAGGCTTCCCCGGTACGCCCCATGGGGGGCCCTTCCCCGGTACGCCCCTGACGGCCCTTCCCCGGCACGCCCCCGAAGCTCCCTCCCCGGTACGCCCTCGGGTGAGCCCTAGCCGGCACGCCCCTGGCTAAGGCCTCTCGCCGGTACGCCCCAGGCCCTGTTCCCCGGCACACCCATGGCAGCTTCACCGGTGCGCCTTTGAAGACCCCTCACCGGTACACCCATGGGTGCCTTCCCCGGCACACCCATGGCAGCTTCCCTGACACGCCCCTTAGAGCACTTCATCGGCACGCTGCCGAGCCCCGCTCCCCGGTACACTCGGTGGACACTTCTCCGGTACGGTCCCCTCAAACCCCCGTTCGCCGGCAAGCCCCAAGGACCTTCCCCGGCAGGCCCATGGTGGTCTCCCCGACACGCCCGAAGGAGCTCTCACCGGCACGTGCTCACGGCCAGTCGCCGGCGGCCGTCTGTGGCGCCGGTCACGACCCCTGAGACGGCGAAGGCAAAGGAAGGGGAGGAGAGAATAGAAGAAAGGAGAAAGGAGGGGGGGGGAAAGAAGGGAAGGGGCCCTAGGGCTCCGCTGTCCCCGACGGCGAAGAGAAGACACGTAGAAGGAAGAAAGGAGAAAGAAGGGGGGGGAGGAAGAAGAAGAGGAAAGGGGGGGGGCCCCTCGTGGACGGCTCCTCACCACAACGACGCCGGCGGCGGCCGTTCCCGGAGAAGAAGAGGAAAAGGGGGGGGAGAAGCCTCCGTTCGCCCGGTCACAGAAGAGGGAAAGAAAGAGGGAAGGAGAGGGAAGGGGGAATTCGAACGGGTAACCGTTCGAAGTACCCCGCCCCCTATTTATAAAGAAAGAAAAGAGAAGGAAAAAAGAGGGGGAATATAAAAAAAATATGTGTATATATAAAGCACAAAAAAGGGGGGAAGAAAGAAGAGAAGGGAAAAGAAAAGGGGCAGGGAATAAAAAAAATCATATCGAAGGAGATAAAAAAAAAGAGAGAAAGAAAGGAAAAGAAGAGTAAAAGAAGGAAAATAAAAGGAGAGAGAAGAATAAAAGAAGAAAATAAGAGGAGAAGATGAGAAAAGAATATACATATATATACACGTGAAATATTGAATAAATACATATATATATATATATATATATATATATATATATATATATATATATATATATATATATATATATATATGTATATATATGTACGCACATGTATCTACAGACTCAGGTATGCACGCACACTTACAAGTCCGTCCACTCAGGCGCGCGGAAGATCAAGTCAGTCCCATCCAGTAATAAATGCCCTCGGAGGGAAACGTTTCACCCCCGCATTCCTGGCCACGGGCGTCCGCACGAAAAAAAATAATAATAACTTTGCCCCTGCAAACCCTGCCCTTGCAATGACTCCACCACCCTACCACCAAACGGGCCTGTCCTCCGCACATGGCCCCATGCTTCAGCTACCCCCCGTCGCGCAAAACCACCGTCACGGACCCTACGTCCGGATCGGCAGAGCCTCCGCCCTTGCGTTGACATTTGTAATATCCCGGACCTTTCGGATCCTTCTTCGTGGGTCCCGGATCTTGTTTTTCGGAGTGTTCGACTCCGTTGTGTCCGAAAGCTTGTTTCAGGCATCTTTCGTGTTCGGATCGGCGCGATCTGGTGTTGTTTCGGATGCCCGGAGGCGTTCCGCGGCTTTTCCGAGCGTGTTTTCCGATTTCCGGCGCGGGTTTCGGCTTTTTCTTCGGACGCTCGTTGCGGGAGAACCGGGCCGTTCTCATGTGCACGAGTGGTACCGTTGCGATCGGTGCGTTCCGAGGATCGCGGGGGTGTAATTTCCTAATTTTTGGAATTTTCCGGAAAATCCGGATTTTTCCTTAAAACCCCCTTTTCCTTTCTCTCTCCCCCCACTTTCTTCTTCTTCCTCTCTTCTTCTTCCTCCTTCCTCCCCCACCGTGACCGGCTCCCTCTCCCTCTCTCTCTTCCATTCGGACGCGGCGAGCTCCCCTCCGGCTTCGGACGGCGGCGGGGCGACGGCGCGGACGCGTGGGTGGCGTAGAGGCGATCTCGTGGGCGTGCGGCGGGCGTGGGAAGCGTGAAGAGGCGAGGTGTTCTTGGGCGTTCTTCGCGATTCGCGGACGATCCGGCGGAGCATTCGCTCCATTGAGGTAGGGTGACGTTCCTTAGCCTCTTGCCGTTCGTTTCCGTGGTTTATAGGCCGCGGGGAGGCCGAGTGGGGTGGATTTGAGCATTTTAGGGTTTTTCCATGATTTGGGGAGAGCTCGCCCGATCTATGGTTTTAGCCCGTGATTTCGAGTTTTGGTGGCTTAGATGCATGCTAGGGGTCCCCAGGGGTCTTCCCCTTTGATTTCCCCCTCTCCGGTGGAGGTACGGGGGCGTGGTCGAAGTTTTTGGGGTTTTCCCGCCGTAGCGTGCTCGGAGGCAAGCGACGGTCCTTCCAGTGACCGCCACTTGCATGTAGCGGCCCTGGGTCGGACCGCCACTCTCCTGAGTGTTTTTGGCAGGTCTGAGGGATGTGACGGCCCTACGACTGACCGCCATTTCCAAACGACGCCCCTGGGCCGGGCCGCCGTTTGCTGGTTCTCGACCGTTGGTTTTTGACCGTTGGGGGGGGGGGGGTCAGGGTGTGTGACGGCCTGGACTAGGTGCGTCATTTCCTTGTGACGGCCTGGGACAGGGGCGTTACTTCCTGTCTCTACCCAGGGGTATGGGCTAAGTGGCGGCCTGAGCTCCATGCGTCACTTCCAAGCGACGCATGGGGGTAGGCGCGTTACTTCCCCTCCCCACTGGCTTTTAGGAAGGGCTGGGGCATGTAACGGCCTGGGCCTCATGCGTTACTTCCAAGTGACGCATGGGAACAGGGGCGTTACTTCCCTGCCCCTCTAGCCATGTGACGGCCTGGCTCAGACCGCCACTTTCCAGTGACGGCCAGAGAGTGGACCGCCATTTGGTTGTGACGGTCTGAGGTCTGACCGTCGTTTGCCTAGTTACCCCGCGAGGGTGGTAGCTTTGTTTTCGTGTCCGGCTTGGGTCTTCGTGCGACGAGACTAGAGCGTGGGGTGATTCCCACCAGCTGTCGGACTTGGGCGTTGTTTTCCGTTGACTTGAGAGTCTACTCCTTTACGACCCTCCGCTAGTCGTAGCCCACCAGTACGCGGTGCTGGTCTCACCCGGGAGTGGTGTACGGGCACCCACCTGCGAGACGGTTTTATACTGGTTACCGTAGGCCCCTCGTCAGTGCCAGAGTCCGGCCGCGGGGGAAAACCAGTTAGAGGGCCAGACCTTGGACGAGAGGTCTGTGTGTGCACACTTGGTTGGGGACTGAGGACGCACGTCGACGGGCGTGACCCCAGCTAGTTCTTGTTGTGAGTTACCCAGTACGGTGTCTGCGCCTCGGGTAGGAACTACCCCGTTAGGCGGTTCACCTGCGGTGCGGTGTAAGACGTCAGGGGACGCTACCGACTGTGCTTCTAGTGGTTGGTACTCCTGTCGAGTACGGAGTGACAGACTGTCAGTCGTGAGTTTCCGACCTTCGGTTTTGTCGGTTCGACCGTTGAGTTTCGGTCTTTTGCCTCGTGGCACGTGTGTCGGTTTGCGTGCCGTAGGTCTTTGTCTTGTAGAGTACAGGGCTTTCCTTCCGAGGTACTTTTCTACCGCTAGAGTAGTGGTTTCTCGTTTTACGAGGTAGGGTTCGGATGATCCCTACTGAGTCTTGTTCCGAGACTCATTCCCTGCGTGTTTTCACCGTGTTTCAGGTGAGACGCCACCTTCGGGGAGCGCGTCAGGAGCGCAGCGTGGTGCGGGTGCCCAGCGGTAGTGCCAGAGGTCAGATCCGGGGTATGCCCCGTGTAGCTGTACTTTTCTTCTTGTCTCTGTACTAGTCGTGGACTGTTGTTGTTATTTATTTTTTAATTGTGGACCATGTAAAATGTTAATTTCTTTCCTGCTTAACATTATAACTGTTTAATTTCTGCAATTACTTCTGATAATTGTGTAGTTTCCACACCATCCTTTTAACCCTTCCGAGTCTTCGGGCTCGTGGGTGGCGATACGAGTCTCGGGTTATCGGGCTTTCCCGGTAATCGGATTCTCGGGTCGTTACAGCATTAGTTCCTTGCCAACGAATAAGTCCCTTCCCGACGCAAAGCCCCGTGCCCTAGCCACTCATTCCGGTCAAGATGGCCATTACGGACCTTACGTCCGAATCGGCATGAATCCTCCCGTCGCGCTGGCATTCCATCCTTGCCAACGAATGAACCCCATTTTCCGGCACAAGGTTCCGTGCCTTAGCCTACACTCACGTATCGCTCAATTTCAAAAAAAAATAATAATAAATAAATAATAATAGTAGTAAAAAAAAGAAGAGAGAGAAAATGGGGTTAAAAATAGAGATACCATGCCGGACTTGTCCCTAAACAGGGGCAAGGGTAGAAATGGCAACAACCCGGCTGTGGTGAAAACCCGAAAGGGCGCTACAGGCAAAACTAGGGTACCCCGCCACGTGAAAACCCGAGAGGGCGCGTGGGCAAAAGCAAGAGGGGGCCGGTGCCAGCGAAAAACCCGAAAGGGCGCTCGTACCGGTAATGTGGTTCAAAAAAAAGAGAAAGGAAAGAGAAAAGAGACCAGGTCAGTTCCCGACACCCTGTCGGCACTGACGAAAAGACCAAGAGACTAAGAGACAACAATCCAGGTCAGTTCCCGACATCCCGTCGGCACTGACGAAGAGATCAAGAGACCAAGAGACTAAGAGACAACCAGCCAGGTCAGTTCCCGACGTCCTGTCGGCACTGACGAAGAGACCAAGAGACTAAGAGACAACCAGCCAGGTCAGTTCCCGACGTCCCGCCGGCACTGACGAAGAGATCAAGAGACCAAGAGACTAAGAGACCAGAGACCAGGTCAGATCCCGACGCCCTGTCGGCACTGACAAAGAGACCAAGAGATAAGAGACCAAGAGACAAGAGACCAGGTCAGCTCCCGACACCCTGTCGGCACTGACAAAGAGACCAAGAGCCAAGAGACCAAGAGACAAGAGACCAGGTCAGATCCCGACACCCCGTCGGCACTGACAAAGAGATCAAGAGATCAAGAGACCAAGAGACTAAGAGAGGCGTCCCGTCGGCACTGACGAAGATGCCAAGAGACTAAGAGACAACCAGCCAGGTCAGTTCCCGACGTCCCGTCGGCACTGACGAAGAGACCAAGAGACTAAGAGACAACCAGCCAGGTCGGTTCCCGACACCCCGTCGGCACAGACCAAGAGACCAAGAGATCAAGAGATCAAGAGACCAAGAGAGTAAGAGATCAAGAGATCAAGGACCCAGGTCAGAGCCCGACACCCCGTCGGCACTGACAAAGAGACTAAGAGACCAAAAGACCAAGAGACAAGAAACCAGGTCGAGCCCCCGGCACCCCGTCGGCGCCGACAAAGAGACACTTTCATATCACCAACCCGTCAAAAAAGGGGGAAATAGAAAATGGGGTTAAAAATAGAGATACCCCGCCGGACTTGCCCCTACGCGGGGACAAGGGTAAAAATGGCAACAACCCGGCTGTGGCGAAAACCCGAAAGGGCGCTACAGGCAAAATTGGGTACCCCGCCGTGCGAAAACCCGAAAGGGCGCGCGGGCAAAAGCCAGAGGGGGCCGATACCGGCGAAAACCCGAAAGGCCGCTTGTATCGGTAACATGGTTCAAAAAAAAAAAAGAGAAGAGAGAGACTAAGAGATGACAGCCCAGGTCAGTTCCCGACACCCTGTCGGCACTGACAAAGAGACTAAGAGACAACAATCCAGCCCAGCTCCAGACTTCACGTCGGCACCGACAAAGAGAGAAGGGACAAAGACACCCACGGGCACCGCCCGGCTCATCCATCGCCTACGCTACCCATGGGTGGGGGGCATTTGTGGACACCAGAAAGTTGTACACTCGGACATCTGACTCAGCCTCGCATCAACGGCGGTACCGAGTGAAGAGACCCCAGAAGACGCCGGCTACACAGACTCCCCGAATGAGAATGCTACCCTCGAGCCGTCACGAAGTCCCACGACATTCTGGCCTCGAAGAAAGCCAAAAAAATAGGCCTCGGCTCGCGTCCGGAACGGGCCCTCAAAAGTGGGGCAGAAGTCTTCAGCATCACACCCCCCTGAGGGGGGGGCCTTCAGCGGCACGCACACCCCCCTTGGGGTCTTCAGCGATACCCCCCTTGGGGGGTTCAGCGATACCCCCTTGGGGGGTTCAGCGGCACCCCTGGGGGTCGTTCAGCGGCACCCCATGGGGGTCCTTCAGCGGCACGCACCCCCCGGGGGGCCTTCAGCGGCACAGGGCCCTTGGCCCTCAGCGGCACGAGCTCCATGCCTTTCAGCGGCACCCCTGGAGAGCCCTTCAGCGGCACGCCCTCGAAGCTCTTCAACGGCACCCCATTTTGGCCTGTCAGCGACACGACGTCACAGCCTTTTCGACGGCGGACGACATGCAGCCCATGCCCTACACGCGGCGGGTCTGTCCGAGGTGGCGGCCGATCGAGGGGCCACGCAAGCTACGCCCGATAACCCGGGGCACGGCAAGTCGGAAGCCATCATTACGGGGGTTTCCCGCTGATGCGGGACGGACACGAGGAGACGACACTATATGAGACAGACACGACTCTACCAGCAACGACACGACTATTAGAGCGACCTCGGCTCGACGCGGAGAGCTCCTAAAGGCTATACGTCGCTAACAGAAGTACAAGCTCACTCGGCGTCCCATGCGAGGGAAAGCGTGGATCGTGCGCGGTTAAGGAACCGGCAGAGTTCAAGGTAGTCAGACTCACTTCCGGACTCGGATCGAGTCGCGGGACGGGTCTCTCTCACGCTCACAGCGGTGACATGGACACACGGGCTAGAACCTACACTCTCGCAGCGGCATACGACCGTATACGAAACTAGCAAATGAACGCCAAGAAGATTAGACCATTACCTCCACGCACCCGGCGTGGCGAAGACAACCCCGGCCAATCACGGACTCCCGGTTAACACAATTTTACAGAAGTACAACAACTTGACCCACTCCACGCAGGGAGGTAAGAGGTCACATGTGGGGCCCGGGAGTCACGCCAATTGGGTTGACGGGCAGCATCTTGATGTCGCCCGGTGGTGCCGAAATCCGCGTTTTCGTGCTTTCCGAACTGCGGGTTCTGCGGGCCCGCGGGGCCCACGGACGGCGCTGCCCTCCGGATCTGTGGGAGTGGGTCCCACTATGATGGAGACCCCTGGTGGCGTGCCTCCACGGACAGCGGTCGGCCGGGAACACCGATCGGTGGCCGATCGGTCCCGATCTCCAAGCTTTGAAGTTGTTGCCCACGGATTTTTCAGTTCTGTTTTCCGGCGCGCGCTCCGGCGAGAATGGCCGCTGTGACCAATCCCGATGTCGGATCGGGGCGCATGAGCTATCGTTGGAAAGCTCTCTTCAAATACTTCAAACTAGGCCATGAGGGAGCTTCTGGATCTGGCCGGATATGAACCTTTTTGAATTTGCAAGCTCCTGTTGTACAGTGCCTGAAACTTCAGATCTGCAGAGAACTTATCTGAAGACTGCCTTTGACTGTCATGTATACTTCCGATTCAGATCTTAAGCTCTTCATGAAAGTTTTGTGGCATTTTAAGCAAGGAAGACGGGGATATTTTTTTTGGACTCATTGAAGATGGCTGTGATTTTATAGGATTTGTTTACTGGAGGTTGGTCAGATCTGAAAACTGGCAGGAATCACTGTAGCAGGGGAAGAACTCGATTTTTGAAAAATATGAGATGGCCTCACAAAAATTTACAAAAACTTGGAGATGGAGGGGATATGGGACAGAATGCCCAGTAAAATTGGGCGAACCAACAAAAATAAAAAAGGGGATCTAAGGCGTGAAACTCAGAGCTGGTGGAAATTAAGATAGCAGACAGACAGATCTGAAACTTGAGGTTGGGAGAAAATCAAATAATACTAAACGGGATGTGAATGGCAAACCCGAATTTTTGAGACATCCTTGGCACCTCTGGAACACCTAGTAAAATCCCTAGCGCGATCTGAATCCGTGGCTGATCCTCAAAATTCGTGGAAGTGGCGGTGGTACTGCGCGGGCAGAACCTTGTTGATGGCGGTGGCGGCTCGTGGCGGCGGCGGCGATGACCGGAACTGATAGGGGAGGAGTCACACCTCCAGAGGCAACCTTCACAGCTGCAAGGGGGGAGAGAGGGGCGCACCAAGCTGGAGCTCCAAGGTATTTTCTTCTAAATGAATGCATTAATTCAAGTAAATGGAAAATTACAAGTATTTATGTGTACAACTCAAATCCAAGGCCAACCGTTGGATCTAGGGGATGGGAATGAGTGGCCTGGATGGAGTGTGACACACACACACAAAATACAATAAAAAAAACAAGGGGGGGGGGGGGGGGGGGCGCGGCCTATTGACTTTGAATGGGAGGGGGAGTGGAAGGTTGAATGGGAAGTGGGGGTAGGTGGCCTCCCATTTAGACTTTTTTTAACCCATTGTCCCCCATGTGTTCAAATACTAGTCAACCTTCTAGATGCCCCCATGTGGCATGTTGACTGGCCCCATGTGGGACCCAAGGCTGAGGTGGCCCCATGTGGTGGGCCCTGTGGGGCCCGTGGGGCCCACGGGGTCCGAAATACTCATAAGCCCCTATTACACTCAAAACGGCCGATCGGTCGTAACGGGATAAATGCAAAATAAAACACACACATAAAAGCTAACTAAAAATAATAAACGGGACTCAAGACGGAGTCTCCAGGCTATCTCCGAGCCAGATGGACGCTGTGGCGGCTCGAGTAGTGCTCCTCGTGCGGTACCGGTGGCTCGGCGTGTCGTGCCGATCGACGGCTCTGGTGTCCGCACCAATTCTCCCCGGGTGGGAGAAACTCGACCCTGTCGAGTAAGGGTCTGCATCGCTCCTGTAACGCTCCAAAAGGTCCGGATCGATCCGCTGCAACTCGCCATGTGTGATCCATGTGTCCTCTGTAGCGGGCCGTCCTCTCCATCGCACTAGGTAGCGCGGGTAAGATCCACTCCTGGTAACTGTCACCTGCTCGTCCAGTATACGATCTATATGCTCACGCTGCCGTGAAAAAGGGGCTGGAGGTGGAAGTGGACACTCAGGTGTGGGATCACTCTCAAGGGGAGGAGATGACTCAAAAGACTCACTAGGGATCACCGCTGGGTCCCTATATGCAACAAGATCCGATACATTGAAGGTAGAGCTTATACCATATTCCTCGGGCAAGTCCACAACATACGCATTGGATCCAACGTGTTTCAACACTCTGAATGGACCGGCTCCGCGAGCTTGTAACTTCTTAACGGTTCCAGAGGGAAACCGTTCTGGTCTTACCCTGATCATGACATATTCACCCTCTTGGAACTCTCGGTGGTGTCGGTGACCATCGGCTAACTCCTTGTATCATGCATTGCTGGCCTCAAATGTGACGACGGACATCGTCATGTAGACTCCTAACATGATTAACAAAAGAAAAGAAACACATGATGCACACACGACGTAACATGCTTAGCAAAAGAAAAGAAACACACGGATGCACACACGACCCTAAACAACCCTACAGTTAGTAAAACCCAATCATATGCAAGGTGGTCCAGGACATCCGAATGTGTGCCATGCATGCATTTGACATAACCGGAGGTTAATGTCATGGTGGACTCCTAGACATCCTACGATGCGCCAATCATGGACATGGGGTTTGGATGTTGGAAGTCCGGGAGGTTTGGGTGGTTTAGGTGGACCGAGGAAACCAAAGTCTTCGTAACCTTCAAATGACGGTTCGGACCTACTGCCATGTGAAGGTTGCCAGGCCCGAGTAGGATGGGTGTGATCGAGGACTTCCTTAAAGAGATGGAATGGAGGTTGTGGACCAAGGGTCCCACTAAGAAAGGGATCGAAGGGATCAAAGAATGTGTGACCCCTCGATATGGATTCCCTCATCTCAAGATCCCATGTGTGGAAGTCTAGAAGGTGTTGTTGATCTCCGTCATCCATGAAGGGAGATGAGACGGTGGGGGTATGATGGTGGACTCTCTCAAAAAGGTGGAGTAAATGTGGCGGATCACGAGTCCCACTAGCAAAGGGGTCGAATGGGTCAAAGAATGTGTGACCTCTAGGTTCCTCCATTACATAGTCCCAAGTTTGAAATTCATGAAGGTGATGGTCACCTCCATCCATCGTGGTGGATGAGACAGTGTATAGAAGATATGGCTCCTCCCTCGGGATAAATGGAGTGAAATCGGGCTCGGCCGGTAACGGGAGGAGTATAAGAACCTCCGTGGTAACATGACCCACGGTGTACACGGAGGTGATGGACCCTAAAGCGGGGTGAGTGAAACTACGACCTTTGGGTCGGTCGAAGCCTGGAGCCAATAAGTGCGTAAATGTCCACTGTCGGTCTAACCCTTTGAGAAGGTCATCCAATGTATCCACATAGTGACTAGACCGAAAAGTGGTGTGAAATGAATTGATTGGCACCAGAGGTAAGATAGGGTCCATACATGGGAAGGAAAGTGGGACCAAGCCATCCTTGAGCCAACTAAGTAGTGGCTCGGCTATGTAAAGTGTACCCGTTAGAAATACGGGTGGCTCGGGCTTTGGTGGCTCCAAATGAGAGGGCTCCGAATAGAGTTCGGAAGTATCGGGTGGTAGCAGGGGAGCTCTCGTGGGTGGGGAAGACCATGGGGTAGGCTGTCCGATCGGCTCAGGAATCGACTGAGAGGTAGAGGCTTGCCGAAGGGCGGCATCTGCTCGCCGAATGGCGGCATCAAACCGGGCCTCGAAAGGCTCGACCTCGAGAGCGACCTGATAACACTGCGCTAGACAGAACGCATCACGGATAAGACATTCATACCGGAAATGAAGCCGCAAACCTCTCCGGAACTGGGAGGCAGTCGTGGTGCTCTCGTTTCCAAACCGGTATACGTCGAAGTCCCTAATGTATTCGAACACGGACTTTTCGCCTTGGACGGGTTGGCATGGGTTGGCCATAGTTGTCAAAGGATGGGAACGGATCCCTAGGAATGGACATGCAAGGCCATTTGAACATGAGACACAAACTGATGCAGACACACAATAATGCAAGAATGATGCACTTAGACCTAAATGCGATTTGAAAATACTCTTTTTTTTGGTATTTTGAAAAGAATGCAATTTTAAACACTTTTTTTTGTTATTTTGAAAAGAATGGGAGTCGACTACACCCTAGACATGACCAAGACTCGGTACGCGGTGGAGATAATCGACCCGAAGGTCACTCGCACAAGTGTGCGGTCTTCCCGATAGGTGTAACCTAACGGTCGGACAACACCTTTTGATATACCGTGTGAGGGTGTGTATGGGGTAACCTTGGACTATGCAATACTTATGCAACGACTACCCAAGACTCGACTCGCTCTGATACCAAACTGATGCGGGACGGACACGAGGAGACGACACTATATGAGACAGACATGACTCTACCAGCAACGACACGACTATTAGAGCGACCTCGGCTCGACGCGGAGAGCTCCTAAAGGCTATACGTCGCTAACAGAAGTACAAGCTCACTCGGCGTCCCATGCGAGGGAAAGCGTGGATCGTGCGCGGTTAAGGAACCGGCAGAGTTCAAGGTAGTCAGACTCACTTTCGGACTCGGATCGAGTCGCGGGACGGGTCTCTCTCACGCTCACAGCGGTGACATGGACACACGGGCTAGAACCTACACTCTCGCAGCGGCATACGACCGTATACTAAACTAGCAAATGAACGCCAAGAAGATTAGACCATTACCTCCACGCACCCGGCGTGGCGAAGACAACCCCGGCCAATCACGGACTCCCGGTTAACACAATTTTACAGAAGTACAACAACTTGACCCACTCCACGCAGGGAGGTAAGAGGTCACATGTGGGGCCCGAGAGTCACGCCAATTGGGTTGACGGGCAACATCTTGATGTCGCCCGGTGGTGCCGAAATCCGCGTTTTCGTGCTTTCCGAACTGCGGGTTCTGCGGGCCCGCGGGGCCCACGGACGGCGCTGCCCTCCGGATCTGTGGGAGTGGGTCCCACTATGATGGAGACCCCTGGTGGCGCGCCTCCACGGACAGCGGTCGGCCGGGAACACCGATCGGTGGCCGATCGGTCCCGATCTCCAAGCTTTGAAGTTGTTGCCCACGGATTTTTCAGTTCTGTTTTCCGGCGCGCGCTCCGGCGAGAATGGCCGCTGTGACCAATCCCGATGTCGGATCGGGGCGCATGAGCTATCGTTGGAAAGCTCTCTTCAAATACTTCAAACTAGGCCAGGAGGGAGCTTCTGGATCTGGCCGGATATGAACCTTTTTGAATTTGCAAGCTCCTGTTGTACAGTGCCTGAAACTTCAGATCTGCAGAGAACTTATCTGAAGACTGCCTTTGACTGTCATGTATACTTACGATTCAGATCTTAAGCTCTTCATGCAAGTTGTGGCATTTTAAGCAAGGAAGACGGGGATATTTTTTTTGGACTCATTGAAGATGGCTGTGATTTTATAGGATTTGTTTACTGGAGGTTGGTCAGATCTGAAAACTGGCAGGAATCACTGTAGCAGGGGAAGAACTCGATTTTTGAAAAATATGAGATGGCCTCACAAAAATTTACAAAAACTTGGAGATGGAGGGGATATGGGACAGAATGCCCAGTAAAATTGGGCGAACCAACAAAAATCAAAAAGGGGATCTAAGGCATGAAACTCAGAGCTGGTGGAAATTAAGATAGCAGACAGACAGATCTGAAACTTGAGGTTGGGAGAAAATCAAATAATACTAAACGGGATGTGAATGGCAAACCCGAATTTTTGAGACATCCTTGGCACCTCTGGAACACCTAGTAAAATCCCTAGCGCGATCTGAATCCGTGGCTGATCCTCAAAATTCGTGGAAGTGGCGGTGATACTGCGCGGGCAGAACCTTGTTGATGGCGGTGGCGGTGCGGTGGCGGCTCGTGGCGGCGGCGGCGATGACCGGAACTGATAGGGGAGGAGTCACACCTCCAGAGGCAACCTTCACAGCTGCAAGGGGGGAGAGAGGGGCGCACCAAGCTGGAGCTCCAAGGTATTTTCTTCCAAATGAATGCATTAATTCAAGTAAATGGAAAATTACAAGTATTTATGTGTACAACTCAAATCCAAGGCCAACCGTTGGATCTAGGGGATGGGAATGAGTGGCCTGGATGGAGTGTGACACACACACACAAAATACAATAAAAAAAACAAGGGGGGGGGGGGCCTATTGACTTTGAATGGGAGGGGGAGTGGAAGGTTGAATGGGAAGTGGGGGTAGGTGGCCTCCCATTTAGACTTTTTTTAACCCATTGTCCCCCATGTGTTCAAATACTAGTCAACCTTCTAGATGCCCCCATGTGGCATGTTGACTGGCCCCATGTGGGACCCAAGGCTGAGGTGGCCCCATGTGGTGGGCCCTGTGGGGCCCGTGGGGCCCACGGGGTCCGAAATACTCATAAGCCCCTATTACACTCAAAACGGCCGATCGGTCGTAACGGGATAAATGCAAAATAAAACACACACATAAAAGCTAACTAAAAATAATAAACGGGACTCAAGACGGAGTCTCCAGGCTATCTCCGAGCCAGATGGACGCTGTGGCGGCTCGAGTAGTGCTCCTCGTGCGGTACCGGTGGCTCGGCGTGTCGTGCCGATCGACGGCTCTGGTGTCCGCACCACCCGCCTTCGAGGCCCAAGCCAGAAGAAGTTGCGGAGGCCTGAGATATAAAAGGCCCCTCGCTTCTACAGAGGAAAAAGAGAGAGGGAGACACACAAAAGAAGAGGGTGGAGAGACAAAAGAGAGCGCCAGACAGAGAGACAAAGAGAAAGAAGAGAGAAGAGAAGAAGAAGAACTCCGGTCCGGGAGCTTCCTCTGACGACCACGACCACCGGGAAAAGCGAGAGTAAGAGAGGGAGAGCTTGATGTAATGGGGGAGAGGGTCAGGGGTCACTCCTCCATGCCCGGTTTCCCTCCCCTTTGCGTTTCCTTTCCTTATGTCCATTTTCTTTCGATTTGCCTCTGCCTGTAGTCTTGGCATGCGCAGTCCGCCTTTGTAGTGCATGTGTAGGGCTCCGGCCCATTTTGCATCCCATGAATGAGAATCCCCTCTCGCCGGGGCACGTCTTGGCATCTATGTAGTGTTTCGTTCCCACTTTGGCAGTGTATGACACATTCATCCGTTTTCCCGGTTTCTCCCGTTTTCACCGAGTCTCCGCTTCAACATAGCCCATCATGAGTGTTCGTCGGCCCTCATGGGCTCTCCATCCGCCGTGGCCACCTGCCATACCCACCAGTTCAAGGCGAGGGGGGAGACCCCCACCCCCTTTTCCAGACAACCGGCTTCAAGTGGCCTGCATACTTAGCCCCTCCGAGCTCCCCTTTCCCACTGATTAGCCTGTAAGCCTCCACCCTATACGCTCGACGTCCTCCGGCCCCCCTCCCAGGCTGTGGCCCCTTTTCGGGCTCCCTGTGGTATCTTCCCAGGCTTTGGCCTTCAGCGGCACCCCATTTTTGGACCTCAGCGGCATAGCCTCCCCCCTTCTTTTCCTTTGGCCTTCAGCGGCATGATCCACTATTGGTCCCCACCGGCATGAACTCCTTTGGCCTTCATCGGTACGCCCCCCTTTATGGCCTTTAGCGGCACGGTCCCTAGGGTCCCTCAGCGGTACGCACTCACACCCCCTCCCAGGAGCCTTCAGCGGCATGCTCCCTCCTGACCACAGCCCGTTGTTTGGTCCCGTCCCCCGAGTCTTCTCTTCGCGTTTTCCGAGGTTTCTGAAAAGATGTTGCTCCCCCGGGGGCCCATCTCCAGTTGTCGGGTTCCGCCACTCCATGTGGGTGCGTTCCCTTTATCTCCCTTACGCCCCGGGTCAAGGGGAGATGCTGCCGAAATTTTAATAAAAGTGATAAGAACATATTGAATAAGGCAAGAGGAAGTAGCGGACGAGCGAGACAATTAATGATGGAATCTATTAACTAAGCAAGTCACTGTCAGGACGACGACGAGAACCGGACTGATCAGCCCAGCTGCCCGAGCCGTCCGACTCAAAAAGCCGAACATGAGAACAAACAAAGGGAACCGACAGGGGAAGAAGTCTATCTAAACTTACATAGAAGTTAAAACAAGAAGAAAAGAAAAGCCTTAAAACACGACAATGAAGATCGACTGAACCTCCACCACCACGCTTTTCTTTTTAGCCTTTAACGGCGCACTTCAATCACCCCTCAGTGGTGTGTCCGTCTCATCCGTTCACCAGTACGCTTCTCCCAGCCTTCAGCGGCACGCTTCAAAGTCCCTCAGCGGCACGCCCTCATTACCTCAACGGTATACCTCCGCAGCCTCCAGCGACCCCCCATGACCCTTTAGCGGTACACCCTGACTCCTCAGCGGCACGCCCTATCCCTTAGCGGTACGCCCCCATATTCCCTTCGCCGGCACACCATATCCACATACATATGTATAGCATGAAAATGGCTTTAACGACATCAAATAAATTAACAAAAATTATGCTAATCAAAAACCTCTGAATGTGCAACATTAATAGTGATAAAAGAGGTCTGAGGGATAATAAAAATAATAATAGTAACAGGGAGGCAATAATGATGATGATAATAATAATAACAAACATAAAAGAAGAGGAATCATCCGGAATAAAACGCATAAAGAAGCGATGAACATCGAAGCTTAGACTATGATATGTAACTAAGAAAACCTCAACTAAAAACATGCTAGGACCTACATTGCGGCCCCATCTCTCCCCGGGACCCGGGGGAAAGGAACAATAATGTCGCCCTCCCAGGCCGGACCTGAACCTCGGAACCATCCCGACATGGTCAGGCCCCGACTTGCCCCCGGGCTGACATCCCGATCGAACCGGATTCGTTTTCCCGTTCCGGCTACCTTCCGAATCGTCATTAGAATTGCCGCGCGCTCAACCGACATCCAAACGAATTCGCTCCGGCTTTCCCGTCGCATTTCCGTGCGGACCCGCGTTCAAACATGAAAGGACTCACACGTCGCCAGCATGACTGACGATTTACCGTCTAAATATAACCCTTCGCGGGATTCTTCCCTTCTCTTTATTACGCAGTTAGTAGTATTTCTTTCGGCCGCGGGGCCCCTAATTTCGGCAACTAATCAAGGGTATTCCCTCGTATGAGGGATGTAAATGACGTCGCGACCTTTACGGCGCGACGGGATTCGGTCCCGACACGAACCACACAATCGTCTGGCGAAGTCGGAACGAGCGCACCATGGGCTCTTCGGAGCCCGAATAAATCGTCACTCCGGTGACTGGCACGCCCACGCACTTAACAAACCAAGAAAGCCACGCAATAAATAAATAAACAAAGATGTGATAAAAGGTGCGTCCACAGACTCGACCGATTTGAGGGCAAAAGACCCCTAATTGACCCGGTTCCCCCATGAGGGACACTAACACCCAATCCAAAGCCAGTCAACTAACCCTCAACATTCAAAACCAAGTGAACCTCGTGTCCACTCCTCCACCTAGGCCCATGACGGCCACCACCTCCTAACCCAAAATTCCTCTCCAAACTCACGCCCCACAAACCCCCATGATCCCCACCACTACCCCTCCATCATCCCCTAAAAGGGACACACCTCCAAAACACAATCAACCTAAACCCCCTCACCCGACCCACCTTCCACTTCCAACCCCAATCCTACCCCAACCTAGGCCTCCACTACTACCCCTCCTCATCCTATCCCAAGTCCCCCTTTACCCACCACCCAAGAGCACCATATGCCAGTCATCATCACCCCTCCTACAAAGGACCTACTCACCTCCTTGGTAAAGGAAACCATGATCCCCACACCCGACCCCATAGTGAGGAACACCCCAGAACCACTCCCCACCTTGGGAGAAAATCATGTCCAAACTGAGGAAGAAATTTCACCTTTTACGCCACCCCCTCCAATTGGAAATGAACTTATCATAAGTGGGCCCTTGGTTAGATGGCTAGAGGAAAACCGGGCTCACCCTATCCTACCCCATGCCTACCCTTCTATGGAACAACACCTCCCCATAGTACCCTTCTCCACCTATCACATCACAATCCAATCATCATACCAAGTGGAAACTTTAGGGGACCTCCGTAGGGGCCTACCTTGGCAAATAAAGTTGACCGGCATGTCGGGGACTTACGGAGATCCCGATGAAGGAGATCCTAGTCCGTCGAGAGGAATTCCCGACGGAGAGTCCTTCCTTCACCGAGAGAAGTTAATCCTTAGAAAAGTAAAATAAAGGGGTAGATGCATGAAATGCAATACTGAATAAAAGATATGTAACACAGATATAACAAGAATAAGCACACAAATATAACCGGAATTACAACAATATAACAGATACAATAACAGTAAACAGACAGAGTAGGATATAACCGTTCTTCTTTCCGAGACACGTAGACCACTTGGAAAGATAGAAAATGACTATAAGAGTGCACGTGGTGCACAAGGGGGAATGACGTAGCGCACGCGGGCGCAATAAGGAAGGGGCACACGTGAGTGCTAAATGGAGAGGGAGCACACGTGGGTGCTAAATGGAGAGGAGCACACGTGGGTGCTAGATGGAGGGGGAGCACACGTGGGTGCTAAATGGAGAGGAGCACACGTGGTGCACGAGACAATGTTAACCTCTCAAGTAACTACGAAGGACCGGGGGGAGTGCACGTGGTGCACGAGGGGAGTGAGCGCGCGTGGGCGCAATAGGGAAAGGCATACGTGGGTGCCAAAAGGAGGGACACACGTAGGTGTCAAATGGAGGGGCACACGTGGGTGCCAAAAGGATAGGCACACGTGGGTGCCGAAAGTTTGTGGGTAACTAGAAAAGCAAAAAGTAGGTCCCACCATGATCGCCAGAGATGTGAACGCGTCATGTGGTGGACTGAGAGAGAGAGATGGGATTTCTCCCTCTCTGAGTGAAAGAGTAAAAAATGATGAAAATAGAAACGCGTGCGTAAAAAGGATGACGTAGAAAAGACAATAAGGGGGAGTATGACCTGAAAGGTCACTCCATATAGAGACGTAGAATCTAGACTTACCGGACCTTCGGTACAGGATGGAGAACTGGATCCGAAGACCCTCTCACACAAACTGAACCCCTTCTCGGTAGGCGTGACCTACCATTTCGAGGGCAGCTTTCTATATACCGAATACGGACCTGAGACTCTATGTAGTAGAAGTTGACGGACACGGAGGCATACGTAGGCTCAGAATTTAGAACGGTATATCACTCCTCACACGATAATAATAACATGAATATATAAATAATAAGCAGACCGCCACAGTATATTAATCCGTGCGGGGTTTTAACAACAATATAATAAAATGCAAAAAGAAAGTGCAGAAAATAAATGACCGCGGTGAAATGACTCACCGAGGCTTATTATAGTACAAACAGACCCGGGATTTAGCTATCCGCGGGTATTATTGACATGAAATAAAATTTACTAAAACACGCGTTTGAGGGTGTGATCGCCAGGGACGGAGGGTCCCGAACTGATTGATTGATCGCTTGGCCTTTAACGCGGGATGCGTGGATTCCTTCTTCCTCTTCGTTCGACTGGTCGAAGAAGGGGACTTTTGACTGGTTACCCTGCAAAATAAACAAACACAAAAGACTAAGTCAGAAAACTGATATGATAACAATCGATAGCAATTCATAGGATGAAACACTAATAACTGAATAACAAAACATGCTAAAAAATACAATAAAATAACAAGAGTAACAAATGAAGCCGTTGATGGCGATGCAAATGGGGTGAACAAACGGTACGTGAGACGAAACAGCTTCCCCGTGTACGGGAACACGCGGGAGCGCTGATTGGGCCGGAGCTTCGACTTTTATTCCTGCAAATTCAAAAGGGTAAGAAATTAACTCTACACACACATATGATGCAATACTACATATATAGATAGAAGTGTACTAAATATATATACATGTATGAATAAAAAAATATCCGTAAACACTTTACACAAACATGTTAAATATATATATATCTATATGTGAAATATGTATAGATATGAATATAATATATATGTATATGAATACTAATATATATGTATGTATAACATATATAATGTACGCATACAAGTATCTAATATATATATTTGCTATATAATAGGTATATGTATATACAGTCTTCTGAATATGTATATAGACCAATATCTATAAGTATATATATATATAAACATAACATATGTACAGAGCCAGAAAAGAGTTAAAAGATAAAACAAAAGAAGTTGTGCGTGCTGTGTCACGTGAATGTGAAAAAGACAGAAAAGATGGAACGTGCATGCGTACTGCATGCAGGCATGTGAAAGGCAAGAGAAACGGAGAAGAAGAACAACGTGAGAGGGAGAGAAAGATAAAGAGAGTGGGCGTGGGTCTCTTCTGGCAACAGAGAAGAAAAAAGAAGAGAGGGAGGAAAGACGGACACTGGGTGAGGGGGGAGTAAGAGAGAGAGGGTGCGTAAGGTTGTAAGAGGGGGAGAGAGGAAGAGAAAGAGAGAGAGGAGAGAAATAGAGAGAGAGATATAAAAAGATTAAAAAAAGGAAATTAAGAGGGAGAGAAAGAGAGTCACAGAGACGGGGTGGAGGAGAGAGGGAACACGGGGGTTGTGAGAGAGTGAGAGAGAGAGAGAGACACGGCGGGAGGGGGAGGGAGAAAGAGAGAGAGAGAGAGAGAGAGAGAGAGAGAGAGAAACGGATGGAGGGAGAGAGACCGCGGGAGAGAGAGAGAGAAAGAGAGAACGGATGAGGCCGGGAGCGGCCAGCCTGTGGCGACGACGTGGACGACGCCCGTGAGTGGCTTCACGGCAGGAGGGCGTGGACGGGCGGTGAAGGTGGAGTGATCGGGTACGTCGATGACGACGGGGCCACGGTGGTTGGCGGCAGCGGCAAGGTGTCCGGGGGTGAGGCTTCGCGGTGATGGCGGAGGGTGTCCACGGCGACCGGCGGGGTAGTGTCCGCGGGAAGAATGGAGAGGCTGCCATGGAGGGAGGTGCGAGTAGAGAGAGAGTCTGAAGAGAGAGGGAGTGAGTGGGGAGAGGGGAGTGAGGTCGAGTATGTAATGAGGAAGGAGACGGTGGGCAGCCGTGAGGGATTAGGAGAGGTGGAAGGAGTGAGGAAGATGGAGAGAATGAGGGGGATTTCGCGTGGGTTTCTATGGGGTGGGCCATGGAGTAGAGAGATATGAAAGGGAAATATTCCCTCTGTCGGGCTGCTGGGGAGATATTAGGAGAGGGAGGTGGAGATAAGAGAGGGACCTGAGAGAGTGAGGATGAGGGAATGAGGTGGACGAAAGGGATAGAAAGAGAGAGAGAGAAAAGACAAAGTAGGGTGTGGTAAGATAACAAGGGTGTGTACGTGAGTTAGGATGAAGAGATGAGAAAGTAATTAGGATATATATATGTTCATATTTAGAACTATCTATATATATTATATATTTGTATTTATATTACATATTGCCATATATATTTACAACACTATATATATTACAAACTCACGTATATATATTCCGGTTTATTATTATTATAATTTTTTGTATTTTATAAGGGTTTTCCATTTTTTTATATTTTTATTTCTCACTTTTTTATTTCTCAATGATTACACATTTTTTTTATTTTTATGTGACCTTTTTCTAATGTTTTTGTATATATATATATTTTTAAGCTTTTCCTATTGTTTGTATTTTCTTTATAAACTTTTCTCATTTTTTTTATTTTTCTAATCTTTTTTATTTTTTTGTCTTTTTATGTAAAACTTTGAAAAGACCAATCACCCACATAAATCCAAATACGTAAGCCACTTTGGGACATCACGGTGTAATATGAGATTTATCCGGAAAAAATGTTAAAACGGGCGTGTCTACACTTACCACCAACTCCTTCCTACCCTCACCCACCGTGTTGGACCAAGTCCACTTCTCCCACGTCCCATGCAACACAAGGGTAGCCATGACTAAGGAAGATCTACACCTACAGAATAAGGGAGTGCCTCTTCCCATGTTGTCTACCTTCCCTGATCTCTTTGACCCTTTTGAATGGGAACTCCAATGCCAAATCACACCCCAACACATCAAAGTCATTTCGGGTTAGGAAAATATATGACTTGGCACTTTGAACCACTTGACATGATTAATAAGTTGGGTACATTCATTCATATCACCCACATGTCAAGTAGGAAACATGAGTGGTCCGTATTTGGTTATAATGGTCCGCCATCATCCGTCATGGGTCTTAAGCATCTTAGGAGCATTCACGGATGCCCGGGACCCCCAGCATTTGCTAAACTCATGCACGATAGAATCCCCTACAAATGCCCCGACCCTCCAGCCTTTGCTATAAAATCCAAGCATGATAGGGCCACCGTTGGCTGCCCTGGCCCACCTAGGTTCATCACAGCCTTCATAGCCTCAAAGCATACATGGTCTGCATATGGTTGTCCAGGTCCATCTTTGCATACCACACACTTGACACCCACACCGCATCATAGTACATGGCATGACCATTTGAGCAAGCATCTAACAACGAGGGGTGATGATCACAAAAAGCGGGCAATAGCTCATAAGTGCCACTTGGGATCCCAAGTAGGCAACTTGATGATGATGACTTCGGAGTGGCCCTACCTTAGGGCCACCTCCAATGTGAGGGCACGAGGACTTGGACCTTTCCATGTTCCAAGTGGCTTTGGCAACATAGCTTATGGGTTGGACTTACGAATGTGTTTTGGGATTCACCCCATTTCCCACATGGCGGATCCGGCACCCTATATGGGCACCGAGGTGGATCCAAGTGAGTACCTTGAGCCTATATCTTCCCTTGTGAGTGATACCCTCGGAGAGTCACCAAAAATCAGTCTGAGAGCCCGACGTGTGCACACGGAGGCAATGCTAGGGAAGCATGGTTCCATCGCCAGCAAGAGGGTGTGCCCAAGCCACTGTGAGAGGATGAAGGACCGTCCCCTAGCTGCGGACGCAGGGTTGAGTTTGGAGGTTGAGATTCACCCCGAGCTGCTTTAAAGGATCACTTTCTCGGTGGACCCATACTCAACGGAGTCGAGTTCTCCGCATCCCGGGGATATGATGGGGACATCACCGACGATCTCATTTGTTCGAGGATCCCGATGCTCGCCAACAGTACTACATCTTGTTCGCCACTTTATTCCAAGTCATATGATATATTTTTTATTTTATTATTATGTAGTTTTACTTTTATTTGAGTCAAGTCTCTAAGTTAAGAAGTCATCTACCTAGGTTAATTGGCATTAGAGTGGTTAATGAGTCAGTTGGGCTCAATTAAGTGGGCTAGGCCCATGGGCACCCCCTTCTCACTTGGTTTATTGTCACTAGTCTAAAACTCAGGGTCTTATGTTAAATTGTTGGGTTCCTATAAATAGGACCCCAATCCCCCATTTGTGAAGATGACTTATGGAATGAAAATTTGAATTAAGTGTCCACTATATCTTGTGAGCTCTTCTATCTCTCTCTCTCTCAAGGGGGCGACCCCCCCTCTCTCTCCCAATTTCGCCCCCCCTCTCTCTCCTCCCTCCTTGCCACATCAGCCCTCCCCCATTAATCCCAACCCTTCACCTTCCCAAGACCTATAAATTCCCATTACTCTCACCAAGTCCCAAGCAACCCTCCACCTTCCAAGGCAACCTTCCCCATTACCAAGCCAACCCTCCATCTCCCAAGGGAGAATCCCATTCTCCCATACATCTCTTCACCATCCCCAAGCAACCCTTCCTCTCCCCAACACACCCTTTCCCCTCCCCAAGGCAACATTAACCCCACCATTAACCACTCATTCAACCAAGGGGGAAGTCTCCCTCCCCCAAGCCACCTTGTGCCCCACCCTATCTCCCACTCTTCCCTGGTCGCAACCCACTCTCTCCCCCACCCTAGCTGCGACCCTAGCATCCCCCCCACATCTCCAAACACCTCCCACCGACATTAGACCTCACTCCATTGCACCCCTTCACCTCTTGCCACCATTAGCAATCACTCTCTCCAATCAGTTCTGCCCAGTTTGTAGGCAGTAGCAGAAGCACGAGTTGCAGGCCCAACCCCGACATCAACTCAAGGATTAAAGTGGCATATATTATATTGGTGGAAAGCTCTCCCATCCAGCGTCGCAGGCAAGGTGGTCTTGCATCCGTCTGAGCTCCGAGCTGTCCGGGAGGGCCATTCTCCCACGACTGCGCAAATCTGCTCCGCCTGGGAACTAGAGGTCAAGAAAAGGAGCAACCACTGTTGCTCCAGGACGAATTTGGAGTGATTCTTTCGCATAAGTCTTCTCCTACAAGTCTCCTAACATCACCAAGAAACGGAGCACCGTTTGAAGCCCGAAGCATAAAGTTACGAATTTTCCACCATTGGTGCGCATGTCAGGTTAGTCAGGATCTGACTAGACCCCCTCCCACTCTTATGGCCGTGTCACTCGACCCCGCCCTCCTCTGGCACCATTCTTCCTTGCTGGATGAAGAAGACTTGACCACGCTCGCGACTGTTCTGGTCCCGCCTCGATCGGATCACGGGAGCGATCGTGGTGACGTCGCCAACCTGCTGCTACAATCTGGACTCAGCCCGAACCAGAACCGAGCAGCACTCGTCCAACCTCCACCTCAGCCGACAGCGACACCCCAACGTCCCGAGAAAATTCAGGTTTCATCCCCGAACAGTCAGCGACGTTTTGGCCCTAGTCTCTTCAGATTCTGAGTTTGGGAGCGTCCGTGGCAGCGCCGTCATCGGCCCCCTATCAGGCTGTCCCAGAAGCGGACAGAACCAACAACGATCGCCGATCTTGCTTCCCCACCCCCGCCTGGCTGGCTTACAACCCCTCCCTGTGTGGAGGTAATATTTTTATGTATCCCACAGTCCCCCTCCCCTATGCCAACCCCTCTGTGAGGGCGTAGTGATTGTATTAGCAAGTCATCACCGGAAGCCTCATCGGCGCAGCGTGTGGGTAACCCACGCTTCCCCGCTCGCCTTCGTCTCCGGTCGGGATCGGTGTCTTCACACCGATAAGGTGAGCTTCGGGCCACTCTCCTCTGTGATTTTTCTTACCTTTGCTTAGCTTAGTATTATCTCTAGTTGCACCGTCGACAATGAGAGATGGCTCGTTCCAACTTTCCATCTAATCGAGTGCCACCGCGGGTGAGTTGTAAGGGAGACATTACATCCCACGCCCTCAGCGTGCCGGCCACCCTTGAAATTGGGCATCCCTGGCCCATTGGGGTCCATCCCTAGCCGGCCATACCCTTGGAACCCCAAGGCCCAACCTAGGACCCTTACCACCATCGCCGGTCCGCTTACGGACCCGGGTGCACGTGACGCGGGTGAGCCCGCTTGTGAGAGATCGCCGTTCGGTCTGGTTGCTTGAAAATTCAGGTCCAAGGGGTCGTGTCACATCAGTTTAGGTCGCGCATACCTACTGATCGTTGGGCCAGAGTCATATTTATACAGTTGTCGTGGGATTGATCATTGGGTTGTCATAACTCGAGGAGACATGAGCCATCTCGCTCGCATGTCTAACGGAGCAGGGAGGCATGGGAGTTGGCTTGTCGTCTCTTTGTTGGAGGGGCAACTCCGTCATTAATGCATCAGTGCCCACCGGAGGGGGCGTGAGACTGCTCTATCAGGAAGAGCGGTGTGGATGGCATCCTCCTTTTTCATCTTCTGACAAATGCGCTTCTGGCCATTAATGTGCTGCTGAGAACGTGCGTCGTGGTCGCTGACGAGGAAGGCGCACAAGCTAGGGTACACCATCTACTCTGGGCCTGGGCCCGAACAGAAAGCGTGTTGGGCTGGCGAGCTGGGTGGCGGGCCTGGAGGGTTGGGCCTCCGTAGTGGGCTAAACAGACGGGCCCTAATGGGCAGGCGAGATATGCCCTCCTCACCTACCTCCCACTCCTGAGCAGCAAGGCGCTCGACGCTCGGTGTTCAGGAGGACTTTGGGAACCTCATCGCCAGTGATGAGAGAGTGGGCGATGTCCGGTCCTTATGCTCGGTGCCATGGATTATGATCAAGTTCCCACGGACGGCACCAAGAAGTGTAGTTGTCGAGAAATAGTCACTCAAATCACAATCCACATCTCCAAAAAATTGTTTGACTAGAAGAGAGGGCCGCGAGAGGAGGACCTGTATCCACAAATGAGGGGTCATAAGGAGCCCTAGGAGATATCCCACGAGACAACTCTCCGACGATCAAGTCACACAACTACTGGGGAAAGAGATAGGCGCTCGGGGAGCGAAGGAGAGGTAGATTGGAGTGAGAAAGTGAGGGCTTTAGCCTTGAATGGATTAGGTCACGCGTACCTCCTAGCCGTTGGTGCATGGTCCTATTTATACCGTTGCCATGGAATTGATCATTGGGTTGTCGTGGCTGGAGGAGACGTGAGCTATCCCGCTCGTGTGCCTGACGAGGCAGTGAGGCGTGGGTGTTGGCTCGCCGTCTCTTCCCGGGAAGGACAGCTCTGCCATTAATGTGACATGACACGTCGGATGGGACGTGAGACTGCTTTGTCATAGAGAGTGACATGGGTGACGTCCTCCCTTTCTATCATCGGACTGGTGTGCCTCCCAACATTAATGCGCTCTCAGGGACGTACGTCGTGGTTGCTGACGGGGAAGGCGCACATGGGTACGGTGTTTATGTTGGGCTTGCGTTGGAGCAGGGAGCGTGTTGGGTTGGCGTGCGAGGTGGCGGGCTCAGAGGGTTGGGCCTCCGCGATGGATCAAACAAACGGATGCTAATGGGTTGGCGAGATATACTCTCCTCAAATGCTATTCATCGTACCTATTAGCGACGACTATATAACCATTGCTAATATGACTATTGATGACTAAAATCGTAAAACTTTCAAAACAATTCTTGGATTTATTTTTTAAAGATAAACTTATTTTGTCATAATAAATGTAAAAAACTATTAATTATTTTTTCGTTAATATGTTATAAGTATTGTTAATTATTTATCTTGTTACAAGTATTACTAATTTGACGTGTTATAACTATTTTATATTATCATGGGTATTAACGATAAAAATATATATCGTTATTATTATTGTTTGCTCGTCATCTCTTCGTGGGAGGGACAACTTTGCCATTAATGTGGTAAGACTCATATGAGGGGGTGTGGGTCTGCTTTGTCAGGGAGAGCGGCATTGGTGACATCCTTCATTTTTGTCGCCGTACTAGTGCCCCTCCTGCCATTAATATGATGTCAGGGACGTACATCGTGGCCGCTGACGGGAAAGACTCACGTGGGTATGACGTCTACGTTGGGCTTGCGCCAGAGCAGGGAGCGTGTTCAGTGGCAAGCTCGGAAGGGTGAGCCTCCTCGATGGACCACACAGACGGGCCTGATAGACTAATAGGATATGCTCTCCTCAACTACTATTCACCATATCTATTAGAAACGACTATATAACCATTGATGACATGACCGGTGACGACTAAATCGTAAAACTTGCAAAATAATTCTTGGATTCATTTTATAAGATAAACTTATTTTGTCATAATAAATGTAAAAATATCATATTAATTTACAAAATTATACTATTTTTGTAAAAAAATATAAACAAATTAAGTTTAAATGATATTTATACAGTATTTGAATCAATGCAATGATATGCATGTCTAATAATGATTTTTTTTATAAATTCACTTCTAACGATATTTTTCAGGCAAAAATTCTTAACATTTTTATAGTGTTCTATTTTGTGGTATATCACATTACCCTAAATAGTCAAGTTCCAAGTAGAACATTGCGATTAAGAATTTGTGAATTTTTTTAATCCTTAGGAAAGGAGAATTTCTTCGTCCTAAACTAGATTACTAGAAGACATTTTGGGGGAAAAAATTAATCTTTTATAGTCGGGGGTTTACCATGACAAGTCAAATCCTATAAAAATGAACATTAATTCTCAACCAGGAAACTAAAATGGAGATTTCTTATGATGATTTTATCACTTAATAAATAAAATTTTCATAACTATTTTTCCTTAACAATTTTTTTTTAAAAAATATAAACTGAAGTTTAATTGAGAAAATCAATAAGCGTCCTTATTAGAGCATCTAACTTACTGTCTAATTCCTGTCACGAAGTCATGCGTTTCCGTCTCTTGCTTTTCGACGACTAGGAGTCCATCGAGTCGGAGTGGGGCCAGCACGCGCCCACCATACGGCGTTGCTTCGAGGCGAAGGTAGCATCACAGGTGGCGGTGTGTGACGTTCGAGGGCGTGGGCGCTGTGGAGCTCGTGAGCCGGAGCTTCCACCCCGCTTGCGCGCGCCTTCGCGGGGACGAGGAGACCTCGAGGGGTGGAGGAGGAGGAGGAAGGGTGATGGAGGGACGTGGAGGCGGGATCCACAGGTTGCCGGAGGGGTGCGTCTCCCACGTCCTTTCCCTCACCACCCCGCGGGACGTGTGCCGATCGGCGGCCGTGTCGTGGACCTTTCGGTCCGCCGCGGAGTCCGACACCGTCTGGGAGCGGCTACTCCCGCCGGACTATGTGGAGATCGTCTCCCGGGCGGCGGCTCCGGTGGAGTACGCATCCAAGAGGGAGCTCTACTTCCGGCTCTGTGGCTCCATCCTCATCGACGGCGGCTGGAAGGTACCGGGGAAAAACTATATGTAGGCATGCAATATGTGTAGTCCCAACTATGCGATTTTCTGAATTGGAGTAGGTCGTAGTTTGCTGTGGAATGGATTGGTTTGGGTATCAAAAACCGTCAACTTTGTGGCTAAATCGAGGAATCGGAGGCTCCAGATGACCCCACCCCCTCGCCTGTTCATGTTTGATCTGGACCATCTGGTGTAGAGATTCTAACGAGTTTGTGTTTTTCGTGGATTTGTGTGTAGAGTTTCGCTTTGGAGCGCTCAAGCGGTAAGAAATGCTTCGTGCTGCCCGCGACGGAACTCCAGATCATCTGGGACGAGCAGTGGGTTTCTCGCCCGGAATCTAGGTTTGCCTCTTCTTTTCTTCTGGTACTAACGAGTTTACCGGGTGAACAGTAGATACGTGTAACCGTCTATGTATGCATCATCCGAAGCCCTTGACCATTCAGCTTGGGATGGGCCCAGGGCATGGAAAGCAGATCAGCGGTTTCCGACCAGCCGACAATCTTCCCACTTGTGATAGTGTTGGTATTAATTTGAGGAATTCCTTTTTTAGAGTAGCGGAAATCCCTTATTCCAAATTCCTACTTGCTAGTTCGCCGGTAAAGATAACCATTTGAGACATCATATAAAATGGTGGGAAGCATAAGTATAATAATAACAAAAATAAATTAAGATAAACAATAGCCAACAAAATAAGAAGGCCACAAGAGAGGCACCTAAATATACATAGAAAATCTAAAAGCATATTTTATTTCTATTCTCAGAGCTCTCGGCGTGCAAATTTGTTAGTAAGATTTAAGTAGATTTGGTTATGGAAAAGGACTGAAAGTTACTGGAGCCTTTGTCTTGTGATTAATGCTAGCATGCTATGTTTGCTTAATTAGCTTTCTTACTAATACATAATGACACTATGATGCTTGATTAAAAGCATAAGTAGGTCATGTAGCACCCCTGATGATTCTGGGTTTTCAGCAAGTGATTCTTCTGGTAGGTAATTATATGGTATTATCTTGCTTATCATCTGTGTTTGAATGAACATGATCTTTAGCATATGGATTGATCTCGCTTGTGAAGTAGCTTAAGTTGCTAATGGGTTGACGTCACCGCTCAATGATACGGACAAGTGATTTTATTTTGTGTAGGAAGTACCCTGGGACAAGCTGATGGACCTAGCATTATGAAGGAGATCACTGACTCTTTTTCTTCTTGAATAACAGATCTTAAATTCTTCCATTTTTTCTCTAGAAACAGTTCACCCTATAGATTCTTTGGTGAGCTGAATATTAAAAAATTTCCACATGCATGCACTAACTTGTTTCCAGACTCCCAATTACAATGCATAAGCTCCTTCCACATACCGCCGCCTACTTTCATCATTCAGTAGACGTACATAAATGGCTAAGAAAGCTTATACAAAGTAATGCAGAAAACATGTTGTGGCCATAACATAGATGTCAAGGCGACCCAAGATGTTCATGGGGAGCCTAAGCACTTAGGCAATAAGGCATCCGCTTAGGCGTTGCCTAGGCGGCACTTTAGCATCTATTTAAGAACCAAAAAATATGTATCCAATATACAAATTATGAATAAGATATATGAAAAAATTATAGAGTTTAATATTAAAAAATGTGAGAGATTGAGGGAGGAGAGAGGGGGAGAGAGAGAGAGAGAGGCACACACATAGAGAGAGGGGTGTTAGCAGAATGTGTGGAGTCCGATTTACCTATGACCCGCCCCTCACATAACGGAACCCCCCGGCCCAAAATTTTTTGGGTGAGAGGGGGTTTATTATATTCTATGTCTAGGCCAGGCAGTCCAAGGCACCCAGGTAGGGCCCCTTGGGGCATTACTCATTTTTTTGGGGGTTGGGGGGGTGGGGAGCAAAAAGGCTGGCTGACACCTTGGCCTCGTAAGGGCATCTAGTCACCTAGGCGACCGTCTTGACAACTATGGGTCATAAAACACAATGAGTACTATCTGAGATTCCGATCATCTTAGAATTAGGAACATATAATGTGTCCATTCTATGAACAACGATTTTACTTGTTGAACCCCTCGGGTCATTCTCGGCCGAGTTGTCATGTGTCAGCTACTGGCTACTGCCCCAGAAACTCTCTTCTTTTTAGCGTCCACATATTTGCACTTAGTCACCTGCAAATATGTATGCATGTCCCCATGTCCCCTCCTCCACCTCCCCACGCACACCCCCCCCCCCCCCCCCCAAAAAAAAACCCTTAGTTGGGAAACACCAATTCTATTAGTAGAAGTGATACTAATATAGTGTAGAGTGTGGATGTGGGGTGAGCTAACTCAAACAAGACAAACCTGACTGATGGATGCACCCAACAATACATGTACATACTTCTTGTACCAACCCCCCACCAAAAAAATGAGGCAGGGGGAAGGAACATTACACATACATTATGGGAATCATGTCTTTTTTGTTTCCCATAGCTCTGACCCTTACTCCAGATTTTGCACCTCTTTCTACTACTTAACCATTATTAATAGATCTCCAAACCATATAATTCAACTCCCTGATCTCAGTTCTCCATCTGCCACTCTCTGACTCTTATTAGAAGCTTGTATGACTGAGTCACTCACTATCTGCTAAACAGAGCTATTTTTCCCTAGCTAGTTAAAGGATTCTCTACCACCCTTGGCATACCATGACAATGCAGCCGGTGTCAGCACCTCAGCGCGCCAATCACTTTCATCCAGTCCTCTCTGTGCGGACATGTGATCCCTACTTAGAGCACAAGCTTCTGCTTTCATCTTTGATCTCTGTTGAACCCAAAAATTTTCTAGAAAAAAAATAAACAAAAAGACAAGAAAGGAAAGGAAACAAAAGAAGAAGAGAAGAAGAGTTGGGGGGTGGAAGATGGCTATGCCACCTTCTCTCTCTCTCTCTCTCTCTCTGTGTGTGTGTGTGTGCGCGCGCGCGCGCGCACGCGTGTGTGAAAGGAAGGAGGCGGTACCACCCCCACCCCTGGGTCCAGGGGGCCACCTCCACCACTGGGTAAACTGGGGGGAGCAGGGGTCGCTCCCACCCGCAGTAAAGAGGGGGGGGGGGAGCAGCGGTCGGCCGCGGCCCCACTTTTATATATCACTCATCTTTTAAAGCAAAACAAAGAAAAAGGGGGGGAAAAGAATGAAATAAAAGAAAGAAGAGGGGCCCCCTTCGGTAAATGAGGGGGAGGTAGGGTGACCCCCATTCGCTCTTCTCAAAAGCTCATCCTCCCCCACTTAATCAGGGGAACCCAACCCAATGGATAATTAATACCCAATGCATTAAACGGAGGTGAACTTACCTCCCTAGGTGAAGCTGGGTGAGGTGGGGGTTGGCTTCGCCCTATTAACTGGGGGAATCTCACCTCAATGGGTAATTAATACCCAATGCATTTAATGCATATGAAGTCCCTTTGGTTAAGACCCCTATATAAGGAGGAGGAGGGGGCTCATTCCACACAACCCATGAGAGGGAGTTGCAAGTGGAACTCAAGAGGAGAACTCTCAAGAAGACTTGTGATAAGGCTTGGAGTTTTCTCCAACCCCCAAGAGTTGTCTGCACAATGAAGGTCTTAGATCTTGTTTGTGTAAAAACCCATTCAAGGGTATGTTCGTACCCCTATGATTGGGGTTATGTCCTTGCAATCTTGTGAAAATTCTGCAAAAATACAGAAATTTTATGTAATTTTTAGAAATGATAAAAGTTCATGAAGAATCCATGTTCTCGTGGTAAATGTCTCAAAATTGTGCTAAACTCTCTGAAATTTGTAGAAAAGTCTGAAGATTATGGAAATACCTGAATTTTTAGAAAAAATATAGAAATATCCAAAAAAATACAAGAAAATCAGATAATTTAAAAAACTTTGGGAAAGAACCCTACCATGTTTGAAAATTATGGGAAAATTCAATCATGTCTGAAAATTATGGGGAAAACCACACCATGTCTGAAAATTACGAGAAAATCCCCGCTTGTGGAAAAATTATGAAAATACCCTGCAACTTTGCAAAATTGCAGATATATCTCTGTTTGAGGGAAAATTGTAGAAATACTTTTACTTGAGGGGAAAATATAAAAAACATCCTAATGATTAGGAAAATTTCATGTATACCCCTGTTATATCCTAAAGAAATTTACAATATACCCCTATCTTGTGTCAGAATATTTTTTATGGACATCCAAGTCAAATTAATGATCCGATCACGATCAAAGGAGTGATCATGATCGTAAGTTAATTTGACGGTCTGCTAGTGTTCATATTGATGATCCAGCGATCCGATCAGGATAAAGCTTGCATCCAACTGTTAGATTTCGATCCAGAGTAAATTTAACGGTCGGATCTTGATCAGTTTAAATTTGACCGTCGAATCTTGACCAAACTCAAGTCCATAGGTTAGATTGCGATCCGAAGCAAATTTAACGGTCGAATCTTGACCAAACGTAAAATAAGTGGTCAGATTTTGACCCGAAACTAATACAATGGTCGTATCTTGACTAAACTTAAAATCAATGGTCAGATTTTGATCTGAAATTAATCTTACGGTTGGATCTTGATAAAATTTAAATTCAACAGTTAGATTTCAATAAGGGGTAAATCTAACGGTCGGATCTGGATCAAATTTAAATCTGTCGATTGAATCTTGACCAAACTCAAGTCTAATAGTTAGATCATGATTTGGAGCTAATATGTCGTTCAGATCTTGATCAAATCCAAGATTTGGAGCTAATCTGTCGATCAGATCTTGATCAAATGTAAATCTAATGATTTGATCTTGACCTGGAGCAAATTCAAAGGTCCGATCTTGATAGAAGACATAATCCGACGGCCTGATAGTGATCATATTGGCGATTCAACAGTCTGATCACGATGCAATTCAAATTCGACTGTTTGATCATGACTTGAAACAAATCCGATGGTTAGATTGTAACTGGATGCAAAATCTGGTAGTCCAATCATAGGAGGAAGCAAATAGAAGGGATTGAACTTGATTGGATATAAAATCAAATGGTCTGATCGTGATCGAATGTAGATCCAATGGTGGATTCATTCAAGACTGAATATAAACCATGACCCGATCATTTAATCGGGGACACAACACATGTACCATGTATTACAAATATCAAGAATAGAATATTCAAATTTTCTCCTACAAGTTTGCATATCTTTTGATCCAATATATTAAATAAAACCCATAATATCACAATGGATATCGCAGAGGTCGAAAATATTTTTTTGACCGTTAATCAAAGATGTTCAGACTTTATGTCGATATAAATTAGCACCGACTACGATCGATAGGGAAAAGTTCAGCACACGAATCGTAAATCATCTGATAAATTAAGTATGCAGGATTAATAATGTGCATGTTAATTAATTAGCTAAAAATGTGCATCAATAAATGAACACCTTAACTTTTCATTTAATTCCGTGTGTGAAACAGTCTCCTTCCTGGTTCCCTTCTTCACATCTGATAGGGTCTATACAATGATGCTTTGAGAAAAATGCTCCTCTTCCCAATCAGGTGGCACCTCTTCCCCGGGTTACCTCTTGAGATTTTCCCCACCCACAAGCACCATGGTTAGCCAAGGTCTCAAAGCTCTCCTAGCTTGTTTTCTTTTATATTTGAACCTCCCTGTGGTAGCCTGTACTCCCATGCATGCGTTGATGACTTGGTCTGCCTTCAGTTTAGTAGGCTTAGGTCACTAGGGCTGTTAACGTCAATGAATCATGCCTCCATCACAATTGAGGAGTTGGTCAACATCAGGCATTCCTTGGTGCAGCCTTATATGATCCTTGTCCCTTAGACACCTTCTGAAGGAAATGACCACACAGCATCCCCATCCACCTCTAGATCTCCCCCCTTTCCTTTGAAGATTTATCACCAATGATGGACTTTGAGGTTGATTTTTTGCCGTCACTGTCAGGCCAGTGTGTTTAAAAGGGCCCCTTATTGCTCATGGGCAGGACCATCTTGTTTGTATGGACCATTGCTGAAATGCAAGATTTTGTATATTTTTTTGAAGGAATGTAAAGTCTCACTGCCTGTTGATCTAGTCCGGTCTTCCAAATCAAACATTTTTTTGGCAAGCAGCAGAGTTTGACTGCGGGAGATTCCTTTGTAATGGCCCACTCTGAGACATCAAAAGCAGCACAAAGGCTGCAGACACATCCTTTTCACATTCCTTCACACCAAAAGCAAAAGCAGTTGGACCACTTTTAATTGAATTGCCAGCCAGTGTAGCTGATTTCACTGGACGCTGCAACTCTTTTTTCTACCACCCAGAACTCCTGGCATCACTCCAATCTTCTCCCGATCTCCTGTAATTCCAACTACCTGTGAGAGCTGAGTGGATCATGTTAGCGGTAGTTTCTTTTGGGCATGTCACCTGCTCTAGACTTGTACGCTACACCATCATCCTCCATTTCACATCAGCCATCAAAGCTCGTCTACCTAATATGTTTGGTTTCATGGAGGAAAGGTTTGCTCACCTAGCATCGTTATGTGCGATCAATTCACATCAAAGCTCCACGGAATCATGTACTGCATGTCAGGGGGCATACTTCAGTTCAACTCAGCACTCCAGAGAATAGTGGTTGTCAGTTTTCAGGCTATACTCTTAAGTTACATGTGCCAATGTCAATGACTCGCTTATCATCTACAGACTTACCTGATCAATTTACTGAACACTCTAAAGCTTGCCATTCAGTCGCCGGCAGTTGTGGGTTGTGGGTGGTGCCACTTGCAGAAAAATCTGCTTTGATTTGTCGATAAATGATGCATTCTGTTAGTGGATGTGCATCTGCTTGACGTGAGCTTTTGGACATTTGGACATGCTTCAAATGGTTCCTAAAGTCATATAACTTATGTTGCCACTCGAGTAACACGTTTATCAGCTTTTAATTTCATGAAAACCTCTATTTCCATGCTCATGGCCTTTGTGCGTGGAAGATGTGTTTGAGTTCTTATTCTAGTTGTAATTTTGTTGAAAAGATGTGCTATATCAAACAGGAGTTGTTACTTCTCAATAAGAATATATACTTTAGATGAGAGGTGAATAAGAAGCAGAACAGTTGAGTATAATACGGTAAATACTCTCTTATTCTAACATGGATGAGAATTTGAATATTTGTATTCTTGTGATTTTCTAGAATACAGCTTCAACCCATAATCTGATCCAAGTGGGTTCTGTATCCTAACCTACTCCAAGTTACCAAAGCGAAACGTGAAAACTGTTGATTCTGTTACCTAGACTACACTCGCAGAAAGATGACAGATACAGATGGAGGATGATTTGTGTACCTTCTTTTTCAATAGTTAAATTGTAATTACTTTTGTTTGATCCTAATTCTTGATCTGTTGAATCAATCTCAGCAATCTGATGTGAATTATACTTGGCTATCTTGAGGTGGCGCATTCTCTCATCTTCCCAAAATTTCTCCTGTATTCCTTGCAGCCGTGGACTCAACTCACTCTTTCCAACATCTGATCATGATACTGGGTGTCGACAGATACCTGCTGCCTTCTTTCTTTTGCATCTTTAGTGCGCATGAAATATGGCAATGACCTGTGTAATTGATTTATGAGGTATGGTGGATCTCTTATGAGAATGTTACTTACCGGAAAATTCTTACCATTTTCTCCCAGATTCCCGGAGGTGGCTGAGCTGCTGAGCAGCCTGGGCTATGGGCTGGTGCTGGAGATCCGTGGAACGATCGACTGCAGGATGCTGTCACAGGACACTAATTATGTCGCCTATCTCATCTTTAAACTAGAAGGAGCTGGTGGCCTCGGCGACCTCTTGGTATCCCAGGGCATAGGCCCACCGTCACGCCCACACGTGGAGCAGCCTCCACCGGTGCCAAGGGCCAGGGGCGATGGGTGGATGGAGATTAAACTTGGTGAGTTCTACATCGACGAGGGTGGCGATGGCGAGGTCGAAATGTCTCTCAGGGAGGTAACACGTTTATCCTGGACAGGCGGGCTTATTGTGGAGGGGATCGAAGTGAGGCCCAGGACGTAGGCAAAGTTCTCGTGGAACGTGGTGTGTGAGGGGGGGGGGGGGGGTATCATAACCTGAATGTATTGTACAACCATGGCCTTTATTATTTCAAAATCATTTATCCTCTTGTTTGAACGTTTGAAAAGTGGAAGGAGGCGAGAAGAGAGATTGGAATAAATAATTAAGATGAATTATTATTTCAATTTTCATATATTTCTATTGGTTCGATTCTTATGAGACCTAATATCAGTCGGTATTCTTTAACGAGTACAATGATCATTCCTTCATTCTTTAATAATTAAAGTTTCGTTTAATGTTTTAGCGACGGTTGTGGTAAACTATTGCTAATGCAGCATCGGCGATGGCTATAGGCCATTGTTATTATATTTTAAAAAATTAAAAAAATAAATTAAATATATTCTCAAATGCTTTTTATCAGTCAGTATAATAATTTTATAAAATAAAATAATAACTTATTATTATCTGGAACTAAAGTTTATCATTAATATTAAACTATTGGCGATGGAGCAACACAGCCATTGCTAATAAATTTATTGGTGACTATTAGCGGCGGCTATGCATCCATCACATATAATATTAGCGATGGTTGTGTGGTTGTCGCTAATAATATTAGCACTGGTTTAAAGAGCATCACTATTGTAGCAGTCTAGAAATAGTCATCTAAATCATAATCTACTTCTCGAAAGATCTGTTTGATTAAGAAGAGGGCATCGCAGGATGAGAATCTACGACCACAAATGAGAGGTCGGAAGGAGTCCTGGGAGATATCTCAGGGGGTAACTCTCCGACGGTCAAGTCAAGTAACTACGGGGGAAGGAGACGGGCACTTGTGAAGCGAAGGAGAGGGAGACCAGAGTGAGAAAGTGAGGGCTTGATGAGTTTAGGTCGCGCATACCTACTGATCGTTGGACTAGAGTCATATTTATACGGTTATCGTGAGATCGATTGTTGGGTTGTCATAACTAGAGGAGACGTGAGCCATCCCGCTTGCATGCCTAACGGAGCAGGGAGGCATGGGAGTTGGGTCGTCGTCTCTTTGTTGGAGGGGTAACTACGTCATTAATGCATCAGTGCTCGCCGGGGGGGGGGGGGGGTGAGACTGCTCTATCAGGGAGAGCGGTGTGGGTGGCATCCTCCTTTTCCGTCGTCTGACTAATGCGCTTCTCGCCATTAATGTGCTGTCGAGAACGTGTGTCGTGGCGGCTGACGAGGAAGACGCACAAGGGTACGACATCTACTCTGGGCCAAGGCCGGAACAGAAAGCATGTTGGGCTGGCGAGCTGGGTGGCAAGCCTGGAGGGCTGGGCCTCCGTAGTGGGCTAAATAGACGGGCCCTAATGGGCAGGCGAGATATGCCCTCCTCACTTGCCCCCACTCCTGAGTAGCAAGGGCGCTCGACACTCGTTGTTCAAGAGGACTTTGGGAACCTCATCGCCAGTGATGAGAGAGTGGGCGGTGTCCGGTCTCTACGCTTGGTGCCATGGCTTATGATCAAGTTCTCACGGACGGCACCAAGAAGTGTAGTGGTCGAGAAACAGTCACTCAAATCACAATGCACATCTCCAAAAAATTGTTTGACTAGAAGAGAGGGCCGCGAGAGGAGGACCTATATCCACAAATCAGTTGTCATAAGGAGTCTTGAGAGATATCCCACGAGACAACTCTCTGACGATCAAGTCACACAACTGTTGGGGAAAGAGATAGGCGCTCGGGGAGCGAAGGAGAGGGAGATTGGAGTGAGAAAGTGAGGGCTTTAGCCTTGAATGGATTAGGTCATGCGTACGTCTTAACCGTTGGCACAGGGTCCTATTTATACCGTTGCCATGGGATTGATCGTTGGGTTGCCGTGGCTAGGGGAGACGTGAGCTATCCAGCTCGTATGCCTGACAAGGTAGTGAGACGTGGGTGTTGGCTCGTCGTCTCTTCCCGAGAAGGACAGCTCTGCCATTAATGTGCCATGACACGTCGGATGGGACGTGAGACTGCTCTGTCATGGAGAGTGGCATGGGTGGCATCCTCCCTTTCTGTCGTTGAACTGGTGTGCCTCCCACCATTAATGTGCTCTCAGGGACGTACGTCGTGGTCGCTGACGGGGAAGGCGCACATGGGTACGATGTTTATGTTGGGCCTGCATTGGAGCAGGGAGCGTGTTGGGTTGGCGTGCGAGGTGGCGGACTCAGAGGGTTGGGCCTCCGTGATGGGCCAAACAAACGGACGCTAATGGGTTGGTGAGACATACTCTCCTCAACTGCTATTCACCGTACCTATTAGCGACGACTATATAACCATTGCTAATATGACTATTGACGACTAAAATCGTAAAACTTTCAAAACAATACTTGGATTTATTTTTTTAAGATAAACTTATTTTGTCATAATAAATGTAAAAAATATTAAATATTTTTTCATTAATATGTTATAAGTATTGGTACTTATTTATCTTGTTATAATTATTACTAATTTGACGTGTTATAACTATTTTATATTATCATGGGTATTAATAATTATTTCTTATGTTATCTCAAACTTACATTACAACAATGATTAAGTCCCTCCTTATAAGAACGATTTTCAAATAATTTCTTCTTTTTGACAAACTTTTTATCAACATTATAACAAACGCTAAGCCCTTCATATTTTTTACCCTACTTAGTGGTTAAGTCTCACATCATACCAATGATTATATTAAGTATTTCATAGAATTATCATTTTTGTATTTATTAGATAATCAATAGAATAAGATAAACTCTAACAAAATAAAAATCTTAGATAACATAATATTCCCTGCATACGAGGACTTGTATGGAAAGTAGTATTAGGCGGAAATAGGAGATCGCCTACATATAGAGTTATAGTTATATTAATACATGAATTATTATATATATATATATTAGATATTTTTAAAAAATAATCTTATTTTAAGAAATATTTTCTCAAATATGTTTAATGCCAACTTATTTATAAAATGAGATTTTTATAAATAAATTATTTTAAAACATAAATATGTAAAAAAATAACTTTTAAAAATATATTAGTATATATATCACTAGGTAAAATCATATTGTAAAAATATGTCATTTTTATTTGCATAGATACTAATTTATTTACCTAAAACTTACAAAAAATAGATTTAAATGACTTTACATAGTATTTATACATTATTTAATTTTACATAGTGGTATATTTGTTAATACAATTTTAAAATTATATTTTATAAATTCACTTATAATAATAATTTTTTTATAAAATTCTATTTACAAAATTATGCTTAGTTCTTGCCACGTAAGTCTTTTTTGCCATGTCATCCTATAAGTGGTATGTCACGTTAGCACCACCCCCCTCTCTCTCTCTCTCTCCGCGCACCCACCGGCTGGCAAGGGCTGTCGATGTCAGAGGGAGATACCCCGCTCTAGCATCATATGGTGGCAACTGGCGCCGTCCCCGATGGTGTCCAATGACATCCCCACCAACGTCTGTGATGTTTGCCGACGTCCGACAGTCTCTCTCTTTCTCTGATCGATCACTGACGTCGTACGGTGACATCTGGCACTCTCTCTGATCGATTGTCGCCATGGTACGACAGCATTTCTCTCTCTCTCCACGCCTGTCGACCGATCACACCATCGGTTAACCGATCGCCTCCATTCTGGTGTAGAAGGGACCATCGCTAAGAACCAACGGCCGACACGAGATAGTCAGGAACGGGTGATGGAGGTGCACCCAGCTCTCTCTTTGATAGTCAAAAGGTCCTTGACATGACCGTCGAGGCCTTCTTGGAGCAGAATTTTTACTTGACCATATGGTTTTTGCGGCTGCGGTTGTCGATGTATTAGTGACAGTTTGTAGTCATTGTTACAAATAATTGTTAGATTTAATCTAATATGGGCATACATATATATAATAAATTGTATACTATGTGCTATCATAAAGTTTATCCCTATAAATGTGATTAATTAAGGATTTAGGGATATAAGCATTTAAAGAAAAGTATGGGTCATGTTTTAATTATGTGTAGAGACCAGGGTGCTATTTCTATTTTTATGATGGGCTAAAATAGAAAAAGACACTAAAGGGTGCTTTAGCACCCGTACGTACAATAAAGGTCTCTTGGGTTAAGAGGCCGGGTCATGGTCCCCAATCCACACACGAGACTTCTCCTTCTCCGAGATATCCCATCATCTTGGAGTGCCGTCGGAGAACACTGTACTGGATTGGAAGACCGTCTCCCATGGATCCAGATATGCTTCCGCTGAAGTTCTTTCGGTGTTTTGACATAGAGATTATTAGGCAACTCATGTTCTATAGAATAAATATTGAATCTCCCACTCAAGAATTTTCCTACAACGGTATCAGAGCCTCAAATCCATGTTAGAACTATGAACATTGAGTTTTTTTTTTTCTTACCGAACTACTGTGAGGGTGCCATCCTCTTCCTACGAATCCAAGACGATGCCGTCGTTTTCTCCCTCTCTGGCATTTGGGGTCAAACGGTGGCAAGGCGTTGCAGGGTCGGGTCGCTCGCACACGGCAGGAAGAGCTGATGCTGCACAGCATCTGAAGGGGCTGCCCATTTTTTTTATGGCTGTTGAACACGCAGCGTGTGCGATGCCGGCTATTTTCCTTTCTTTTCTCTGTGGGGTTTGTCGTTACAGAGAAGATGAGAAAATGAAATTTGTCCCCATCGCTACCTACGGATCCAAAGGTTTTTTGTTTTTTACTTTGTTAACCCTCCACTTTTATTATCACAAAAGTATTCCCACTTCTTTTGTCCATACGCATGCCAATGTCTTCATTATCTGCAAACATAAAGGGCATTCCCAATTCTTTTGTCATATGTCTGCTCACGTTTTTATTTTATTTTATGCAAACATACGAACCCTGTTCATGAATATTAAAGTTAGCTTTTGTGTCTTCTACGGGAAAGCTGCATAGGACCTTCATTGGCTTATAAGTTTTCTTTCATAGATGTATATATTTATACATCTGTCAGCATGGTCCAACTTTATAGTTTGCCGATATAATATCTGCATGGAGACCCCATATTTCACTTCTTATATGTATGTTTGCCGACATATATTCCATGACACGGTGACATATAAGCCTTATATTACTCAAGAATATTCTTAGTTGGCACTTTCCTGCACCCAACATGTGCATGAAGCTTTAAAGATTGCTTATAATATTATCACATGTATACTTTTCTACCTTCACAATGCACATGAGGCTTTATAATTGCTATCTAATGTTTAAGTCTTCTACGGGATAAATGCGTAAGACCATTGTATATGTGTATATGCATCTGTAAGCATGGACATCTTTTAATTTAAGATTTTGACATTCTTTCATATACATTCTGAGTTGTTATATGTTTAGAATGCATGTGGCTTATATCATGATAGATTTAGATAATCTTTTGGTCTCAAATTTTGGTACATTTTTATAGATGTCTAATATTCTGAATTAAATTAATTGACACAACATGCTACTAAAGTAGCCTCTCTTGTGTAGATTAATTTATTTTAGAATATCAAGATGATTGTATTTATGTAATTCATGTAAATATTTACTAGCCCAAAGGATAGTTAAATATTTGACCGAATTACATATATGCATATTTGTAATAGTAAATATGTGATAATTATTTAGTATTTCATGTGAATAATAAGTCGGTCCAAAGAAAGGCTTATTATTTGACAGAATTTATTATCAATATTTGACTATTACACCAAGAGTATCACTTGCAAGTTAATATTCTTGTCCAAAGATAAAATATTAATGTTGTACTAGATATCTTGTGATGGGCCGTACCATTATTTGATAATTATTTTCAGCATAATTTGAAACTTATGTGAGCTATTGTTTTATTTTGTTACAGTTGCAAGTTCTGCTAATAATATTTCTGCCAACATTAATTCAATTCCTATGCATAATGGTACACTTCTCGCTTTCGTTTGTTCAGAGGTTAATTTAACTTCTGTACCCACACACACTTGGTGGATAGATTCCGGTGCTACTACTCATATAATTGTGTCTATGCAAGGTTGCCTCCACTGTCGAAAGCCGAATGATGGTGAAAAATACATCTACGTGGGCGATGGCAAAACAGTGGAAGTTGAGACTATAGGGATTTTTAGGTTATTATTAAAGACTGGTCATTATTTAGATTTGAATGAGACTTATGTTGTACCGTCTTTTCGACGGAATTTGATATCTATTTCTATGTTGGACAAATATGGTTATTCTTGTTCATTTGGAAATAGTAAGTTTAGTCTTTTTCAAAGTTCAAATCTTGTAGGTACCGGTTCCTTGTCATTTAATGATAACCTATATTTACTTCATATTGTAGTCTCATTTAATGAAACTTTGCATGTAAGTTCACGCGGTACAAAACGAAAATTAACCAATGAGAATTCCGCTTCACTATGGCACAAGCGATTAGGTCATATCTCTAGACAAAGAATTGAGAGACTTGTGTCTGACGGTATTCTTGATTCCCTTGATTTTACGGACTTTGACACATGTGTCAATTGTATAAAGGGAAAACAAACGAATATAAGGAGAACAGGAGCCAATAGAGCTTCAGATGTCTTAGAATTAATACATACGGATATTTGTGGGCCATTTCCTATGCCTTCTTGGAATGGTCAACAATATTTCATTACATTCATAGACGATTATTCTCGATATGGCTACTTGTATCTCATTCATGAGAAGTCTCAGTCACTGGATGTGTTCAAGAAGTATAAGGCTGAAGTTGAGAACCAACTCAACAAAAGGATAAAGGCTGTCAGATCGGACCGTGGTGGGGAATACTATGGTAGATATGATGGATCAGGTGAACAACGTCCAGGACCTTTTGCTAAATTCCTAGAGGAATGCGGTATCGTCCCACAATACACCATGCCGGGATCTCCTAGCAAGAATGGTGTTGCTGAGCGACGAAATAGGACACTTAAGGATATGGTAAGAAGTATGATTAGTAAATCTACCTTACCAGAATCTCTCTGGGGAGAAGCATTAAAGACCGCAGCTTATTTGCTAAATAGGGTTCCAACAAAAGCAACTGTGAAAACCCCTCCTGAGTTTTGGATAGGCAAGAAGCCTAGTTTGAAGCATTTGCACATTTGGGGTTGTCCAGCTGAGGCAAGGCCTTACAAGCCTAATGAAAGGAAACTGGACTCTAAAACCGTCAGTAGCTATTTTGTTAGATATCCTGAAAGGTCTAGGGGCTACAAATTTTATGATCCCACAACTAAATCTATTTTTGAGACGGGAAATGCCCAATTCTTTGAAGATGTTGAGTTTGCCATGGGGGATAACATTAGAGATTTTGTCTTTGAGGAGGAGTATGTCACTATTCCTCCAATTGCTGTTGACAATGATCAGGATCAGATTTCTTTACCTGATATTGTTCAAGAAGCAATTCCAAATCAAGACAACATTCAAGCATCTCCCATTCAAAATAATGAGATTATTCCAGAACAACAAACTCAACACTCTCAAGAACCAATGACATTAAGGAGATCCACTAGAGAAAGGAGAAGTGCAATTCCAGATGACTATGTTATATTTCTCCAAGAACATGAGGTTGACATTGGGGTGGTGGAAGATGATCCAATCAACTTCCATCAAGCTATACAAAGTTCTAATTCTCAAAAGTGGACAGATGCTATGAATGAGGAAATAAAGTCTATGAAAGACAATGATGTTTGGGATCTTATCTCATTACCTGAAGGTGCGAAGCCCATTGGTTGTAAATGGATATTTAAAACCAAGAGGGATTCAAAAGGTAATGTGGAGAGATATAAGGCTCGTCTTGTCGCTAAGGGCTTTACTGAGAAGGAAGGCATCGATTATAAAGAGACTTTCTCTCCGGTTTCATCTAAAGACTCTTTTAGAGTAATAATGGCATTAGTGGCACATTTTGATCTTGAGTTACATCAGATGGATGTAAAAACTGCGTTTCTCAATGGCGACATTGATGAGACGATATATATGGTGCAGCCAGAAAATTTTGTGTCGGGAGACCCAAAGAACATGGTTTGCAAATTAAAGAAATCCATCTATGGACTTAAACAAGCTTCTCGTCAATGGTATTATAAGTTTTATCAAATTATCATCTCATTTGGTTTTGAGATGAATATAGTGGATGATTGTATATACCATAAGTTCAGTGGGAGTAAATATATTTTTCTGGTTTTATATGTCGATGACATACTGCTTGCCAGCAATGATATAAGCTTATTATGTGAAACTAAGAAGTTTCTATCAAGAAATTTTGAGATGAAAGATCTTGGGGATGCCTCTTTTGTATTAGGCATACAGATATACCGAGATCGCTCTCGAAATATCCTTGGGTTATCACAAAAGGGCTATATCGAAAAGGTTCTTAAAAGATTTGGCATGCAGAACTGTAAACCAGGTGACACCCCTGTTGCTAAAGGCGACAAGTTTAGCCTCGATCAATGCCCCAAAAATGATTTTGAAGGTAAAGAGATGCAAAAGATCCCTTATGCATCAGCCATAGGAAGTCTTATGTATGCTCAGGTTTGTACGCGTCCGGATATTGCGTACATTGTTGGAATGTTAGGCAGATACTTAAGTAATCCAGGAGTGGATCATTGGAAAGCAACCAAAAGGGTCATGCGGTACTTACAAAGAACAAAGGACTACATGCTCACATATAGAAAATCAGATCAACTAGGGATCATTGGATATTCCGATTCTGACTTTGCTGGATGCCACGATAGTAGGAGATCCACATCAGGCTATATTTACCTTTTAGCTGGAGGAGCTGTTTCATGGAAGAGTGTTAAGCAGACACTTGTAGCTTCTTCAACCATGGCTGCATAGTTTATAGCATGTTATGAGGCATCAAATCATGGGATATGGCTGCGAAATTTTGTCACTGGGTTGCGAATTGTGGATGGAATTGAAAGACCACTTAAGATATTTTGTGACAATAAGTCAGTAGTGCTATATTCCGGCAACAACAGGAGTTCTACAAAGTCTAAGCACATAGACATCAAGTTCCTAGTTGTTAAAGAAAGAGTACAGAGTGGTCAAATATTTATAGAGCATATTGGTACAAACTCCATGATTGCGGATCCGCTTACTAAGGGACTTCCACCCAAGGTCTTTCATGAGCATATGACTCATATGTGTGTCTTGTCATTTGATGATGTGCTAGTTTAGTGGGAGTTTGTGTTTGTAATTTGGGAAATATTTTGTATTTATAGATATTTTCTGTAGAAATAAAGAATTCAGTTTGTTCTCACTCTGTTATTTGTTGATCTCAATAAAGAATAAAGTTGGACCAGTTGGAAATAGACATGACTGAATCACATTACATGTAATTTCCATGCTACACATCCATACTTGATCCATGTTGTTCATTATATTAACATATGTGATTATTGATGGGTTCAATTACGTCAAATGTAATGAAAACCCCCTTAGTCCTATGTTGATATGATTGATGGACCGGATTGATTGAAAATGCTTTTGATGATGATAGCAAATCTTCTGAGCTCATAAAGTTTCAGTATACAATCATACAAGTAAATATGTATATGTTGCCCAAGTGGGAGATTGTTAGATTTAATATAATATGGGCATACATATATATAATAAATTGTATACTATGCGCTATCATAAAGTTTATCCCTATAAATGTGATTAATTAAGGATTTGGGGATATAAGCATTTAAAGAAAAGTATGGGTCATATTTTAATTATGTGTAGAGACCAGGGTGCTATTTCTATTTTTATGATGGGCTAAAATAGAAAAAGACACTAAAGGGTGCTTTAGCATCCGTACGTACAACAAAGGTCTCTTGGGTTAAGAGGCCGGGTCATGGTCCCCAATCCACACACGAGACTTCTCCTTCTCCGAGATATCCCATCATCTTGGAGTGCCGTCGGAGAACACTGTACTGGATTGGAAGACCGTCTCCCATGGATCCAGGTATGCTTCCGCTGAAGTTATTTCGGTGTTTTGACATGGAGATTATTAGGCAACTCATGTTCTATAGAATAAATATTGAATCTCCCACTCAAGAATTTTCCTACAATGATAGTTTTAAATTTAAGTTATAAAATACAATAGTGACTACAGAGAATCGTTGCTATTACTTTTTTTGGACGACATTTCTTCTTGTAACAGTCATTAAAAGTATATTATCTAAGCAAATGTTCATCACAAATATTTTTATAAAATATATTTTTTTATAAATAAAAAATCTCTATATATTCTTAGCATCGAAAATCGTCACTAATAAGTTATTGGTGATAATTTTTTTACTTTTTATTGTCACGGATAATTTATCAACCACATACACACGGACCTCATTAATAAGTTATTGGTATCTAGGACATGTCGACAATATGGTTGTATTAGCAACAAATTTTTATGTTTATTGTCTTTAAATTACATTAGCGATGGGTAATTTTAGAGCTGTCGCAAATAATTAATCATAGCAATGGATTTTCGTGGCCGTCGCTAATGTAATTTATATACATATATACACACGATACTCTTGATCTTATTTTTATATGCGTAAATTCAATATGATCTTATTTTTATATGCGTAAATTCAATACATGTTAGACATTTTTCAAACAAGACAACTGTATTATGCTTCCTATTCAGGGTTTGACGGCCCGTTCGACCCGCCCGACCTGGTCTCGGCCTGGGTCAGGTCGGGTCGGTCGCGTCTCGGTCCGACCCGGTCCGTCCCGCTCCAAAACATCACTTTATATATATATATAATATATAAAATAATATAATAAACTCGAAAAGGACACATTATATATAAAATATAGTATAATATAATATTAAAATATTAGACCGACCCGGTGGCGACCCACGGCCCGGCCGACCCGGTCCCGGCCTGGGTCGGGTCGGGTCGTTCGAGTCGGTGCGAGACGCACCGGGTCGGCAAACCTTGTTCCTATTATCTATGGGTGGTGGGTAATGCGCAATACGCATAAATATCTTACTACCATGCTAAGTTACTATATTAATATATTATTATGTTAAATAATTAATGACAATTAGGGAAGGAGGATAAAATGAAATCTCTTAGGCCCAATTTATTAATCGAACTATCGAGTGAATGTCGCATCTGATGAGAGAGAAAGTGACGGGGCCCACACCCTCCCTCACACAAAATATGTTAACCGAGTCCGGACACCGTATTCGACTCGTTGGAGTCGAACACGGTATCCCCGCTCAATTTACAAGCTGGCCCTTGGTAAAGCAATGGATTTCTAGTCAACAAAAAAAATGATAGGAGACAAAAAGTAACGGAGAGGGTTGTAGACGGCATGAGTCGTCCACCCTCGGGGGAAGAAAACAATGACAGAATGGCGAGTGATGGCAAGGGGAAGGTGATGAGAAGGTGAGGTGTAGACGGCAGGAGTTGTCCACCCTCGTCTGTCTTAGGAGATGGGAATAATGAGGTCGAATCAAGGAGATACAGAGATAGAAGAGAGAAAGGAAAGAGGGATGTGGAGCAGACTCCGGTACGTGGCGGAGATAGGGGTCCGAAGGCCCTCTCGCACAAACTGACCCCTTCTCAATAAGCGTGACTTACCGTTCTGCGAGTAATTTTTCATATACCGAGAAATCTTAGAATTTATGTAACAGAAATGGAGAGGCACGAAGACTCAGAAATTGTAACGGTATATCGTTCTCCAGATAATTATAAGGACAATACAAACAAAGACGTACCACCACGGGACATTGGTCTTTGTGGGGTTCTAACAACAATACAATAATATCGACACTAATGAATATATATGTACATATTAAGACCACCACAAGACATTGGCCTTATGGGATTTTATTGCAGCATAAATAATAAATATTATATGTACATACCACAACGAGATATTGACCTTTGTGGAGTTTTTGCAGCGATATAAATAATAAGTATAACTATATACAAAAGACCACCGCGAGGTATTAACCTCCGCGGGGTTTTTATTATAATAACTATATATATATAACAAGAAAAGACAGAGGGATCAAATAAACCGCCGCGAGATATTACTCTCTGCGGGGTTTTAAAGCGATGATAGGGGGATGCGAAAGTTAAATGGTTAGGGGTTAGCGTGCAGAAATTAAATTATTGGAATAAAAATGGTCGCGGGGGACGACCCACCGCACCAGTTAGATAAGACCACCGCGAGGAACGGGTTCCTTGATCGGGGTCGGAACAAAGAATGTAGAAAATTAAAGCACCGCAAGGAACGAGTTCCTCGATCGGGGGTTGGAACGAATGTACAGGAAATTAAACCACCGCAAGGAACGAGTTCCTAGATCGGGGATGGAACGAATGTACAGGAAATTAAACCACCGCAAGGAACGAGTTCCTTGATCTGTGTTAGAACGAAAGTACACAAATTAAACCACCGTAAGGAACGAGTTCCTCGATCGGGGTTGGAACGAAAGTAAATGGGATTAAATAAACCGCCGCGAGATGTTACTCTCCGTGGGATTTTGAAGCAGTGATAGGGGAGGGTTAGAGTTAAGCAGTTAGCAGTTAGCGGTTAGAGTGTTAGAATGTAGAAATTAAATTATTGAAATGAAATAGTCACGGGAGATAGCACACCGCACCAGTTAGATGAGACCGCCGCGAGGAACTGGTTCCGTCGACGGAGTTTGAACAGAAAATAAATAACAAAAGAAGGGGAAGGGAAATGTGATCGTCAGGGGCTGAGAACCCCACTGAAAATGTCCTGATCGCGTTCGCCGCCGGAGCGGAAGCAGTACGGGTCCTCTCTTCCTCTTCCGTCGGCCGGTCGACGAAGAGGGCCTTCTTTGGTTACCCTGATATTATTATTCTTTTTATTTTATTTTATCTTTTGGTATTATATTTTTTTTGGGGCTTTTGTTACTTTTATTATTGTTTTTATTCTTTTATGTCTTTTAGAGAGACGTGAGAAAATGAAGAAAGAAGCCGAAAGATAGATGATAGAATAAGATAATATGATATAAGGAAAAACCACTAAGAAAAATATAGGTAGAGTGAGAGACGTATTTTAGACAAAATAGAAAAGAACGGGGATGGAGATCTAACGATATGTGATAATAATAAGAGAGAAGATAGACTTATTTTTAGACAAAATAGAGAAAGATGAGGGTGAAAATTTAACAACGGATAACAATAATAAGGGAAAGAACTAAAATTGGATGAGAGGGGTGATAGGCGGGTACCTCAAAATAGGAGGGATGATCTCGTTTTAACCCCGAATTGAGGGCACGTGAGTTACTCTTCTTACTCTTTTGGCCGACTGAAGAATCGGACTTCCGGACTGTTAACCCTCGCAAAACATAACATACAAAAAGAAACAGATAGTGGATTAGAAGAAAAGTAGTGTAGTACCGGTCCCTTGAATTGACAATGGCATGAGCATATTCAAACACACACCTGTTTAATGTTATTTGAAACCCCTTTGGAACTAAAGGTTGGGAAATGATATGATGAAATGCGTACCGAAATATTCTCAATGCAAAGATTGTATTACAAATATGATAACGAGTGATGTATGCAAAAGAATTAATAGACTGAACATAATGCAAGAGGGGAGAAATGATTATTGGTGGGTGCCGGTGATGAGCTCGGAATTAACTTCTCCTTCCCTTCACACATACGCACGCAAGTATTTACACACCTGCCAAGACACTCACACGAACACCTCAACATACATATATAGATGTGCACTATTTGTCAAATTATGCGGAGAGAATATTAAAAATAACAAAGCCCAAGAAAGGAGGCATTAAAAATCATGGAAATGAAAGCATGCATATATATAGAAGAGGGGGATAGAAAGAGAAAGGGTTAGAGAGAGAGAGAGAAAAGAGGAGAGGGAGGGGAAGATCCCCTTTTTTTAGAGGTTTCTATACTTTAATTCATTATATAGTATATATATACATATAACTATATGAAATGTATGCAAATAAATATATGTACATAATATTATATGTATAATAATATATGTATATATGTAAAGAGAAATGGAGAGATATGGAGTGAAAGAGGGAGAAACAGGGTGAGAGGGAGTGAGGAAATGGGAATCAGGAGGAGGAGAGGGAAGAGGAAAGAATAAGAGAGAGAATAAAAAATAAATAAATAAAACTTTTTTATAAAAAATGAAGAGAGAGAGAGAGGAGAAGGGGGGTGCGAGAGAGAGAGAGTGAGAGGGGGAGCAGAGAGAGGGGGAGCGGTGAGGGGGGACAAGAGAGAGGACGAGCAGAGAGAGGGAGAGGGAGAGAGGGAGAGCAGAGAGAGTCGGGAGAGAGAAGGGGGGTGCGAGTGAGAGAAAACGGGAGAGTGAGAGAAACAGGGGGAAAGAGAGAGAGAGAGTGGAAGGGGGAGTGGAAGAGAGAGAGTGAGAGAGATACCAGAGAGAGGGGGAGAAAAGAGAGAGAGATGAAGAGAGGGGAGTGAGAAAGAGAGAGGGAGAGAGTGAGAGGGGGGGAGGTGCGACGGCGACGGCGGAGGGGCGGCCGGAGGCGAGCGGCGGCGGTGGCTGCGAGGGGACGGCATCGGGGCGGCGTCGGGAGCGGCGGGGGCGTGCGTGGCAGGGCTGCCGCGGGGCCGTGGCGGGGCGAGCCGGAGCAGGGGCGGGAGGCGGGGGCGCTGGGCAGAGAGGGCAGCGGCGGCGTTGGCGGCCGAGGGCGTGACCGGAGGCGGAGCGGGGGGCGTCGCAGTGGTGGAGGGCGACCGGAGGCGGGGGCGCTGGGCGGAGACAGCAGCGGCGGCGTCGGCGACCGGGGCATGACCGGAGGCGGAGCGGGGGGCGTCACAGTGGTGGAGGGCGACCGGAGGCGGCCGGCCGCGGCGGGAGGAAAAGGCCGTTGCGGCCTTTCATTCAAACCGGGGGGGGCACGGGCGACGAGGCCCCCCCTGAGAACTCACTAAATCCCTTTTTTTATTTTAAAATGCCAGTAAGAGAGAGAGAGAGAGAGGTTGGGGAAAAGAGAGAAGACAGAGAAACAGAGGAAAAGGGGTGAGGGAGAAAGAGATCGAGGGAGAGAGATGGAGGGGGAAAGAGAGAAAGACAGGGGTGGTTCGGGAGAGGAGGGGTTTGTGTGTGTGGCGGGTGGAGGGAGAGAGGTCGACTATGGGGGCTGCGATGGTGTTAGCAGAGGAAGGGGGAGAGAAGTGGGAGGGTGCGGTTGCGAGCAGGAGGAAAGGGAGAAAGAGAGGTGGCCGTTGTGGTCGATCCTGGGAGGTGGCTGCAGAGGAGAGAAAGAGAAGGGGAGGATGGAGGTCCGGTTGGGTTGTCCCGAGGAGTGGGAATGGGATGGGGAGTTTTAAGTGTGTGAGGTTGGGAGAGGAAACAAGATTCGTGAGAAATGGAGGAAAGTTAATAAGTTAGGCAATCAAAGATGGGGTCATGCGTTTTAAAATTTTATTTATTTTTAGAACAAAAATGGGCCAAGCCCATTAGCACACACACCTATATATATATATTTTATATTTTTGAATAGGAATGGGCCAAACTCATTAGCACAAATATTTTTTTATACACATTTGTTTGAAGAAGAATGGGCCAAGCCCACTAGCACACACCAACTTCTCTGTAGAAAGAACATGTTAAGTCCATTAGCACATGATTCCAAGTCTATCAACACAAGAAGTTTTCATGTAGACAAGGATGGGGTGAGCCCATTAACACATTTATTGTAAGAAAAGTATAGCCACAAACCCATTAACGAGGGTCTCATTTATTACAAGAAATAATAATTTACTTTTCGTGAGACGAGATTATCGGATAAAAATTAGAGATCATTCAAATAACTTAACCGTACGAGCCACTTTGGGGCGTCTTAATGTAATACGGGATCTGCTCAACATAATGCTTAAAATGCTGTATCTACAAGGGTCTTCCAAGCGATCTCATTTTCTACTTAAAGTATATTTTTTTGTTAAGAAGATGTATATAGAATATTGTAGAATTTAATTTTTATAAATGTATAAAAGACAAGAATTAGTTAGGACATATGAACTATCAATCCCTCCTGGCATTGCTCGATGATGACGGGACACGAAATCGCTACCAAACTTCACTTACAATCCAAGGAAAGTAGTCAGAGAGGGTAAGTCAACTTCAAAAACCATGGGAAGCTGATGGATGCTAACCATTACACATCATTTAGAATATATTGGCCATGGCTGGCTTGAGCTTTTCCGAGTGATTCTTATGGTTTTCAACGATCAAGTGAGAGGTTTCACGTCAGTCATGACTTTTGTCCGTTAACAAAGACCATGAGAAAAAAATGGTGCCCAGGAAAATACCTTCCATTATTTTGATGGTTTGAACTCCTCTCCCTTTTCTTGGGGTCAGGGACTCCCTTCCGAGTAAAGTTTTTCAAATTGATTCGGATAGATCTGTGCCACGTAATTGGTACGTTATCATATGTTTTAAGTATTATTTATTTTATTTTATATTAAAAGTATTGTATAAATGAGTTGGTTAAAATTTTTATGTTCAAGATATAGGAAGCATAGATCATCTAACCAACCGAGTTAGGAGTTTTTTTTTGAATTATTTTATATATTATATATATATATATTCTCTTTTTTCATCTCGATATGTAACGACGTTGAATCGTATAATATCGTATCAATAAAAAATTGATACGATTAATACAAACGGTCCGTCAAACTTTGCTTCCGAGTGATCGCCCTGGATGGGTCTCGTGGGGATTATCCTCCCTGAGCTCTGTTGAACTGAGTTCTGCCCAGTTTGTAGGCAGTAGCAGAAGCACGAGTTGCAGGCCCAACCCCGACATCAACTCAAGGATTAAAGTGGTATATCTTATATTGGTGGAAAGCTCTCCCATCCAGTATCGCAGGCGAGGTGGTCTCGCATCCGTCTGAGCTCCTAGCTGTCCGGGAGGGCCATTCTCCCACGACTGCGCAAATCTGCTCCGCCTGGGAACCAGAGGTCAAGAAAAGGAGAAACCACGGTTGCTCCAGGATGAATTTGGAGTGATTCTGTCGCAGAAGTCTTCTCCTACAAGTCTCCTAACATCACCAAGAAATGGAGCACCGTTTGAAGCCCAAAGCATAAAGTTATAAATTTTCCACCATTGGTGCGCAAGTCAGGTTAGTCAGGATCCGACTAGACACCCCCACTCTTATGGCCGTGTCTCTTGACCCCGACCTCCTCTGGCACCATTCTTCCTTGCTGGACGAAGAAGACTCAACCACGCTCGCAATTATCCTGGTCCCGCCTCGATCGGATCATGGGAGCGATCATGGTGACGTCGCCAACCTACTGCTACAATCTGGACTCAGCCCGAACCAGAACCGAGCAGCACTGGTCCATCCACCACCTCAGCCGACAGCGACACCCCGACGTCTCTAGAAAATTCAGGAGTCATCCCCAAACAGTCAGCGATGTTTTAGCCCTGGTCTCGTTAGATTCCGAGTTTGGGAGCGTCCGTTGCAGCGCCATCATCGGCCCCCTATCAGACTGTCCCAGAAGCGAACAAAACCAACAACGATCGCCGATCTTGCTTCCCCACCCCCGCCTGGCCGGCTTACAGCCCCTCCATGTGCGGAGGTAGTATTTTTATGTATCCCACAGTCCCCCTCCCCTATGCCAACCCCTCTGCGAGGGCGTAGTGATTGTATTAGCAGGTCGTCACCGGAAGCCTCATCGGCGCAGCGTGCGGGTAACCCACGCTTCCCCGCTCGCCCTCGTCTCCGGTCGGGATCGGTGTCTTCACACCGATAAGGTGAGCTTTGGACCACTCTCCTCTGCTGGTTTTTCTTACCTTTGCTTAGCTTAGTATTATCTCTAGTTGCGCCGTCGGCTGTGAGAGAGGGCTCGTTCCAACTTTTCATCTAATCGAGTGCCACCACGGGTGAGTTGTGAGGGAGACAGTACATCCCACGCCCTCAGCGTGCAGGCCACCCTTGAAATTGGGCATCCCTGGTCCATTGGGGTCTATCCCTAGTCGGCCATACCCTTGGAACCCCAAGGCCCAACCTAGGACCCTCACCACCATCGCCGGTCCGCCTACGGACCCGGGTGCACGTGACGCGGGTGAGCCCGCTTGTGAGAGATCGCCGTTCGATCTGGTTGCTTGCAAATTCAGGTCTAAGAGGTCGTGTCACATCAGTTTAGGTCGCGCATACCTATTGATCGTTGGGCCAGAGTCATATTTATACAGTTGTCGTGGGATTGATTGTTGGGTTGTCATAACTAGAGGAGACATGAGCCATCCCGCTCGCATGTCTAATGGAGCAGGGAGGCATGGGAGTTGGCTCGTCGTCTCTTTGTTGGAGGGGTAACTCCGTCATTAATGCATCAGTGCTCGTCGGACGGGGCCTGAGACTGCTCTATCAGGAAGAGCGGTGTGGATGGCATCCTCCTTTTTCATCTTATGACAAATGCGCTTCTAGCCATTAATGTGCTGCTGAGAACGTGCGTCGTGGTCGCTGACGAGGAAGGCGCACAAGCTAGGATACGACATCTACTCTAGGCCTGGGCCCGAACAGAAATCGTGTTGGGATGGCGAGCTGGGTGGCGGGCCTGGAGGGCTGGGCCTTCGTAGTGGGCTAAACAGACGGCCCCTAATGGGCAGTCGAGATATGCCCTCCTCACCTACCCCCCACTCCTGAGCAGCAAGGCGCTCGACGCTCGTTGTTCAGGAGGACTTTGGGAACCTCATCGCCAGTGATGAGAGAGTGGGCGATGTCCGGTCCCTACGCTCGGTGCCATGGCTTATGATCAAGTTCCCATGGACGGCACCAAGAAGTGTAGTTTTCGAGAAATAGTCACTCAAATCACAATCAACATCTCCAAAAAATTGTTTGACTAGAAGAGAGGGCCGCGAGAGGAGGACCTGTATCCACAAATGAGGGGTCGTAAAGAGCTCTAAGAGATATCCCACGAGACAACTCTCCGACGATCAAGTCACACAACTGCTGGGGAAAGAGATAGGCGCTCGGGGAGCGAAGGAGAGGGAGATTGGAGTGAGAAAGTGAGGGCTTTAGCCTTGAATGGATTTGGTCACGTGTACCTCCTAGCCGTTGGTGCATGGTCCTATTTATACCGTTGCCATGGAATTGATCATTGGGTTGTCGTGGCTGAAGGAGACGTGAGCTATCCCGCTCGTGTGCCTGACGAGGCAGTGAGGCGTGGGTGTTGGCTCACCGTCTCTTCCCGGGAAGGACAGCTCTGCCATTAATGTGACAGGACACGTCGGATGAGACGTGAGACTGCTCTGTCATAGAGAGTGGCATGGGCGACGTCCTCCCTTTCTATCGTCGGACTGGTGTGCCTCCCAACATTAATGCGCTCTCAAGGACGTACGCCGTGATCGCTGACGGGGAAGGCGCACATGGGTACGGTGTTTATGTTGGGCTTGCATTGGGGCAGGAAGCGTGTTAGGTTGGCGTGCGAGGTGGAGGGCTCAGAGGGTTGGGCCTCCGCGATGGACCAAACAAACGGATGCTAATGGGTTGGCGAGATATACTCTCCTCAAATGCTATTCATCATACCTATTAGCGACGACTATATAACCATTGCTAATATGACTATTGACGACTAAAATCGTAAAACTTTCAAAACAATACTTGGATTTATTTTTTTAAAATAAACTTATTTTGTCATAATAAATGTAAAAAATTATTATTTATTTATTCGTTAATATGTTATAAGTATTGTTAGTTATTTATCTTGTTATAAGTATTACTAATTTGACGTGTCATAACTATTTTATATTATCATGGGTATTAATAATTATTTCTTATGTTATCTCAAACTTACATTATAACAATGATTAAGTCCCTTAAGTCCCTCCTTATAAGAACGATTCTCAAATAATTTCTTCTTCAGACAAACTTTTTATCAACATTATAACAAACGCTAAGCCCTTCATATTTTTTACCCTACTTAATGGTTAAGTCTCACATTATCATACCAATGATTATATTAAGTATTTCATAAAATTATCATTGTTGTGCTTATTAGATAATAAATAGAATAATATAAACTCTATCAAAATAAAAATCTTAGATAACATAATATTCCCTGCATACGAGGACTTGTATGGAAAGTAGTATTAGGCAGAAATAGGAGATCGCCTGCATATAGAGTTATAGTTATATTAATACATAAATTGTTATATATTAGATATTTTAAAAAATAATCTTATTTTAAGAAATATTTTCTCAAATATGTTTAATTCCAACTTATTTACAAATAAATTATTTTTAAACATAAATATGTAAAAAATCACTTATGAAAATACATTAGTATATATACGAGTATGTAAAATCATAATGCAAAAATATGTCATTTGTATTATCATACATAGCAATTTTTTTACTTAAAATTTACAAAAATATAATTAAATGATCTTACATAATATTTATACACTATTTAATTTTACGTAGTGATATGCTGGTTAATATAATTTTAAAATTATGTTTTATAAATTCACTTATAATAATTATTTTTTTAAATTCTATTTACAAAATTATGCTTAATTTTTACCACCTAAGTCTTTTTTTACCATGTCATCCTATAGGTGATATGTCACATTAGCACCCTCTCTCTCTCTCTCTCTCTCTCCGTGCACTCACCGGTTGCGTAGGGCTGCCGATGTCAGAGGGAGATAACCCCCTCTAGCATCATATCTCTAGCATCATATGGTGGCATATGGTGCCGTCTCTGATGGTGTCCAATGGCATCCCCACCAATGTATGTGATGCTTACCGACATTCGACACTCTCTCTCTTTCTCTGATCCATCACTGACGTCGTACGTTGGCATCTGACTCTCTCTCTCTTTGATCGATTGTCGACATGATACGGCGGCATTTGATGTCGAGCCCACTACGTGGGGGTGATGATGTTGGAGAGGAAACCCCCATTCGATACACACTCTCTCTCTCTCTCCACGCCTGTCTACCGATCACACCATCGATTAACCGATCGCCTCCCTTTTGGAGTGGGCCATCGCTAAGAACCAACGGCCGACACGAGATAGTCGGGGACAGGCAATGCAGGTGCACCCAGCTGCCTAGGATCCAAGGGTTCTCAACTTTCATAGTCAATAGGTCCTTGACATGGCCGTCGAGGCCTTCTTGGAGCAGATTTTCCGCTACACATCAGTCAACGCCCCCCGCTTCTTGACCATATGTTTTTTGCGACTGCGGTTGTCGATGTATTAGTGACAGTTTGTAGCCATTGTTACAAATAATAGTTTTAAATTTAAGTTATAAAATACAATAATGACTACGGAGAATCGTCGCTATTAATTTTTTGGGACAACAGTTCTTCTTGTAACCGTCGTTAAAAGTATACTAGTCAAAGAAATGCATTACGCGCGTGAATTTATTTTAAAAAGTATTTTTAAAATGTCAATCATTTTGTGTAAAGACTTATCACATACTTGTTAGGGATCGGCGTACCTGTAGAGATGAACAAACCACGGAGAAGGAGGAAGGAAGGGGAAGAGAAGATCAAACCACAAGAACACGGGGATTTACGTGGTTCGGAGGCGATGTGCCTTCCTACATCCACGGCCGCACTGAGATCTCTTATTTCGCACACACTACATATTACAAGGGATGCTGCCTTTATATATAAGGAGCCTAGGGCAACTCTCCTGGGTGAAGTTACAATAGTACCCACACTCCTCCAACAATACTATTGCACAAGCTATGCACCAATGAAGACATATTTGAGCATAAGTTCTTATTGGATATTAAAATTTATAGAATTTACATTAATCTAAAGTGAAAACGATGAGAAGAATTGCTTACTTTCAAAGAAAAATAAATACAAGCTTTACCACCCTACATTCAAGAAATTTACACAAGAATAATTGAAGTTTACTATAAGACTTAACGTGTGCTCAGGGATTGGAATGCCAACAAGGCTGCAAAATATTGCATGAAGCATGAACCGAATTAAGATATAGACGCACCCCTTTATGATTCAAAAGCTTAAATATAGTGGAGCATGGCATTCTCTCTCTCAGACAAACAAACAAATAAAAAATATTTAAATTCGTGTGTAAATAGATGTATTACAAGGTTAAAAGTGTTTTCAAGAGTGTGAAAGTCTATTGTCAGCGAGGTTTGCCGTCCCGTCCCGACTCGCACAGACCCGCACGACCCGACCCGACCCAGGCGGACGCCGGGTCACACGGGGTGTGGGTCGTGGCCGGGACGCACTGGACCGTATGGTCCCGTGCGTCCCGCCGCGTACCGACGCGGGTCGAGGTGGGACCGGGTTGGTTCGTGCGGGACGGCGCGTACGTGCCGGGTCGCCCATTTAACGGGTCGGGGTGCGGGCGGGTCTGGCATCTGCAGCAGTTTGAAGGCGGTGGCCGGAGGGTGTGGGCGGTGCAGAGCGGCGGGGTACGGCGACGGACGGTACCGGACGGCAGCGATGACCGGCGATCAGAGGTAGGTGCCCTAATTTTTTTTTTTTTAGAGTGAGGAGGGGGGTGGGGGAGGGTGACGATCGTGTAGATCTGCCACCGGCCCACCGCGGTGGTGGGGGAGGGTGAGGGGGGGGGGGGGGGGGGGGGGGGGGGGACTCTGCGGCCGTCGCAGGCACCGTAAGAGGGGGAGGGGGGCGTCTGCGGGCGTCGGAGGGGGGACGTCTGCCGGCGGCGGGCGTCGGAGGGGGAGGGGGGGCGTGTGGCGGGCCTCTGCGGGCCGCGGGCGTCGCGGGCACGGAGGGGGGAGGGGGGGCGTGCGGGACTGTCGGAGGTGGGAGGGGGGCGTCTGCGGGCGTCGGAGGGGGGACGTCTATCGGCGGCGGGCGTCGGAGGGGGAGGGGGGGCGTGCGGCGGGCCTCTGCGGGCCGCGGGCGTCGCGAGCACGGAGGGGGGAGGGGGGGCGTGCGGGACTATCGGAGGTGGGAGGGGGGCGTCTGCGGGCGGCCGGCGTCGCGGGCACGGAGGGGGGAGGGGGGCATGCGGCGGGCGACTGCGGGCGTCGGGGAGGGGGAGGGGGGTGTCTGCGGGCGTCGCGGGCCGGGCACCGTGAGAGGGGGGAGGGGGGGGCATCTGCACCGTGAGGGGGGAGGGTGAGATGGGGAGTGGGGGCATCCGATCGCCGCCGCCAACTCCGGTGAGGGGCGGGGAGGGTAGGGGGTGTTTTTTTGATTTTTTAATTAAAATATGTAGGAAAATAGTTTAATATATTATTTAATATTATTATGAATGTATAATCTAATTCATGTTATATAAATATGATAATTTTTGTTTAATTTTTGTTGTATAAATATCATTTTGATTATGTATTATTTAATTCATTTTGTAGAAATAATATAAATAATATTTAAATCATGTTGTAGAAGTAAATTTTTTTTGAATGTGTTATTCAATTCATGTTTAAATATTAGATTTAATTTAAATGTAATATGAAATATGAAATTTAGTATTACATGTTGTAGAAATATTTATATTAATATAAAGATGTAAAATATTTTTAAATGCATAATGTATATTAGTTAATTGAATTGCATAATGTAATTTAATTTAATATAAATATAAAGTTACTGTTGAATACTTTATAAATAATTTTAAAGTTAATTTATATGTACAATATAAATTATTTAGAGATGTTTATAATTTATATGTGTCATGTAATTTAACTAGAGATATAATTGTAAATATCTAATTAGTGATAAATAATTTTAAATTTAATGTATATGTATTAATTATAAATATTAACCTTATTTGTATGTTATAGAAATAATGATATTTTTTTAAACTAACTTATATGAAGATGTATTAAATATTGAATATGAATATTTTATAAATAATTTTAAAGTTAATTTATATGTACAATGTAAATTATTTAGAGATGTTTATACTTTATATGTGTCATGTAATATAATTAGAGATATAATTTTAAATATGTAATTAGTGATAACTAATTTTAAATTTAATGTATATGTATTAATTATAAATATTAACCTTATTTGTATGTTATAGAAATAATGATATTAATTTTTACTAAATTATATGAAGATGTATTAAATATTGAATTTAGTCTTGCATGGTACGTAAATAATAAAATTATGTTCATTGTTAGTTGTAGATGAGAAATAATATAATTTAATATTTTAAATTTCTTAATTTTAGGAGATAACACTCAATGGCTCCTAAGGAACGAACAAATGATATTGGGTGGTCACACGGACTTTTGTTGGATGGCAACCGTAGGTGTTGGCATTGTAACTATTGTAAAATAGAACATCGGGGAGGAGGGGTGTCTCGGTTAAAGAAGCATTTGGCAGGAGGAGCCGGGGCAGGATACTCTGAGGTTGTTGGGTGTACCCATGTGCCTAGAGATGTGAAACTTGCAATGGCTAGGCACCTGCGAGAGAAGAGAGCTGAGATGCAAGAAAAGGAAAAAAAGAAGAAAAGGGATCAAGCGGCAGTGAGCGGGCACCCAAGTGACAGCAACGAGGAGGAATGCGCATGGACACCCAGTGACGAAGACGAACAAGCATGTACTGAGCAGCCTAACGGAGGTGGTGGTTCTCAAGGTGGCCAACGAAGTCCTCGTGAGAATACTAGTGCTAGTGGCAGAGACTATAGCAGTGGTCATAATAGAGGTCGTGGGGGCCGTCAACATGGCGCATGGACAGAGGAGCAGCACTTCACACATGCCACGCAAGATGAGGACCACAGTGTTCCACCGGCAGGGACGAGGCGGGCAGCTGATCATTGGGATCCCTACTATGGAAGTTCGGTTGCAGACAGTACAAGCTATCAAGACATGTTGTCTGATTTTGAGAGGATGAGCACACATGAATCCCAGGGATCTGGAAGCTCGTATGGACGGTCGTGGCCGCAGCAGTCGATGTATCATGACGACTCAGATCACAGTAGTTCATTTTTCCCATCGTATCCATATCCTTATGCCGCAGCTATGCCAGTAGAGGTCGTGTACGCACAAGGTTCGCAGGAGTATGAATACTACGTACGCATGTACTGAGAGAACTATTCAGGTTCAATGCGCTATGAAGACTATCTGTCCTATCTGCGGACCACATTTAATGTCAAATTGTTTGGAGATGGGCACTGGCCCAGTTTGGGTCCATACTCTTAATTAGTATGTATCATTTGGTTATATTTATAACTAACTAATAATTACTTGTAGATTTTTTCATACATAGAGTTCTGTACTTATCATTGATATCACTAATGTAAATTTTTACATCATTTGCAGGTCATCATGGACGGACGGCGTCACCCTGCGTGGGAGCATGGATACTCTGTTGAGGGTGATGGACATGTGCACTGTAGATACTGCGAGCATCGCGTCACCGGCATACACAGGTTTGCGGAGCACCTTGCGGGAGTGGGACGCGATGTTCGTGCATGCGACCGAGTTCCGGGAGATGTTCGACATTTCTTTCGGACACAGTTACAGGATAGATACGGTTCTCGTAACACACCGAGGACATCTTCTTCTACGTCCCGGGTACCTCCACCACGAGCACAGGGCGGAGCAGGATCTTCCTCCACGTCCATGGTTCGAGCAGCACCAGCACCAGCACCAGCACCAGTCGCACATGATAGAATTGAAGCTATAGATGTAGTGAGGACTTTTTTTACTGATTTTCATGTACCCTCCACCGCAGCACACGACCCATCATTTGTGCAGATGGTTACATATTTTCAGTCCCACCCACATGTACCGCCACCCACTAGGATAGAGTTAGATTATACGGGTGATCATTCTCATGTATCTGATGATGAGTTTTGAGATTCGGGTTTCACTGATGAGGAGTATGAGTGAGTTTTGAGATTCGAGCTTTACAGATGGATAAGGATTAGTGAGTTTTTGTATTTTATACTTCATGAATGAATGGCATTATTATATCACTGTTTACTTTTACATATTTAGTAATTAAAATACATTTTTATGGATTATATATAATATGATGTTTAATTAATCAGTATAATATGTAATATTTATATAATCTATTATGTATAATTTAGCATGCATCTATTATCATAAATAAATTCTACATTCTAATATTTTTAAATATATATAATATTTAATCTTTTAAAATAAATTTATTAAAAATTTTAAAAAAAAATAAAAATTTCGCGTGTAGAGTAAGGGGGGCGGACCGGGTCGGTGTGCGACCCGCGCGACCCGACCCGCGCTGAGACCGGGTCTGCCGGGTCGCGCGGGTCGGCAAACCCTGATTGTCAGTGTGCCTCCAAGTTACTGTATGAAGCAGCTAGTTGACCAAGAGATATCATCACACATTTATTCCCTACATATAAGAAAAGAAACAGATCTCAACTTGGGAACTGGATCAGATTGCGCTGGATGGCTTTCTGGACAATCTCCAGGCGCCAATTTATTGCAAACAAGTGTTTGAGGTGGAGTATGATTTGAAACAAAATATATGACATAAGAATCAACAAGCAGTAACAAAAATTAAGCACACAATATTGCATGATACAGAATGCATGAGATAAGAATCAACAAGCAGGAGTAAAAATTAAGCACATAACACCGCAGTATGTAGGATTCATGAAAAGCCCACCTTTCTAAAACATAAAATCAAACACCTGATTTCCTCCTCAAGATCAGAGTGGTCATTATGATCCTTGATAAGATGCTTGAAGTGTGTTCATTGCTTGTTAAATCTAGGGTGGCCTTGAACATCATCAAATTCCGATAAATTTGAATACATTAAAGAAGCTAGAAAGAAACGTTTTCTATAACACATCGTAGTCATGTAGAAACATTTTAAGTGGGCTAACACCAGAACTGACAAGGGACACTGATGAGAATTGATTTCAACTGAATCTTTTAAAGACCATTAAACACACCTGAAAATTTACAACAAAGATTTAGTGATATATAGATAATGTCCATGATGGTAGAGAATCCAATAGAAAATAAGTAAAATAAAAATAAAATTTTAGACAAAGAATAACACGCTAACAGGGCAATTTGATATACGCAAAATGCAGCCCATGCCATTTATTCAATCTAAAAGCCAAAGGGGTCTTCTTATATTGGAAAATGAATCGTGAAAGACCTAGTTTTGAGCTTAACTGTATGCCTAGAAACAAAATAATAAAAACATCATTATCTATTCATCAGGTAAGAATAGAACTGGGAACTATCTAAGGAAAAGTAATCTTGAAAGACCTAGTTCAGGCTCATATCAAATTCTGTCCAGTAACAAAAGCATGTAAAAACAAAAACTAAATAGTCAACCAAGCTCATGAACTATGCATTAAAATGTGATCATGGACTCACCTATCATACATATACTTGGAATAGAAAGTTTCATTATAATAGGGATGAATTGCGAGAGCTACTGTCTTGGTTCATTAATATCAATTTAATAGTACACTTAAAATTTATTTGTATCTCATAAAAACTTAGTATCTAAAGATAAGGGGCAAGTATGTTTTCTTGACTCTGAATTCAACCCATTTATTTTTCATGTTTAACTATTTCTTTTCATTTTACAACCACAAAAGTTTCAGATTGACATTCTTCCCTAATCAAAATCAAACAACCATAACTAATCTTCTTTAGATAATCAGCTTATAGATAATCATATTGACATTTTCTCCCCAATCAAACCATCATAATTGAGCCACACTGAGATCGGCAGGCTGAAATAAAAAAGATTGATAGCCATTTCAGCACCCATGTCCTTCGGCTCTTGCCCCTTTATCCAAATCCTATGCACTTTATAGAGTGTTTTCCCGTTAAGACATGTGATCATAATCATGCTATATCAGGAAAAAAACCTTGTTTGACAATGTATAGTATCCATAATCTTATTGTGGATGAAATTTGTACCCTTGAGTCTTGGTCCATATGACTCATTTCCTAGAACCCACCAGGTACTATGATGCAACTATATCCAGCTGCCAAGTATGAACAAAAATTATTCCTTGTTGCTGGAACGAGGCCCAGCCATGTCCATATCTGCCTTAGGAAGGGCACGTAGAAAATCTGACTCAACTATTAGGAGCCACAACCAAATCCTACATCAGAGAATGGAATAAAATGAATTACATAATAATATAAAATGAAAATATAAATCATGACTAATTCTTATTCACCTTTTTACAACAACATATTATTTTTTTTTGGAAAAGTAACAGGACAATGTTTATGATCAATTAGTCCTTCAAGGTGGGCTAACTTGATGTAAAAAAAATAAATTGGATTCTTAAAAGACTTAGTCAAATCATACCAATTCATGGAATCAGATTGAGTCCATAAGTAGTAAATTAATTCAAATTGACCTACTCCAAATTAATGAAACTAAAAACTTGGTCAACTTGCATGATTGGACATGAGATGGATGAACATTCTCTAGTTATATGTTATCGGAGTGACTCTTCCATCACCCTAGTATTGTATTTTAGATAAATAATCAACTTGTTATCCATTTATTGAGTCCAAGATAAAAAAGTGAAGAAACCATACGATGCTACTTACAAGTTGCTTAATCTTGGGCAGACGTATGAACCCAACGAAGTTTGTGAGAGTTAAAACGCAAACTGGTAGGATGGAGTGTGGTTCATATCCAAATACTGCAATGATGGAGAAATGTCGGATGTGAAATATCTGAAATAATTTATGCAAAAAATGATGACTTTGAGATCAGATTTGTTGGCATCAAGCCATCCAATTCACCATTAGAAAGGCGAGGGGGGGAGGGAGAGAGAGATAGAGAAAAAAAGGTGCCTCGGTGACATTATCAACGTCAATTTGATGCAAGTCCAGCTAAATTAGCTGACCACTATCACTGAGGATAGGACATCGTCTTGGATGCACACTCTCCCTTGCTTGGGAACGCTACGTCACAGTCCAGTGGATCCAAATCGAGCAAACTATAACACAATAAATATTTCACCGTAGACTTTGTTAGGATCGAACACCGAGATGTCCTCTACCTGAAGAGTCACCGGGAAATACCCACAAGCGTGGTTGCATATAAGCTTGTTCTGTGTCACAACATAAGACAGAAAACTAATCAAAAGAAGTAGCACGTATAGAAATATATAGGAGCTAATTGGAATATGGGTCGCTGGAGAAATTTGTGCACCGACAACTTTCATCACAACGCACTCTCATCATCCACTGTGATAAGCATCACCAATAGCAGCACTCCCAAAACCCTGAAGAAAGTTATCCCCAGTGGTCGGCATAGTAAATTCAAAGAGCAAGACGGGGGGGGGGGGGGGGGGCAGAAAAGGAGGAGAGGGGGGATTTCGAATGTGCAAACCCAGGGGCGAGGCGGGAGGGGACGAGGAGGAGCGCTGCCAACATGATGGCGGTGCTGAGGTGGACGACGCCGAGCCAGAGGGCCAGCGCAATAGTGGTGTGGAGACAGAAATTGGGCTGCCTCATGTAGCTCTTTGCCAACTTCGAACAGGAAGGCCGTGGGAGAGCTGGCGTGGAGGCAGCGAGCAAGATTTGAAGAAAATCCTAGGATTCACGGAGAGGTGGGTGCATTTCGAATAGGGAACGGGTGCATTCACAGGCCGTTTTAAACCGGGAACCCTAATAAAAGGATTCAGGGGGAGGTGTGGCCCGTGTGGGGGCGTTCTGAATGGAGAATGGGTGCTTTCATTAGGAGGAGGACGAACCGGGTGGTTTTTTAAAATTTTGAAGCAGGACGGTAAAAGTGTGAACCGGCAGAAAAAAATCGCCTTTTCTCCTATTTGTATAGTATAGATTATCTAGGCAAATTTTCGTCACTAATATTTTTTAAAAATATATTTTTAAAAAAAAATAAAAAATCCCTATATATTCTTAGCGTCGAAAACCGGCACTAATAAGTTATTGGTGACAAGTTTTTTACTTTTTATTGTCACGGATAATTTATTGACCACATAAATACGGACCTCATTAATAAGTTATTGGTATCTAGGACATGTCGACAATATGGTTGTATTAGCAACAAATTTTTATGTTTATTATCTTTAAATTACATTAGCGATGGGTAATTTTAGAGCCGTCGCAAATAATTAATCATAGCAATGGCTTTTCGTGGCCGTCGGCAATACCCCATCAGTAATACTTGCTCGTAGTTGCTCTTATATATATATATATATATATATATATATATACATACACACGATACTCTTGATCTTATTTTTATATGCGTAAATTCAACACATGTTAGGCATTTTTCAAACAAGACTACTGTATTATGCTTCCTATTATCTTTGGGTAGTGGGTACTGCGCAATACGCATAAGTATCTTACTACCTTGCTAAGTTACTATATTAATATATTATTATGTTAAAATATTAATGACAATTAGGGAAGAAGGATAAAATGAAATCTCTTAGGCCCAATGTATTAATTGAACTATGGGGTGGATGCCGCATCTGATGAAAGAGAAAGTGACAGGGGTCCACACTCTCCCTCACACAAAATATGTTAATCGAGTTTGGATACCGTGTTTGACTCGTTCGAGTCGAACACGGTATCCCTGCTCAATTTACGAACTGGCCCTGGGTAAAGCAATGGATTTCTAGTCAACAAAAAAAAAAATGATAGGAGACAAAAAGTAACGGAGAGGGTCTACCAAGCGGTCTCATTTTCTACTTAAAATATATTTTTTTGTTAAGAAGATGTATATAGAATATTGTAGAATTTAATTTTTATAAATGTATAAAAGGCAAGAATTGGTTAGGACATATGAACTATCAATCCCTCCTGGCATTGCTCGATGATGACGGGAAACGGAATCGCTACCAAACTCCACTTACAATCAAAGGAAAGTAGTCAGAGAGGGTAAGTCAACTTCAAAAACCATGGGAAGCTGATGGATGCTAACCATTACACATCGTTTAGAATATATTGGCCATGGCTGGCTTGAGCTTTTCCGAGTGATTCTTATGGTTTTCAACGATCAAGTGAGAGGTTTCACGTCAGTCATGACTTTTGTCCGTTAACAAAGACCATGAGAAAAAAATGGTGCCCCAGGAAAATACCTTCCATTATTTTGATGGTTTGAACTCCTCTCCCTTTTCTTGGGGTCAGGGACTCCCTTCCGAGTAAAGTTTTTCTCGGAATGGGTCTCGTGGGGATTATCCTCCCTGAGCTCTGTTGAACTGAGTTAAGATTTAACCCTCTTCAGTATAGAATCGTAGACAAACTCAAGATTAGATTTAAGTGTTTGTTTAGGAATAATTAATCATGATTTTGCCTGAACCTTATTTTCTTTTCCTGTATAAGAATTCACTTTACTCCTGGCAGCCCCCCTCTCACTCTACGGCCCTCCTCTCCTCTTCCCCCCCACTCTGATGCCCTCCACTCCCTCTCCCCCATATCATCATGAATTAGGGATGTCAATGGTAACCGATAATCCGATAACCGTCCGTTTCGTTAGCTTAACGAACAGCAAATGGATAATATTTTTCTTTCCGATAAATTAACGGATACGAATACGGATATATCCGATTTCTTAGCAGATACGGATACACCTCGTTCCGAATCTGTATCAGTCTGTTACCGTTAAACAAGTTTGTATTTGACTCAAATAATTTAGAGTCTCGAAGAATATGATATTGAAGATGAGATATATGTATAATTCAAATCATTTCTATTTTTATGATGGTAAAGTATTTCTAAATTATAAGATATTTTTATTATTTTTTAAATTATCAAGTTAATATATTCTTTATTTTTATGAAAGGTATGTAAAGAATGAGAATACAATGGAGATTAAACTCCAAAAAATTTAATTTATTTTATTATTTAAACTATATATATTTCATATTATCTTTGGAGATATTGTAATATTATATATTTATATACTTTTAATTATATTAATGTTGACTAATGAATAATGATGATACGAGAACTAAATTGAAATAAGTTTGTTTATCATATGAATTTTTCTTTCAATTTAAAATTTTTCTAATTGAGTTAATTTATATCTTAAATTTTAATCTTATATGTACTTTATGTTCGGAAACTATTCGCAAATCGTCCGTTAATCGTATTTTTCGGATACTCGATAACGATTTTCATATACATCACTTTCCGAATACTTAACGAATAGTAAACGGATACCGTTCTTCCTTATCAGATACCGATATAGATAGTTCACAGTCCTCACCGTATCTGACCGTTGACATCCCTAACATGGACCCTTCCCCCTCTCGGTCCCTGGCGGCCCCCTCACCCCTCTACAGCTCCCAGTAGACGGTCATCGTCGGCCCGGTCTACCACACCCGGTCACCACTGCTGCGTCCAACGGCTTAGAAGATTCCTTCACTACTCCGCCCTGTGCCACCACCGTCGTCGTCACTGCCACTGTTGTGGTCATTGCTACTATTAGCCGTTGGCGGCTAGATTTGTCGGACCGGAACCGTGCCGCCTGCCGTCCTTGCCGATACCCTCCTTTAAACCTTGAGAGGAGCAAACCAAGAAGTCGTGTCAACCGAGTAAACTGGCTCCCTGCTGGGCCTTCGTGGTTTCATATTGTTAAAACTAACAAAATTATAATAATTAATTATAAATAAATGAAGTTTAGAAATATAATTTGTCAAGTCAAAACTCGTGATAGTTAGAATTAAGAATTTTATTCTTATTCGATATACGATTATCGTAATAATGATCTCTGAGAGATACGATAACTCTCCGATGATAAACGAGACCCTTATCTCACGTCGACACATCTTCAAACATAATTTCACAAATTTAGATTAAATTTACAATAACTCAACAGTGCCAAAGAGAAATGGAAGAAATAAGAACTCGTGATTGAATGGGCAAAATGTGTAACGGTAAAAAGGAAACGCACGTTGATCATCATCAAAGGTGATCAACTGATAGACTTTACAAATTAACCGCGGTAGAAAGGCCTGCACGTGATGAACACCTCTTCTCAATTCACAACGGGCGCATTCGTCTGAGATTTTTTTTATAAAAAAAAACGTGGGGGTAAAAAACATTGCGTCTATGACGACAGATGTCGTGAACCATGCTAGCATTTTTCTCGCGACGGTAACAGAAGGCGAGGGGAAATTTGGAGAGCGATTTTTAATCACGCAAAAAAAAAAAAAAATCTCTAAAGCAGGGCGAACGTTCGAACGGGATCCATTTCGATGACGAGGAGTCCATCGAGTCGGAGTGGGGCCAGCACGCGCCCACTATACGGCGTTGCTTCGAGGCGAAGGTAGCATCACAGGTGCCGGTGTGTGACGTTCGAGGGCGTGGGCGCTGTGGAGCTCGTGAGCGGGAGCAGCTTCGACCGTCTGTGCCGAGGATTAAAAGGGATGCTTCCACCCCGCTTGCGCGCGCCTTCGCGGGGGCGAGGAGACCTCGAGGGGTGGAGGAGGAGGAGGAAGGGTGATGGAGGGACGTGGAGGCGGGATCCACAGGTTGCCGGAGGAGTGCGTCTCCCACGTCCTTTCCCTCACCACCCCGCGGGACGTGTGCCGATCGGCGGCCGTGTCGTGGACCTTTCGGTCCGCCGCGGAGTCCGACACCGTCTGGGAGCGGCTACTCCCGCCGGACTATGTGGAGATCGTCTCCCGGGCGGCGGCTCCGGTGGAGTACGCATCCAAGAGGGAGCTCTACTTCCGGCTCTGTGGCTCCATCCTCATCGACGGCGGCGGGAAGGTACCGGGGAAAAACTATATGTAGGCATGCAATATATGTAGTCCCAACTATGCGATTTCTGAATTAGAGTAGGTCGTTGTTTGCTGTGGAATGGATTGGTTTGGGTATCAAAAACCGTCAACTTTGTGGCTAAATCGAGGAATCGGAGGCTCCAGATGACCCCACCCCCTCGCCTGTTCATGTTTGATCTGGACCATCTGGTGTAGAGATTCTAACGAGTTTGTGCTTTTCGTGGATTTGTGTGTAGAGTTTCGCTTTGGAGCGCTCAAGCGGTAAGAAATGCTTCGTGCTGCCCGCGACGGAACTCGAGATCATCTGGGAAGATACCTCCGATTACTGGCAGTGGGTTTCTCGCCCGGAATCTAGGTTTGTCTCTTCTTTTCTTCTGGTACTAACGAGTTTGCCGGGTGAACAGTAGATACGTGTAACCGTCTATGTATGCATGATACGAAGCCCTTGACCATTCAGCTTGGGATAGGCCCAGGGCATGGAAAGCAGAACAGCGGTTTCCGACCAGCCGACAATCCTCCCACTTGTGATAGTGTTGGTATTAATTTGAGGAATTCCTTTAAGAGTAGCGGAAATCCCTTATTCCAAATTCCTACTTGCTAGTTCGCCGGTAAAGATATAACCATTTGAGACATCATATAAAATGGTGGGAAGCATAAGTATAATAATAACAAAAATAAATTAACATAAACAATAGAGATATCCAACAAAATAAGAAGGCCACAAGAGGGGCACCTAAATATACATAGAAAATCTAAAAGCATATTTTATTTCTATTCTCAGAGCTCTCCGCATGCAAATTTGTTAGTAAGATTTAAGTAGATTTGGTTATGGAAAACGACTGAAAGTTACTGGAGCCTTTGTTTTGTGATTAATGCTAGCATGCTATGTTTGCTTAATTAGCTTTCTTACTAATACATAATGACACTATGATGCTTGATTAAAAGCGTAAGTAGGTCATGTAGCACCCCTGATGATTCTGGGTTTTCAGCAAGTGATTCTTCTGGTATGTAATTATGTGGTATTATCTTGCTTATCATCTGTGTTTGAATGAACATGATCTTTAGCATATGGATTGATCTCGCTTGTGAAGTAGCTTAAGTTGCTAATGGGTTGACGTCACCGCTCAATGATACGGACAAGTGATTTTATTTTGTGTAGGAAGTACCCTGGGACAAGCTGATGGACCTAGCATTATGAAGGAGATCACTGACTCTTTTTCTTCTTGAATAACAGATCTTAAATTCTTCCATTTTTTCTCTAGAAACAGTTCACCCTATAGATTCTTTGGTGAGCTGAATATTAAAAAATTTCCACATGCATGCACTAACTTGTTTCCAGACTCCCAATTACAATGCATAAGCTACTTCCACATACCGCCGCCTACTTTCATCATTCAGTAGACGTACATAAATGCCTAAGAAAGCTTATACAAAGTAATGCAGAAAACATGTTGTGGCCATAACATAGATGTCAAGGCTACCCAAGATGTTCATGGGGAGCCTAAGCACTTAGGCAATAAGGCATCCGCTTAGGCGTTGCCTAGGCGACACTTTAGCATCTATTTAAGAACCAAAAAATATGTATCCAATATACAAATTATGAATAAGATATATGAAAAAATTATAGAGTTTAATATTAAAAAATGTGAGAGATTGAGGGAGGAGAGAGGGGGACATAGAGAGAGAGAGAGAGAGAGAGAGGCACACACATAGAGAGAGGGGTGTTAGAAGAATGTGTGGAGTCCGATTTACCTATGACCCGCCCCTCACATAACGGAACCCCCCGGCCCAAAATTTTTTGGGTGAGAGGGGGTTTATTATATTCTATGTCTAGGCCAGGCAGTCCAAGGCACCCAGGTAGGGCCCCTTGGGGCATTACTCCTTTTTTTGGGGGTGGGGGGGGTGGGGAGCAAAAAGGCTGGCTGACACCTTGGCCTCGTAAGGGCATCTAGTCACCTAGGCGACCGTCTTGACAACTATGGGTCATAAAACACAATGAGTACTATCTGAGATTTCGATCATCTTAGAATTAGGAACATATAATGTGTCCATTCTATGAACAACGATTTTACTTGTTGAACCCCTCGGGTCATTCTCGGCCGAGTTGTCATGTGTCAGCTACTGGCTAGTGCCCCAGAAACTCTCTTCTTTTTAGCGTCCACATATTTGCACTTAGTCACCTGCAAACATGTATGCATGTCCCCATGTCCCCTCCTCCACCTCCCCACACAACCCCCCCCCCCCCCCCAAAATAAAAAACCCTTAGTTGGGAAACACCAATTCTATTAGTAGAAGTGATACTAATATAGTGTAGAGTGTGGATGTGGTGTGAGCTAACTCAAACAAGACAAACCTGACTGATGGATGCACCCAACAATACATGTACATACTTCTTGTACCAACCCCCCACCAAAAAAATGAGGCAGGGGGAAGGAACATTACACATACATTATGGGAATCCTGTCTTTTTTGTTTCCCATAGCTCTGACCCTTACTCCAGATTTTGCACCTCTTTCTACTACTTAACCATTATTAATAGATCTCCAAACCATATAATTCAACTCCCTGATCTCAGTTCTCTATCTGCCACTCCCCGACTCTTATTAGAAGCTTGTATGACTGAGTCACTCACTATCTGCTAAACAGAGCTATTTTTCCCTAGCTAGTTAAAGGATTCTCTACCACCCTTGGCATACCATGACAATGCAGCCAGTGTCAGCACCTCAGCGCGCCAATCACTTTCATCCAGTCCTCGCTGTGCGGACATGTGATCCCTACTTAGAGCACAAGCTTCTGCTTTCATCTTTGATCTCTGTTGAACCCAAAAATTTTCTAGAAAAAAAACAAAAAAAAGACAAGAAAGGAAAGGGAACAAAAGAAGAAGAGAAGAAGAGTTGGGGGGTGGAAGATGGCTATGCCACCTTCTCTCTCTCTCTCTCTCTCTCTCTCTCTCTCTCTCTCTCTCTCTCTGTGTGTGTGTGTGTGCGCGCGCGCGCGCGCGTGTGTGTGAAAGGAAGGAGGCGGTACCACCCCCACCCCTGGGTCCAGGGGGTCACCTCCACCACTGGGTAAACTGGGGGGAGCAGGGGTCGCTCCCACCCGCAGTAAAGAGCAGCGGTCGGCCGCGGCCCACTTTTATATATCACTCATCTTTAAAAGCAAAACAAAGAAAAAGGGGGGGAAAAGAAAGAAATAAAAGAAAGAAGAGGGGCCCCCTTCGGTAAATGAGGGGGAGGTAGGGTGACCCCCATTCGCTCTTCTCAAAAGCTCATCCTCCCCCACTTAATTAGGGGAACCCAACCCAATGGATAATTAATACCCAATGCATTAAACGGAGGTGAACTTACCTCCCTAGGTGAAGCTGGGTGAGGTGGGGGTTGGCTGCGCCCTATTAACTGGGGGAATCTCACCTCAATGGGTAATTAATACCCAATGCATTTAATGCATATGAAGTCCCTTCGGTTAAGACCCCTATATAAGGAGGAGGAGGGGGCTCATTCCACACAACCCATGAGAGGGAGTTGCAAGTGGAACTCAAGAGGAGAACTCTCAAGAAGACTTGTGATAAGGCTTGGAGACTTGGAGTTTTCTCCAACCCCCAAGAGTTGTCTGCACAATGAAGGTCTTAGATCTTGTTTGTGTAAAAACCCATTCAAGGGTATGTTCGTACCCCTATGATTGGGGTTATGTCCTTGCAATCTTGTGAAAATTCTGCAAAAATACAGAAATTTTATGTAATTTTTAGAAATGATAAAAGTTCATGAAGAATCCATGTTCTCGTGGTAAATGTCTCAAAATTGTGCTAAACTCTCTGAAATTTGTAGAAAAGTCTGAAGATTATGGAAATACCTGAATTTTTAGAAAAAAATATAGAAATATCCAAAAAAATACAAGAAAATCAGATAATTTAAAAAACTTTGGGAAAGAACCCTACCATGTTTGAAAATTATGGGAAAATTCAATCATGTCTGAAAATTATGGGGAAAACCACACCATGTCTGAAAATTACGAGAAAATCCCCCCTTGTGGAAAAATTATGAAAATACCCTGCAACTTTGCAAAATTGCAGATATATCTCTGTTTGAGGGAAAATTGTAGAAATACTTTTACTTGAGGGGAAAATATAAAAAACATCCTAATGATTAGGAAAATTTCAGGTATACCCCTGTTATATCCTAAAGAAATTTACAATATACCCCTGTCTTGTGTCAGAATATTTTTTATGGACATCCAAGTCAAATTAATGATCCGATCACGATCAAAGGAGTGATCATGATCGTAAGTTAATTTGATGGTCTGCTAGTGTTCATATTGATGATCCAGCGATCCGATTAGGATAAAGCTTGCATCCAACTGTTAGATTTCGATCCAGAGTAAATTTAACGGTCGGATCTTGATCAGTTTAAATTTGATCGTCGAATCTTGACCAAACTCAAGTCCATAGGTTAGATTGCGATCCGAAGCAAATCTAACGGTCGAATCTTGACCAAACGTAAAATAAGTGGTCAGATTTTGACCCGAAACTAATACAATGGTCGTATCTTGACTAAACTTAAAATCAATGGTCAGATTTTGATCTAAAATTAATCTTACGGTTGGATCTTGATAAAATTTAAATTCAACAGTTAGATTTCAATAAGGGGTAAATCTAACGGTCGGATCTGGATCAAATTTAAATATGTCGATTGAATCTTGACCAAACTCAAGTCTAATAGTTAGATCGTGATTTGGAGCTAATATGTCGTTCAGATCTTGATCAAATCCAAGATTTGGAGCTAATCTGTCGATCAGATCTTGATCAAATGTAAATCTAATGATTTGATCTTGACCTGGAGCAAATTCAAAGGTCCGATCTTGATAGAAGACATAATCCGACGGCCTGATAGTGATCATATTGGCGATTCAACAGTCTGATCACGATGCAATTCAAATTCGACTGTTTGATCATGACCTGAAACAAATCCGATGGTTAGATTGTAACTGGATGCAAAATCTGGTAGTCCAATCATAGGAGGAAGCAAATAGAAGGGTTTGAACTTGATTGGATATAAAATCAAATGGTCTGATCGTGATCGAATGTAGATCCAATGGTGGATTCATTCAAGACTGAATATAAACCATGACCCGATCATTTAATCGGGGACACAACACATGTACCATGTATTACAAATATCAAGAATAGAATATTCAAATTTTCTCCTACAAGTTTGCATATCTTTTGATCCAATATATTAAATAAAACTCATAATATCACAACGGATATCGCAGAGGTCGAAAATATTTTTTTAACCGTTAATCAAAGATGTTCAGACTTTATGTCGATATAAATTAGCACCGACTACGATCTATAGGGAAAAGTTCAGCACACGAATCATAAATCATCTGATAAATTAAGTATGCAGGATTAATAATGTGCATGTTAATTAATTAGCTAAAAATGTGCATCAATAAATGAACACCTTAACTTTTCATTTAATTCCGTGTGTGAAACAGTCTCCTTCCTGGTTCCCTTCTGCACATCTGATAGGGTCTATACAATGATGCTTTGAGAAAAATGCTCCTCTTCCCAATCAGGTGGCACCTCTTCCCCGGGTTACCTCTTGAGATTTTCCCCACCCACAAGCACCATGGTTAGCCAAGGTCTCAAAGCTCTCCTAGCTTGTTTTCTTTTATATTTGAACCTCCCTGTGGTAGCCTGTACTCCCATGCATGCGTTGATGACTTGGTCTGCCTTCAGTTTAGTAGGCTTAGGTCACTAGGGCTGTTAACGTCAATGAATCATGCCTCCATCACAATTGAGGAGTTGGTCAACATCAGGCATTCCTTGGTGCAGCCTTATATGATCCTTGTCCCTTAGACACCCTTTGAAGGAAATGACCACACAGCATCCCCATCCACCTCTAGATCTCCCCCTTTCCTTTGAAGATTTATCACCAATGATGGACTTTGAGGTTGATTTTTTGCCGTCACTGTCAGGCCAGTGTGTTTAAAAGGGCCCCTTATTGCTCATGGGCAGGACCATCTTGTTTGTATGGACCATTGCTGAAATGCAAGATTTTGTATATTTTTTTGAAGGAATGAAAAGTCTCACTGCCTGTTGATCTAGTCCGGTCTTCCAAATCAAACATTTTTTTGGCAAGCAACAGGGTTTGACTGCGGGAGATTCCTTTGTAATGGCCCACTCTGAGACATCAAAAGCAGCACAAAGGCTGCAGACACATCCTTTTCACATTCCTTCACACCAAAGGCTGCCAGCCAGTGTAGCTGATTTCACTGGACGCTGCAACTCTTTTTTCTACCACCCAGAACTCCTGGCATCACTCCAATCTTCTCCCGATCTCCTGTAATTCCAACTACCTGTGAGAGCTGAGTGGATCATGTTAGCGGTAGTTTCTTTTGGGCATGTCACCTGCTCTAGACTTGTACGCTACACCATCATCCTCCATTTCACATCAGCCATCAAAGCTCGTCTACCTAATATGTTTGGTTTCATGGAGGAAAGGTTTGCTCACCTAGCATCGTTATGTGCGATCAATTCACATCAAAGCTCCACGGAATCATGTACTGCATGTCAGGGGGCATACTTCAGTTCAACTCAGCACTCCAGAGAATAGTGGTTGTCAGTTTTCAGGCTATACTCTTAAATTACATGTGCCAATGTCAATGACTCGCTTATCATCTACAGACTTACCTGATCAATTTACTGAACACTCTAAAGCTTGCCATTCAGTCGCCGGCAGTTGTGGGTTGTGGGTGGTGCCACTTGCAGAAAAATCTGCTTTGATTTGTCGATAAATGATGCATTCTGTTAGTGGATGTGCATCTGCTTGACGTGAGCTTTTGGACATTTGGACATGCTTCAAATGGTTCCTAAAGTCATATAACTTATGTTGCCACTCGAGTAACACGTTTATCAGCTTTTAATTTCATGAAAACCTCTATTTCCATGCTCATGGCCTTTGTGCGTGGAAGATGTGTTTGAGTTCTTATTCTAGTTGTAATTTTGTTGAAAAGATGTGCTATATCAAACAGGAGTTGTTACTTCTCAATAAGAATATATACTTTAGATGAGAGGTGAATAAGAAGCAGAACAGTTGAGTATAATACGGTAAATACTCTCTTATTCTAACATGGATGAGAATTTGAATATTTGTATTCTTGTGATTTTCTAGAATACAGCTTCAACCCATAATCTGATCCAAGTGGGTTCTGTATCCTAACCTACTCCAAGTTACCAAAGCGAAACGTGAAAACTGTTGATTCTGTTACCTAGACTACACTCGCAGAAAGATGACAGATACAGATGGAGGATGATTTGTGTACCTTCTTTTTCAATAGTTAATTTGTTATTACTTTTGTTTGATCCTAATTCTTGATCTGTTGAATCAATCTCAGCAATCTGATGTGAATTATACTTGGCTATCTTGAGGTGGTGCATTCTCTCATCTTCCCAAAATTTCTCCTGTATTCCTTGCAGCCGTGGACTCAACTCACTCTTTCCAACATCTGATCATGATACTGGGTGTCGACAGATACCTGCTGCCTTCTTTCTTTTGCATCTTTAGTGCACATGAAATATGGCAATGACCTGTGTAATTGATTTATGAGGTATGGTGGATCTCTTATGAGAATGTTACTTACCGGAAAATTCTTACCATTTTCTCCCAGATTCCCGGAGGTGGCTGAGCTGCTGGGCGCCTATTGGATGGAGCTGGAGATCCGTGGAACGATCGACTGCAGGATGCTGTCACAGGACACTAATTATGTCGCCTATCTCATCTTTAAACTAGAAGGATCTGGTGGCCTCGGCGACCTCTTGGTATCCCACGGCACGCGCCCACCGCCATTCCCAGACGTGGAGCAGGAGCAGTCTCCACCGGTGCCAAGGGCCAGGGGCGATGGGTGGATGGAGATTAAACTTGATGAGTTCTACAACGACAAGGGTGACGATGGCGAGGTCGAAATGTCTCTCAGGGAGGTAACACGTTTATACTGGACACGCGGGCTTATTGTGGAGGGGATCGAAGTGAAGCCCAGGACGTAGGCAAAGTTCTTGTGGAACGTGGTGTGTGAGGGGGGGGGGGTATCTTAACCTGAATGTATTGTACAACCATGGCCTTTATTATTTCAAAATCATTTATCCTCTTGTTTGAACCTTTTGAAAAGTGGAAGGAGGCGAGAAGAGAGATTGGAATAAATAATTAAGATGAATTATTATTTCAATTTTCAAATATTTCTATTGGTTCGATTCTTCTGAGACCTAATATCAGTCGGTATTCTTTAATGAGTACAATGATCATTCCTTCATTCTTTAATAATTAAAGTTTCGTTTAATGTTTTAGCGACGGTTGCGGTAAACTATTGCTAATGCAGCATGGCGATGGCTATAGGCCATTGTTATTATATTTTTTAAAAAATTAAAAAAATAAATTAAATATTTTATCAAATGCTTTTTATCAGTCATTATAATAATTTTATAAAATAAAATAATAACTTGTTATTATCTGGAAATAAAGTTTATCATTAATATTAAACTATTGGCTATGGAGCAACACAACCATTGCTAATAAATTTATCGGTGACTATTAGCGGCGGTCATGCACCCATCACATATAATATTAGCGATGGTTGTGTGGTTGTCTCTAATAATATTAGCACCGGTTTAAATAGCATCGTCATTGTAGCGGTCGAGAAATAGTCGTCTAAATCACAATCTACATCTCCAAAGGTTTGTTTGATTAGGAAGAGAGTATTGTGGGACGAGAACCTTCGATCACAAATGAGAGGTCAGAAGGAGCTTTAAGAGATATCTTAGGGGATAATCTTTCGACTGTCAAATCAGGTAACTGCGAGAGAAGGAGACAAACGCTCGGGAAGTAAAGGAGAGGGAGACTAGAGTGAGAAAGTGAAGGCTTGATGAGTTTAGGTCACGCATACCTATTGATCGTTGGGCCAGAGTCATATTTATACGGTTATCGTGGGATCGATTGTTGGGTTGTCATAACTAGAGGAGACGTGAGCCATCCCGCTTGTATGCCTAACGGAGCAGGGAGGCATGGGGGTTGGCTCGTCATCTCTTTGTTGGAGGGGAACTCCGTCATTAATACATTGATGCTCATCGGAGGGGGCGTGAGACAGCTCTATCAGGGAGAGCGGTGTGGGTGGCATCCTCCTTTTCCGTCGTCTGACTAATGTGCTTCTCGTCATTAATGTGATGCCGAGAACGTGCGTCGTGGCCGTTGACAAGGAAGGCGCACAAGGGTACGACATCTACTCTGGACCTAGGCCGGAACAAAAAGTGTGTTGGGTTGGAGGGCCTGGAGGGATGTGCCTCCATAGTGGGCTAAACAGACGGGCCCTAATGGGTAGGCGAGATATGCCCTCCTCACTTGCCCCCCACTCCTGAGCAGCAAGGGCACTCGACGCTCGGCGTTCAAGAGGACTTTGGGAATCTCATCGCGAGTGATGAGAGAGTGGGCAGTGTCCGATCCCTACGCCCGGTGCCATGGCTTATGATCTAGTTCCCACGGACGGCACCAAGAAGTGTAGTGGTCGAGAAATAGTCACTCAAACCACAATCCACATCTCCAAAAAAATTGTTTGACTAGAAGAGAGGGCCGCGAGAGGAGAACCTATATCCACAAATGATGGGTCATAAGGAGCCATAGGAGATATCCCACGAGATAACTCTTAGACGATCAAGTCACACAACTGCTGGGAAAAGAGATAGGCGCTCGGGGAGCGAAGGAGAGGGAGATTAGAGTGAGAAAGTGAGGGCTTTAGCCTTGAATGGATTAGGTAACGCGTACCTCCTAGCCGTTGGTGCATGGTCCTATTTATACTGTTGTCATGGGATTAATCGTTGGGTTGCCGTGACTGGAGGAGACGTGAGCTATCCCGCTCGTGTGCTTGACGAGACAGTGAGACGTGGGTGTTGGCTCGTCGTCTCTTCCCGGGAAGGACAACTTTGCCATTAATGTGATAGGACACGTCGGATGGGGCGTGAGACTGTTCTGTGATGGAGAGTGGCATGGGTGGCATCCTCCCTTTATGTTGTGGGATTGGTGCGCCTCCCACCATTAATGTGCTCTCAGGGACGTACGTCGTGGTCGCTGGCGGGGAAGGCGCACATGGGTACGGTGTTTATGTTGGGCCTGCATTGGAGCAAGGAGCGTGTTGGGTTGGCATGCGAGGTGGTTGGCTTAGAGGGTTGAGCCTTTGCGATGGGCCAAACAAATAGACGCTAATGGGTTGGTGAGATATATTCTCCTCAACTGCTATTCAACATACCTATTAGTGACGACTATATACCCATTGCTAATATGACCAGTGACGACTAAAACCGTAAACCTTGCAAAATAATTCTTAGATTTATTTTTTAAGATACACTTATTTTGTCATAATAAATGTAAACAACTATTAATTATTTTTCATTAATATGTTATAAGTATTGTTAATTATTTATCTTGTTATAAGTATTACTAATTTGACGTGTTATAACTATTTTATATTATCACGGGTATTAATAATTATTTCTTATGTTATCTCAAACTTACATCACAACAATGATTAAGTCCCTCCTTATAAGAACGATTTTCAAATAATTTCTTCTTCAGACAAACTTTTTATCAACATCATAACAAACGCTAAGCCCTTCATGTTTTTTACCCTACTTAATGGTTAAGTCTCACATCATACCAATGATTATATTAAGTATTTCATAAAATTATCATTGTTGTATTTATTAGATAATCAATAGAATAATATAAACTCTAACAAAATAAAAAACTTAGATAACATAATATTCCCTGCATACGAGGACTTGTATGGAAAGTAGTATTAGGCAGAAATAGGATATCGCTGCATATAGAGTTATAGTTATATTAATACATTAATTGTTTTATATATATTATAGATTTTTAAAAATAATCTTATTTTAAGAAACATTTTCTCAAATATGTTTAATCCCAACTTATTTACAAAAAGAGATTTTTACAAATACCTTATTTTTAAACATAAATATGTAAAAAAAATAACTTCTAAAAACACATTACTATATATACCACTCCGTAAAATTATATTGTAAAAATATGTCATTTTTATTTACATACATACTAATTTTTTTACGAAAAACTTACAAAAAATATACTTAAATGATCTTACATAATATTTATACACTATTTTATTTTGCATAGTGATATGTTTGTTAATGTAATTCTAAAATTATATTTTATAAATTCACTTATAACAATACTTTTTTTTTATAAAATTCTATTTACAAAATTATACTTAATTATTAACACGTAAGCCTTTTTTGCCATGTCATCCTATAGGTGGTATGTCACATTAGCACCACCCTCTCTCTCTCTCTCTCTCTCACTCACTCTCTCTCCGCGCACCCATCCGCTGGCTAAGACTGTCGATGCGAGAGGGAGATAACCTCCTCTAACATCATATGGTGGCAACTGGCGCCGTCCCCGATGGTGTCCAATGACATCTCCGATGGTGTCCAATGACATCTCCAACAATGTCTGTGATGCTTGCCGACATCCGACATCCTCTCTCTTTCTCTGATCGATCATTGACATCGTACGGTGGCATCTGACTCTCTCTCTCTCTCTCTTTGACTGATTGTTGACATGGTACGACGACATCTGATGTCGGGTCCAATGGGTGGAGGTGGGGGAGCTGATGTTGGAGAGGAAACTCTCCATCAAAACACGCACTCTCTCATCTTTCTCTCTCTCTCACTACAAGAAAAAGTGGCTATAGCGACCGACTTAGAGACCGATTAAATCGGTCGCTAGTCGGTCCCAAATAGAGACCAATTCGGCGACCGAAATAATCGGTCGCATATCTGAGACCGTTTTGGCGACCGAATTTATTTCGGTCTCTAATCGGTCGCTATTCTTGCGACCGAATTTACTTCGGTCTCCAATCAGTCGCTGATCCCGTTATACTCCCCACTGCGGCCCCCGCCCGCCCGAGCCCCTCTCCGCCCGAGCCCCCCCTCCCGCCCGAGCCCTCCCGCCCGAGCCCCCGCCCGAGCCCCCTCCCCCTGCGGCCCCCTCTCCGCCCTAGCCCCCCCACGCCCCTCCCGCCCGAGCCCCCCTCCGCCGGAGCCCCCCCTCCCCCTGCGGCCTCCCGCCAGAGCCCCCCTCCCCCTGCGGCCTCCCGCCCGAGCCCCCTTCCGCCGGAGCCCCCCCTCCCCCTGCGGCCTCCGCCCCCCTCCGCCGGAGCCCCCCTCCCCCTGCGGCCTCCCGCCCGAGCCCCCCTCCCCCTGCGGCCTCCGCCCCCCTCCGCCGGAGCCCCCCCTCCCCCTGCGGCCTCCCGCCCGAGCCCCCCTCCCCCTGCGGCCTCCCGCCCGAGCCCCCCTCCGCCGGAGCCCCCCCTCCCCCTGCGGCCTCCCGCCCGAGCCAACCTCCGCCCGAGCCCCCCTCCCCCTGCGGCCTCCCGCCCGAGCCCCCCTCCGCCGGAGCCCCCCCTCCCCCTGCGGTCAAAGCACAGTTCACCTTGGAGGTCGACTCCTCGGACACGATCGACAACGTGAAGGCTAAGATCCAGGGCAAGGAGGGCATTTCCCCGAACCAGCAGCATCTCATCTTCGCCGGGAAGCATCTGGAGGACGGCCGCACCCTCGCCGACTACAACATTAAAGGTTCCACCTGGCACCCTCTCTCTCTCTGATCCCTCTCTCTCTGTGTCACCCCCTCCGGCACCCGAACCAGCAGAATCGACTTCAAAGATTTATGCATAGTCATGCATGGTTATGTACTTAGGTGTGGAATTTTTCTGTGAAAGCTAGCACAATCCACGTGCAGAGGTGATTACATGTCTCCCGACAGTTTACGTGCCAAATTCATAAAACAATAAATCTTTGTTCAAACAACTCAACTCTCTGCAAACTATCAGTGGACTGTAGAAGTTACATATTGATTTTAGCTGAAGAATTCAAAACTTTGACTTAAGGTTTAATTTGCTTTATAGACATTGTCATTTCCACATGCATGCATGGAGACTGCCTATAGCATTCTGAAACTGAAGGGTTTCACTATCTTCTTTTTTTTTTATGTGAAAGCCCTGCCTAGTGGAAAGGTTGAGAGAAGAACTCTACCACCTAACCACCAGTGGGTATTTTATTGAGTAAAAGCAATTGTAAAGATAAATTACATCAAGCGGACACTGGGCATACCCAGTTTATCAAGCCTAACAGCACCTCTAATGAGAGTAGGAAGCTCAGAGGAGGAATAGGATGCATTACATTTCAACTTACAAGCTAAAGAAGCTAAGGAATCAGCCACAGTGTTCCCTTCTCTAAAGATGTGATTAATGGTATCTGCAGGATTAAGGAGGCTCCATATCTCCCTGACATAGGACAATATCGACCAAGGGCAGGTGGCTTTCCTTTTGATAATATTGACAATAGTTTGAGAGTCACATTCAATTATTGCTGCTGTGGAACCAGTGATTTTGATATACTTCATTCCATCTAATAGGGCAGGGGCCTCAGCAATGATGCTATTTGAGAATCCATAGTAGTGGCTGAAAGCTAGGATGACATTTCCAAGGTGATCTCTTATGACCCCACCTCCACCAGATTCACCATTGGCTTTAGATGCTCCATCAGTATTTAGTTTTAAAGAAGGCCAAGGAGGGCAAAACCATTTAATGGCTATAGCTCTAAGCTGCTTTGGTTTAGCAAATTGAATTCCTAGAGCATCCAGAATTCTGATATGTTCCTGATTGGCTTCGGGTAGTGAGGAAATCTGACATATTTCTTTGACTTTGTATCTGATTTTGTGGAGGAGACCCTGGCAGGAAGTTTTGGAGTCATCATATTTGTCTGAATTTCTAGCACACCAAATCTCCCACATACTAACTCCGACAGCAGCTAGACCAAATAGGCCAAACATTGATTTTTTCTGAGTGGAGCATAAATTGTTGAGTATCATTGAGGTAGCTGAATTTTCTTCAATTTGCAACCCCTTAGATCTGAAATATGTCCATATGTAAGAAGCCCAATCACCGAAAATAAATAAGTGGTTATAATTTTCAGTCTGTGGGGTCTTGCAGCAGCAGCATTTTGAACAAATTGGAATCCCTATCTTCTGAATGTTGCAATCCAGAGGAAGACACTTGTTGATAATTTTCCACAGATGAATGGAGATCTTGGAAGGCAGCCATGGTGACCAAATGCTAGTCCACTGATTGAAAGTCTGAGTCTCTTGGTTCCTGCTAATAGCCTTTTGGGTGGATGAGACTGAACAGTTCCCCGAAGAAGAAAGGCTCCAAGCAGGTAGGTCATGTTCCTGATTGAGTTTAACATGCTTCAAAGCAGTGCTAATTTCTTCAGTAAAAAACCTGTTAGGCCAATTTGTGTCTTCTGAATTCATCTGTACAATAAAGTCCCGAACAGAGAGCATAGGGTTGATGGTGTTATCAGCCAATGCAAAATCAGCAAGGGTGTGTTGGCCTATCCATCTGTCATACCAGAAGCTTGTCCTGCTGCCATCTCCAATAATGACCCTCTTATGCTGAATAATTAAATTTTTTGCAGTGATCCACCTTCTCCTTTCAAAACCCTTCATATTTGTAAACTGAACCTGGATGAGAGGACAGTTCCTAATATATTTGGCTCTGAAATACTCGGCCCATAATGAATTTGAATGAAGAGCTTGCCACAACATTTTAACACTTAAGGGAGTTTCCATATTCCTTAGTGATATAATACCCAGTCCACCTTAAGAGATAGGAGTGCAGATTTTGTTCCATTTTCTCCAGTGCTTCCTGTGACCATGATCAGATGAACCCCAGAAGAAATTGGCAAGTGATTTTTCAATAGCTTGGTGAGTTCCAATATGCAGTGAAGAAGATGTAAGAAAGTATATGGGCAATGAGATCAGGACATGCTTGATAAGGACTAGTTTTGCTCCCTAGGAGAGCATCCCACATTTCCAACCTGAAATCCTCCTCTGAATATTGTGTAGAATACCAGTGTAGTGAATTTTCTTGCATCTTCCTTTGATCAGGGGAAAACCAAGATACTTATGAGGGAAGGAGTGTTTAACAAAACCAGTGGCATCCTGAATTTTCCTGGCAGTAGAGTTATTATTCCTGGAGTGTATGAAAAAACCACTTTTACCTGTGTTTATTGACTGCCCTGAAGCTCTTTCATAATCTTGTAGTATCTTAAGGAGATTCCTTATTGAAATAAGATTGCCATTGCAAAAAATGATGGTATCATCCGCAAACAAAAGATGTGAAATATTCGGGCAATGTCTAGGACTAGCATACCATTCTATGAGGCCACATTGGAAGGCTTTTGTCAGAGATCTACTGAGTACCTCTTCTGCAATGATAAATAGTGAGGGAGCAATTGGATCACCTTGACGCACCCCTCTTGAAGATTTGAAGAATCCAGCAGGGGTACCATTTATAAGAATAGAAAACCAGTTATTGTGCACCATTTTTCTAATAAGCCTGATGAACTGGTCATTAAATCCAAACCTGTTAAGAACATTGAAGAGAAAATCCCATTCAAGCCTATCATAAGCCTTAGCCATATCAATCTTTATCATCACATTAGAGCCCCTTATTTTCATGCCAATTTCATTGGTAAGTTCCTGGGCCAAAGCAATATTCTCAATAATATTTCTGCCTTTGACAAATGCAGATTGTTCAGGAGATATGATCTTAGGAAGAATGCTGGCAAGCCTAGTATTAATGATAGAGGCAATAATTTTGTAAAAGAAGTTGCACAGGCTAATAGGTCTAAACTCAGAAATTCTGGTAGCATTTGTTTGTTTTGGAATGAGAGCAACCAGGGTAGCAGTGACAGATCTGGGTAAGTCTTCATGGGAAGTAAAGAATTCCTGCACAGCTCTTATCACAGTGGAGGCAATTATCCCCCAAGCAAATTGGTAAAATGCACCTGTGAATCCGTCAGGGCCCGGTGCACTATCTTGGGATAGCCTGAAGACATAAGTCTTGGATTTCTGCGGCAGTAGGGATTGAGCAGAGGGTGTCAGTGTCTAACTGATCAACCAGAGAGGGAATACAGTCAAGAACAGTACTATCTGCTAAATGATGTTGGGAAGAGAAGGCTTCCTGAAAATGTGTCACAGCAATTGAAGTCATTTCCCCAGGGTCCGAAGTGAGAAGGCCTGCAGAGTTTTGAAGTTGAGATATGCACATTTTTTTCCTCTTAGCTAAAGTGGTAGAGTGAAAGAATCTGGTATTTCTATCCCCTTCAGTGAGCCATCGGACTCTAGATTTCTGTCTCCAAAAGCATTCCTCCTGAAGCAACATTTTGGACAGAACAAGTTTAGCCTCATCCAGGGCAGTCTGATTTGTAGTGGAAGGCTGGGTGTCATAAGCGTGTTCTGCCTTAATAACATCATCCTCCGCTTTTGCCACATTATTATGAATATTACCAAAGACTTGATAATTCCAAACTTTAAGCATTTGCCTGAGACTCTTGAGCTTAAGATAAAGGGTTAAGGTAGGTGAAGAAGCTAAAGGACTAGTATCCCAACACTTTTTAACATCAGCAAGAAGATGGTCATGATAAGTCCACATTTTTTGGAAACAGAATCTGGTTTTCCTTTTAATCTGGGGAGTCTGCAACACAAGTAGAGGGGCATGATCTGAGACTTCCCTGGAAAGATGTTCAACGGAGAAGGCATAATGAGCCATCCAATCAGAATTGGTTAGAATTCTATCCAGTCTGGCCCAAATACCCCTGCTTCCTGATTGATTGTTATGCCAAGTGTAGGAAGATCCTTTGAAACCAGTATCCAAAAGTGCACAATTTGATATACAGTCCTTAAAATCAGTCATTGCAATCGAATTAGGATCATTACCACCAATTTTTTCCTTTGTATCAGTAATGTAGTTGAAGTCTCCTGCCACCATCCAAGGACCAGAAATGTTAGAGTGGACGTTAATTAAAGAAGTCCAAAGACCCTTTCTCTCAATCACATTGCATTTTGCATATACTGCAGTTAAGTGAAAAGGGACTTGACCATTAAGACCCATGAGAAGAGTAATTTGCTGATCATCTCTAGTAACCAGAGAAACATGCAGATGGTCTTTCCATAATACCCAGATGTGGGCCATTTCATCAGAATTTGCAATAATTTTAGACATACCCCTACGAGATAATATCTTCTAGGCACAATAGTTGAGGACTGTCGAGACGTTGCAAATCATGTAAACCCGCGCCTTTTTAAAATGGGGAATCTGTCAATGGAAGCTACTAGTCATCTTGTAGATTTTCAAAAAAAAAAAAAGATTAGCAGTCGTGGTTGACAACCTCATAAATTATTGATATGTTTAAATTTACATGACATGAGTATTAGAGAAACATTGACATTTTAGAATTGTAGCTCAGTTTCTTAATTTTAGAATATCTAAAACATGTCATTAGCTAAGAGTACTGTTTGGATAGTGTTGGATGAAAAGTAAAGTGTGTTTTATTATTGTCTTATTCAGTGACGATACTATCAATTTCTTTACTTGATTTCTGCATAGCTAGTGACAGTGTTGTCTTTAAGCTAAAAAGTATCATGCTATATTTTATTTCTGCTAAATAGCTAGTGAAAGTGTTGTCTTTATGTTGGATGTTAAAATAAAATTCATGTTTTCATTGTGTACATGTATTGCCAATTTCACATGTTACTGCTATGTTTTTAGATTGTGTTATTATCTTGTCAATATTTAATTAGTTGGGTGTTGTATGTGAGCTGAGATGCGTGGGTGCAACCTAACATTGCACGCATCTTAGGAGAGCGTGTTAAGCCCGTGTCAATCAACCTACCCGTTCAAGACTTTGGGATTGATATGCACGTTCTCATTTTGAATGATGAGAATGTGTATATCTAACTCAAAGTCTTGAATTGTCCCGTTTGGACAGTCTGTGAATGTTTGATCGCACTTAGGTGGTTAATTACTATATGTGTTTGTGTTGTTTGTTAAAAATTTTGGCTGCGTCTTCTCACTCCTCTCTGATATACCTTTATTGATTTTGATTATTTTCTTAACCACTTATTAGTAAGTGTTTAAGAAAATTTCTTAATCAATAAATATTTTGTGGTATATCGGAGAGGTGTGGGGAGATGCTACCGAAATTTTTAGCAAACAACACAACACATATAGTAATTAATCGTGCGATCAAACCTTCATAGATGGGTTAAAAAGTGAAGATCTAAATGATATTTCCGTCCTATTTAAAATGGCAGACATGGACGATGTGAGGAAAGGGTTGGACTTTTTATTTTGTTAAACATGTTAAAGTTTTGTGTGTTTACATTTCATTCGCATAGGGAAAATGTCTGAAGATCGTTCATGGATGTACCGTAGAGTAGTTGATCATGTGGTGTCTATAGAATTTAAAAATGGAGTTGAGAGATTCATTCAGTTTGCAAAGAGAAATTCTATTGAAGCTGTAGATTGTGAGGGTCGTATCCGATGTCCTTGTGTAGTCTGTAAGAATTTGAAGTGGCTGACAACATGGGATGTACAACGTCATTTATACAGAAAGGGGTTTGTTAAAGATTATACAAACTGGATATGTCATGGTGAAACATTGTGGTCGACCTACGAGCCTGCCAATGTTGGAAGTGGAAGTTCATATGTTGATATGGTCATAGATGCTGCTGGTCCAGGATTCAATGTTCATGAGGAGCATGTACACAATGAAGAACCGCCAAACAAGACAGCTGAAAGATTTTATCAGCTACTCAAAGATGCTGATGAGCCATTGTGGAATGGATGTCAAAATCACTCTCGACTGTCTGCGGTGTCACAATTATTGAACTTGAAATCTGAATTTCACATCAGTGAGATTTGTTTTGATCGTTTGTTACTGATTATCAAAAGTATGTTGCCACAAGATGAGAAGTTACCTGAAAATTTTTATCGTGCAAAGAAGATGGTCACTGACTTAGGTCTTGGATATGAGAAAATAGATGCATGTCCTAATCATTGCGTGCTATATTATAATGAGGATAAAAGTAAGGTATCATGTTCCATATGTGGTCATGATAGATTCAAGCCTAAGAAAGGTGACAATTCAAAGTAAAAAGATATACCATATATGTCATTACGGTATTTTCCTATTGCACCTAGATTGCAAAGAATGTATATGTCACCAAAGATAGCTCAACATATGAGATGGCATGCGGAAAGAATACGTCGACAACATAATGTAATCAGTCATCCTGCAGATGCCGAAGCTTGGAGTCACTTTAACCGTGCTCACCCTACTTTCTCAAAAGAGTTGCGTAATGTAAGGCTGGGTTTATGTACTGATGGATTCAATCCATTCGGAGGTTCAGTGACTTCCTACTCTTGCTGGCCAGTTTTCGTGACACCATATAATCTTCCGCCAAATATGTGCATGAAACGAGAGCATTTATTTCTATCGTTATTGATCCCTGGTCCAAAAAATCCTGGGAAAAAACTAGACATATATCTCACGCCGTTGATTGATGAGTTGAAATTGTTATGGACTGATGGGGTTACTACCTATGATGCTTCCAGAAAACAAAATTTCACTATGAAGGCTGCATTGATGTGGACAATAAGCGACTTTCCTGCATATGGAATGTTATCTGGCTGGAGCACTCATGGAAAACTAGCATGTCCTTACTGTATGGACAGTTCCAAATCATTTGTACTTAAGCATGGTGGCAAGTCATGTTGGTTTGATTGTCATCGACGATTTCTACCAAGGGACCATCCGTTTAGAAGGCAAAAAGATGCATTCTTAAAGAACACAATGGAATTGGAAGAAGCTGATTTTGAACGGTTGTCTGGTCCACATTTAGCAGCAAGTGTACAGAACTTACCAGATATAGCACAATTGTCTAGCAGCACAAGACAGCTCCCTGGATTTGGGAAGGATCACAACTGGGTCAAAAAAAGTATCTTCTGGGAATTATCTTATTGGTCAACTCTTCTTATACGACATAACCTCGACGTGATGCATGTTGAGAAGAATGTCTTTGATAATGTGTTCAACACTATTATGGACATAAAAGGTAAAACAAAGGACAATGTGAATGCTCGTTTAGACTTGAAAATACATTGTAAACGTCCAGAACTGGAACTTATTGATACAAATGGTAAAACAGTTAAACCGAAAGCAATTTACGCCCTTGGAGTTGCACAGATTAAAGAAGTATGCTTTTGGCTAAAACAATTGAGATTTCCAGATGGTTATGTGTCCAACATTGCTCGTTGCGTGAATACAAATGAGGGGAAAATATATGGAATGAAAAGTCATGACTGTCATGTGTTCATGCAGAGGTTGTTACCTATTGTATTTCGTGATATGCTGCCGAAGCCGATATGGGGAGCAGTGACTGAGTTAAGTCAGTTTTTCAAAATTTTATGCGCATCAGAGCTGAGGTATGAAGATGTGGAAACTATTGAACAGAATGTGATCACGACAGTTTGTAGATTGGAAAAGATATTTCCACCCTCATTCTTTGATTCAATGGAGCACCTGCTTATACACTTACCATATGAGGCTAAAGTAGGAGGGCCAGTACAATTTAGATGGATGTATCCATTTGAGAGGTAATTTATATATATTTTCTCCTCATAATTCAATTACATGCTTGTGTATTTTTCATTATCTTGTGAACATTCTGGTAGGTGCATGCATGAATTGAAAATGAAAGTTCGCAACAAGGCAAAAGTAGAGGGTTCCATTGCGGAGGCGTACATTATGGAAGAAATATCAAATTTCTGTTCAATGTACTTTGAACCTGAGATACAAACTCGTCGTACTCGGCCACCACGTAATGATGATGGGGGAGACTCCGTTCACTGTGATCGGCTGTCTATATTTAAGTATCCTGGACGTGCATATGGACGTTCTTCGAGTCGGATGCTAAATGATAGAGAATTGCACTGTGCAGAAATTTACATCCTTTTAAATTGTATGGAGGTTGAATCTTATGTTGCGTAAGTTCTCTGCTCACATTACGTTGTGTCTACAACTTATTATTTTTCATTCCATCTATAATGCTCCAATGGTCGTAATACAGACAATTTGACTCAGAATTAATCCAAAGATGTCCATATCTCACTGACATGGAGGTTGAAAAAGAACGAGAAAAATCATTGGCTTCTTGGTTGAAATATCGTGTAAGTATTATTACTACTCTTTATCCTTGTTAGGCCAATGACAAATTCTGACTAGCGTGCTCTCCATATGTAGGTTGAAAATGATTTTATTACTGATCAAAGAATTCGAGAGATCAGTTATGGCCCATCGAAAGTTGCATGTACATATCCAGCATTTATTGTGAATGTGTATAGATTTCACACTAGACAATATGGGCAGAATAAGTCAACAATGAACAGCGGGGTATGTGTGAAAGGAAGTATATATAATGAAAACGAATGTGATTATTATGGTATTATTGAGGAGATCTTAGAATTGCAATATCTCGGAGATGACAACCATATATTTCTGTTCAAGTGTCATTGGTTTGATCCTAATTCTGTTCGAAATGACACAACATATGGGATTGTCGATATCAGACATAAGTCTAAATTGAATACTTATGATCCATTCATTTTGGCCGCACAAGCCCAGCAGGTCTATTATACAAAGTATCCATCGTCTAGAAATAAAGAAAGAAATGATTGGTGGGCAGTTTGCAAGGTTAAGACGAGACTTTTCCCGGATTATGAGTTGGATTTGACTGAAACAGTAGAGTTGGATGTGAATGCCGAATTCTTTCAATCAGACTTGGGTGATGATGTAGAGTTGCCTGCTTCTAGTGATGAATCTGTGGAGGCACTGTCTTTATCTAAAGAGAATGAAGTGGAAGAAGTCGATCCTGAACAACCTGAAATACAGTTGGGGGACTCCGAAGATGAGGAATATATTAGTGATCAAAATGAATCTGATAATGAAGATGTGAATGTTGAATTTGATATATCTCCAACATCTGAAGATGAAATGGAGAATGTTTGATTAATGGTATATAATTTTACTTAAAATTTTAATACTCTGTAACTTTCTTTCTTTCACTATTTGATGAATATGCATGTATTTTATTACCAGTTGAAGATATGGTTCGAGGACGGCGTGGGACTTCTTCAGGTGGGAGGGGAGAGGGTAGAGGGAGGAGATTTACTTCCATTTCTACACCGGTAGTAGGTATGTATACTTTCATATATAATGCATTGTAGTATTTGTTTAAAATAATTCTTTATGTTTTTGTGGTATCTGATTCTTATCCTTACAGGACCCACGACTTCTGCACCGTTACCACCGACCTCTACACCGCTACCACGGGTACTAGGTATGTATACTTTCTTGTATAATGCGTTGTAGTATTTGTTTAAAATAATTCTTTATGTTTTTGTGCTATCTGATTCTTATCCTTACAGGACCCACGACTTCTGCACCGTTACCACCGACCTCTGCACCGCTACCACGGGTACTAGGTATGTATACTTTCATATATAATGCATTGTAGTATTTGTTTAAAATAATTCTTTATGTTTTTGTGGTATCTGATTCTTATCCTTACAGGACCCACGACTTCTGCACTGTTACCACCGACCTCTGCACCGCTACCACGGGTACTAGGTATGTATACTTTCATGTACAATGCATTGTAGTATTTGTTTAAAATAATTCTTTATATTTTTGTGGTATCTGATTCTTATCCTTACAGGACCCACGACTTCTGCACCGTTACCACCGACCTCTGCACCGCTACCACGGGTACTAGGTATGTATACTTTCATGTACAATGCATTGTAGTATTTGTTTAAAATAATTCTTTATGTTTTTGTGGTATCTGATTCTTATCCTTACAGGACCCACGACTTTTGCACCGTTACCACCGACCTCTGCACCGCTACCACGGGTAGTAGGTATGTATACTTTCATGTATAATGCAATCTAGTATTTGTTTAAAATAATTCTTTATGTTTTTGTGGTATCTTATTCTTATTTTCACATGACCCACGACCTCTGCACCGTTACCACCGACCTCTGCACCGCTACCACCGGTAGTAGGTATGTATACTTTCTTGTATAATGCATTGTAGTATTTGTTTAAAATAATTCTTTATGTTTTTGTGCTATCTGATTCTTATCCTTACAGGACCCACGACCTCTGCACCGTTACCGCTGACAACAGGTACATTGACGGCCTCTGCACCGCCATCACACACGGCGAGTGGATCTACACCTCCTCCAGCTGAGTCAAGTATGTTCATTTACATTTCTACATTTTTTTGATAGTTTGTTTTATTTATTTTTGTCCATTTCGTATAGTACGTGCTGATGACGAGACGAGTCATCACGAGGGGGAGGGCAGTTATAATGAGACGATGCGGGCAGTGTGGATAAATGAAGGGTATGTAATGCATTATTTTTGTTATCTATTCGTCGTTGTGGTATTAATATTTTCAATTTCAGGAATAAAATAGAGCCAGCCCAAGCATCACAATTTATTACAAAGTCAATTGAAGCACATTTTCCAGGCCCCATCCGTCGCTTTTCTGATTTTCCGATGGATGTTCGGGATTTATTGTTCACTATGTTCTTGGTATTTATCTTATTTTATCATATTAAGTCATTTTCCTGCTATATTTTAACACACTTATTGTTATGTAACATATAATTTATTTTTTGTTAATATGTAGAGGAATCATCGATTCACAGAGCATTCAGATGAGTTACGTGCTAGATCTGCATGGACAACTACTGCAAGAGCAAACTTCAAACATCTTATGCACAATATCCGAAAAAATGCAGAAAGAGCATGTACAAGTACAAATAAGAACCAATGGAAGGAGCATGGGCCTGTGTGGATGAGAAAGGAGTATTGGACGGAGCTGTGCAACATTTGGGGAACGGAGAAATGGAATGCCAATTCAAACAAAGCAAAGCAAAACAGAGCAGCGCATCCTGAAGCTAATGTACACACGGGTGGCTCTGTCTCCTTTGCAACGCATAAAGCGAGATTGGTAAGTACACTTCCAAATTTTGCAAATGCTTATAATCTAATAATAAACTGTGATTTATTTGAATAACAGGAAGTACAGTTAAAGCGGCCACCTCAATTTCAAGAACTTTTTGATCAAACTCATAAGAAGAAAGGGACAAATGCTTACATTAGTGAGAAAGCTCGGGAGGTAGCGGTAAGTGTATACATTAATAGTTTTCATTTAAGATTAAACTGTAGAATAATTTTGTTTTGATTTTTTGTTTTTTGCAGGACTCATATAGTAGACGAATGGATGAGAGGTACGGGGATGACAGTCAGCGTCCAGAGTTGGATCCTGACATTTGGGTTGTAGCATCTGGGGCACCCAAGAAAGACCATGTTTATGGTTTTGGACATAGCTTGGGCACGACTAGGGTGTTATCAGCATGCTCGAGTTCGGTCTCACATGCGACCTCTCCATTTACCACACCAGCAGCCCCAGATACCACACCAGCAGCCCCAGATGGTTCTTCCAGTGCCGCCCCGACCATGACTCCAGATATGTTTAGGGCGATCGTCAACAAGACCGTCTCTCAGAATATCTCAACCATCGTCTCTCAGACCGTCTCTCAGAATATCTCAACCATCGTCTCTCAGACCGTCTCCCAGATGCTCACAGAATTGGGACTTGCTACTAATAGAGCACCTCCTGCACCTCCTGCACAGCAGCCTCCGGTAAGTATTTTATTTGATTGATTTTCTATTTGTTAACTCTAAATATCAGCTTACAATATATTTGTGATCCTTTGTTAACTCCAAATATCACCTCGTGCACAGCTTCAGCAACCATACTATAGCATGGGCCATAGAAATGACTGAAAGCTAGAAGGAGTGATCCTTTGTGATCCCTGAAATGACGACCTGGGAGGTAGACGTGACTTGTCAGAGCTGACGGATTCTAAATCGGACATCCGGTTTGAGCCCGACGCTCAAAAGTGTAATTTGCAAATTCACTTGGTTTATAATCAAAGCATTCGGGGTCCGGGGGTCCATAATGTGAAATACTGATTCGATGGGCGTTCCGATCATTCCAACACGACCTGGGAGGTAGACGTGACTTGTCAGAGCTGACGGATTCTAAATTGGACATCCGGTTTGAGCCCGACGCTCAAAAGTGCAATTTGCAAATGCACTTGGTTTATAATCAAAGCATTCGGGGTCCGAGGGTCCATAATGTGAAATACTGATCCGATGGGCGTTCCGATCATTCCAACACGACCTGGGAGGTAGACGTGACTTGTCAGAGCTGACGGATTCTAAATCGGACATCCGGTTTGAGCCCGACGCTCAAAAGTGCAATTTGCAAATTCACTTGGTTTATAATCAAAGCATTCGGGGTCCGGGGGTCCATAATGTGAAATACTGATCCGATGGGCGTTCCGATCATTCCAACACGACCTGGGAGGTAGACGTGATTTGTCAGAGCTGACGGATTCTAAATCGGACATCCGGTTTGAGCCCGACGCTCAAAAGTGCAATTTGCAAATTCACTTGGTTTATAATCAAAGCATTCGGGGTCCGGGGGTCCATAATGTGAAATACTGATTCGATGGGCGTTCCGATCATTCCAACACGACCTGGGAGGTAGACGTGACTTGTCAGAGCTGACGGATTCTAAATCGGACATCCGGTTTGAGCCCGACGCTCAAAAGTGCAATTTGCAAATTCACTTGGTTTATAATCAAAGCATTCGGGGTCCGGGGGTCCATAATGTGAAATACTGATCCGATGGGCGTTCCGATCATTCCAACACTACTCGGGAGGTAGACGTGACTTGTCAGAGCTGACGGATTCTAAATCGGACATCCGATTTGAGCCCGACGCTCAAAAGTACAATTTGCAAATGCACTTGGTTTATAATCAAAGCATTCGGGGTCCGGGGGTCCATAATGTGAAATACTGATCCGATGGGCGTCCCGATCATTTCAACACGACCTGGGAGGTAGACGTGACTTGTCAGAGCTGACGGATTCTAAATCGGACATCCGGTTTGAGCCCGACGCTCAAAAGTGCATTTTGCAAATGCACTTGGTTTATAATCAAAGTAGTCGGGGTCCGGGGGTCCATAATGTGAAATACTGATCCGATGGGCGTTCCGATCATTCCAACACGACCTGAGAGGTAGACGTGACTTGTCAGAGCTGACGGATTCTAAATCGGACATCCGGTTTGAGCCCGACGCTCAAAAGTGCAATTTGCAAATTCACTTGGTTTATAATCAAAGCATTCGGGGTCCGGGGGTCCATAATGTGAAATACTGATTCGATGGGCGTTCCGATCATTCCAACACGACCTGGGAGGTAGACGTGACTTGTCAGAGCTGACGAATTCTAAATCGGACATCCGGTTTGAGCCCGACGCTCAAAAGTGCATTTTGCAAATGCACTTGGTTTATAATCAAAGCAGTCGGGGTCCGGGGGTCCATGTGGACACCAAAAATTGTACACTCGGACATCCGACTCGGCCTCGCATCGGCAGCGGTGCCGAGTGAAGAGACCCCGGAGACGCTGATTATTCAGGCTCCCCGACTGGGCACGCTACCCTGAAGCCATCACAAAGTCCCACGACATTCGGGCCTCGAAGGGAGCCAAAGAGTAGGCCCCGACTCATGTCCGGAACGGCCCCCCAAGAGCATGGCCAGAGGGCCTTCAGCGGCACACACCCCCCTAGGGGGGTCCTTCAGCGGCACGCCCCCTGGGGAGGTCTTCAGCGGCACGCCCCCTGGGGGGCCTCAGCGATACCCCTTTGGGCCCTTCAGCGGCACCCCCCCTGGGGAGGCCCTCAGCGGCACGCCCCCTGGGGGGGTCTTCAGCGATACCCCCTTGGGGGGTTCAGCGGTACCCCCTGGGGGGCCTTCAGCGGCACGCCCCAAGGGGGGGTCCTTCAGCGGCACGCCCCAAGGGGGGTCTTCAGCGGCACGAGCCCTTCAGCGATACCCCTCGCAGCTCTTCAACGGCACCTTGTTTTGGCCCGTTAGCGGCACGACGTCACAGCCTTTTCGACGGCGGGGCGACGTGCAGCCCATGCCCTACACGCGGCGGGTCTGTCCGAGGTGGCAGCCGATCGAGGGGCCACGCAAGCTACGCCTGATAACCCGGAACACGGCAAGTCGAAAGCCATCATCACGCCGTTTCCCGCCTTCGAGCCCCGAGCTAGAAGACGTTGCAGAGGCGGGGCATATAAGAAGGCCCCTGGCTTCGACGAGAAAGAGGGGACACGGAGGACATACGGAAGAGACAGACGAGAGGAGAGGAGAGACAAAAAAAGACCAGAGAAGAAAAGAGAGAAGAAGAAGAGGGAAGAGAAGTGGAAGCCCTCCCGGCGACGGCATCCCTCCGGCGACCACCACTTCGAAGCACCGAGAGTAAGGGAGAGAGAGTTCAATGTAGTGGGGGAGGGGGTCACGGGCTCTTCCCCTGCACCCGACTCCCCCCTGGGTTTTCCTTCCCGTCCGTTTTCTCTTCTTTTGGTTTTGCCTGGACCTGTGACCTTTTGGCACAGGCACTTCCCCCCTTGTAAACGCATGTATAGGGCCTCGGCCCCTTCTGTTCCTGATAAATGAAAACCCCTTTCATGGGGACAGTTCTTGGCGTGATTCCAGTTTCATCCTCCGGTTCCTCTCGATTCCGTTGTATGCATGTCAGCATGATCCTTCCTCTGTTTGCTCTGGTTCTCATGGGCTTTCCCTCCGTCATGGCCACCTGCCACACCCTGGCCTTCCCTCGGAATGCCCAACCACCAGTGACCTCTCCCTAGTCCTAAGACCCCTCTTCTCTCCTCGAGCAGCCTGCAAGTCTCCCAGTTCATGAACTCAACAGCTCCCAATCCTCCAGCCTGCACCCTCGCCACCTTTCACCGTCACTAGGCCACCCTCTGCCAGGCCCTCAGCGACACCCCTAAATCGGCTCTTAGCGGTACGCCCTTCGATCAGGCCCTCAGCGGCACCCCCAGAACAGCCCTCAGCGGCACCCCCGGAGCAGCCTTCAGCGGCACCCCCTTTGGTCAAGCCTTTAGCGACACCCCTTTGGCCAAGCCCTCAGCGGCACCCTCCCTCCATGGCCCTCAGCGGCACCATCCCAAAACCAGTCCTCAGCGGCACGTCATACTAGCCTTTAGCGGCACCATCCATTGGCCAGGCTTTAGCGGCACACCCCCAAGCTGGCCTTGGCCGGCATGCCCTCCATCCCTTTGCCGGCACGCCCCCTTTGGCCCTTGACCGGTATACCTTGGCCAGACCCAGTTCACCTCGTCAGCCACAGAGGTTTTTCCGCTTCCCCCCCCCCCCCCCCCCCCCCGTTTTCCGAGGTTTCAAAGGTGTTACTCCCTTCGGGGGGCTCACCTCCATTTGTCGGGTTCTGCCACTCCATGTGGGCGCGTTCCCTTTATCTCCCTTACGCCCCGGGTCAAGGGGAGATGTTGTCGAAATTTTAATAAATGACACGAACTTATTGGATAAGACAAAAGGAATCAACAAATGGACAAGGCACTTAATAATAAACTCGTCAGCTAACCAGGTCACTGCCAAGGCCACGACAAGGACAGGGCAACGAGGAGAGCCCACACCCGGGGACTGAACAAACAAAGAGAACGAAAACGTGTGAAGGTTAGAACAAGAAGAAAAGAAAAGCCTTAAGAGGTACGATTAAGAAGTTGATTCGACCCTGATCACGCTCTCCCCCCACCTCCTGCACTCAGGCGGGCCTTCAGCGGCACGCCCTCAGTCCACTTGGCCTTCGACGGCACGCCCTCAGCCCCCTTGCCTTAGCGGCATGGCCCTAGCCTCCTTCAGCGGTATGGGCATTCTTGGCCTTAGCGGCACGCCCCAGTCCCTTTAGCGGTATGCCCCCTTTTTCTTTGACCTTTAGCGGTATACCCCCCTTCTTGGGCTTTCAGCGATACGCTTCCAGCCCCTTTGACGGCACACTATATATACACTATATACACACATATACGTGAAGAGCATGTTAAGGGCATTAACAGTGGCAAATAAACTAATGAAAATTGTGTTAATTAGAAAACTCCGAGAGCATAATGATGATGATAAAAGAAGGGGAAGGACAATGAAGAATAGTAAATAAATCAGTAATAATCATGACCATAGTGGTGAATAAAAGAAGAGGAATCACCCGGGACAAACGCTCGAAGAAATAATAAACGGTAAAAGAGACAAAAGAGTATACAATCAAGAAAATCTCGACTAAAACACGCTAGGATTCACATTGCAGCCCCATCTCTCCCCGGGACCCGGGGTGAAAGGAACAATAATGTCGCCCTTCCTGGTCGGACCCTAATCTCGGGATCACCCCGACATGGTCAGGCCCCGACTTAGTCCCGGGCCGACATCCCGATCGAACCGGCTTCGGTTTCCCGTTCCGGCTATCTTCCGAATCGTCATTAAAATTGCCGCGCGCCCGGCAGACATTCAAACGGATTCGTCCGGTTTTCCCGTCGTATTTCCGTGCGGATCCGTGTTCAAACGTGAAAGGGCTCATGTGTAGTCAACATGACTGACGATTTGCCACCTAAAATATAACCCTATGTGGGATCCACCCCTTTCCTCTATTACGCAGTTAGTATTATTCCTTTCGGCCGCAGGGCCCCTAATTTCGGCAATTAATCAAGGGTATTCCCCCCTTATGGGGGATGTAAATGACGTCGTGGCCTTTGCGGCACGACGGGATTCGGTCCCGACACGAACTACACAATCGCCTGACGAAGTCAACTCGAGCGCACCATGGGCTCTTCGGACCCCGAATAAATCGTCACCTCGGTGACTGGCACGCCCACGCACTTAATAGACAAATAAACGAACCGAAGAAACAAATCGACGGAAAGTGCGTCCACAACTCTGGCACGCCCGGTGGGACCTGATCCACCCTTCATCTCCTTGCCGAAATTAGGGGCCCCGCGGCCCCCTTCTTGTGATACTAACTGCGTTACCCTTTTGAAATACAGGAAGTACAACCAAAAACATGGCGCACATGACGGCCGTCACCTGCGGCCCCCAGCCCGTCGAGATGCACGTCCGGACCGGTTACCTGGCGGTCCCACTCACTTTCGGGCGTTTTCCTCCCACCGTGGGTTTCCCCAACTTCTTGGGGGTGGCCTTCGTCGACATCCTCGACGTGGAAACACCCGAGGACGCCCGGATCAACGCCCCCCTTCCGGGGGCCACTGCAACTACTGCCGACCAAGCGGCAACCGGAGATGACAACGGCGTCCGCCCAACGACGCTCACCTGCAATGTGCACCAGGTGCACCACACCGTTGGCCCATCTCACCAAGGGTCGGCATCCCACCGGAGGAGGCTCCGAAGAAACAACGCCAACACCGGTTTGGGGCGCCGCTCCTCCAACTCCGGCAAGTCAATGACTGTCGGGGCCCTCCGAGTCCGCTTGGACGGGAAGAGGTCCCAGACGACACCCGACCGCACCATCCCAGCCATCCCGGTCCGCAACTCCTTCCATAGGCTGGAGAAGCTGGGAGAAAGGGGAGAGCCCGCAGCCTCGACTGCGGCACCAAAGAGGTCACCGGCCCACAGGCCGGCCAAACTGAAGCAGATCTGGGTGCCTAAGGAGGCCCGGCCCGCTGCACCCGCGCAGGCGGGGCCCATCACCTTGCACTCCAGGAGCGCCCGACGTGCCGACAAGGTCCAGGCGGCACCTCCAACACCCCCGCCGGCACCCATCAGCACGGGGCCGCCCGGCGAGGTCCATCGGCGTCGCCGGGGGCGCCGTCACAACATCGCCCGCCCGATTCCCAGGGCTTACTCCCCAGTTCCCGCCGCCCCTGGCGAGCTGTCACCACAACCCGCTCTCCCCGACCAGGAATGGGAAGGGATTGAGCAGGCTATGAAGAATTACCTCCGGGGCCCAGGCAGCACTCCCGCCGGCCGTCAGAGGTTATTGGGGGCAATGGCCTCTGCCTTCCGGGAAGAAGAAGCCCAGCCTACACCCAGTGCGGAGCCGGAGAACCGTTCAGAGGAGCCGCGCCAGTCCCCTGCACGGGAGGAAGCGCCGCCTCGACGATCGGTCTTCGACCGGCTCGTGTTCCCCGGGAGATCATCTGGGAAGGCAACGAGAAAGGAGTCAACACAAGAAATGGCAAACCTTCACCTGCAACATGGCGGGAGTCTATGGTCGGTACGGGGCCCTACCCACCGACCCCGGAGAAGTGGCCAGAATCGCCGCCAGGCCGGGACCCCTCACTAGAAGGGGGAGAGCGGCAGGCGGTACAACCCCTCCGGACATCGAAAGGACTTTACTAGAAGAACCCCTCTCGGCCCTCACGGCCAATGTGGTCACTGCTGGCGACACGGGCGACGAACTCGCTACCTCATCCGAGGACGCCCCGGCCGAAGGGACAGAGGACCTGCCCCCTCCCCCCGCAGTCGATCTGGCAATGCTGCTCATGATGCAACGGTTCCAACAGGAGATTGAGTCGCTTAAAAAGCAGCTCAATGAGCGGAACACGCCACCTCCAATGTCCGGGCAGACCGGAATTTTGCCCGAGATATCCGCAGATCGGGGGCAGTCTTCAGAAGCAGCCCCTCCAGCAACTCCGGACCCCTTCGGAGGCGTGCTTCCGCAGCTAACACAGAATGCGGCCTTGGCTCCACCACAGGCACCGCCCTCGCAAGGGCCGCCCATGGCCCCCCGCGCCGCTGTAGTAATCACCCCAAGCGCACAGCCCGCGCACCTCTACTCAACTCCGGCCGACCCGGCGGCGGTTAGCCGATTGATGCTTGAGCAAATGATAGAAATGAAGCTCGCCGAGAGGGGCGACGGGGTTCAAACGTCGTTCGATGTTTACCGGGTACCCTACCCAGCGCACTATGCTGCAAGGAAGCTGCCGGTTGGCGTCACCAAGCCGCCAAAATTTGAAAAGTTCAATGGGCAGGGGTCTCCCAGGGAGCACATTGCCTACTATGTTAATGTCATGGGCGACCTAGCTGCAGATGAAGCCTACCTGCTAAAATTCTTCTGCTCAACACTCACCGGGCTGGCCTTCGAATGGTACTCCGGTCTGTTACCCGGGTCTGTGGCTGACTGGCCCGACATGCAGAAGAAATTTAAAGAAAGATTCTACGTCGCCGAAAGGGAAGTCACCATGTCTGAGCTCTACGCCACAAGACAAAGGACAGATGAGTCGGCCCTTGACTACATCAAAAGGTGGAGGAACCTCAGCATGAGGTGCAAACGCCCTCCGCACCAGGAGGATGCGGTGCAGATCTGTAAGCAAAACTTGAAAAAGGAGATCCTGGAAAGGATGATCGGCACGGACATCAAGACATTCGACCGCCTGAACAACGTGGTAGCAGAGATCGAGGCGTTCTTGGACCGATACTCCTCCACCCCAGCCACATTAGGCCCGAGAGCCAGACAAGCCGAGAAGAAACCGGCTCCCCCGGAAGTTCACACACTAGACTTCCAGGCCTTTGAAAGGCATAAAGAAAAGGCCAAGGGAGTCGTCGACTCTCCGCCGCCCAGAACTACAGAACGGCGGGAGGGCCCCTCTCTGAGGGAGAAGATGAAGAACAAGCTGTATTCCTTCTCCCGCGACAAATCCAAGCTCCTGTTCGAGTGGGCCACCAGCTACAACAAGATTACACTGCCGGAGCCAAAGAGACCCGGCGACCTAAAAAAGAAGGATGACCCGCGCTTCTGCACATACCATCGAGTGCTCGAGCATACCATTGAGGACTGTTACGTCTTCAAGGATGTCATCGAGTCCTTGATAAAGGACGGAGAGCTGGATATGGGAGAACACAAAGTAAATCCTCCGCAGCCCCACGAGCTGCCCAGCGCACCCTTCACCGTCAGCATGATCTCACTATACCAAGAGCTGCCTGAAGAATGGGCGGAGGCCTGCGCCCGCACCACCTATGAGACCTTTGTCTTGGCCCCAGCCCGAGATCAGGAGGGTTGGCAGACAGTGCCCGGGAAGAACAGAAAGGCGCGCGCGCCACGGCCCGCCCCGGAAGCGCATCAGAAGAGCATGGCGCCCTCGCCTACATTACCCCCAGCAAGCCCGGCCCGCCATGACACGGCTCCCCGGCTAGTCATGAGGCGGCTCACTCATAACAAGAAAAGTGTTGTCCCGCTGCGGATGCGCCAGGAGGCCAGCCCGGCGGTTGAGAAGCTTCAGGCTGTCATTGATGGGCTTGATGAATATGAACAACCCCAGATCCGGCCAGTGGGAACTAAAAGACTATGTCCCTTGGGAAGAGCTCGAGTCACTCGCGCTGGCCCCGGAAGCAGAAGCTGAAGCGAGAGAAGAAACTCCCCTATGGGGTGAGTTTCCTCAAGCACAGCCAGTGGCCATGCCAGAAAAGAAGAGAAGGAAGAGAAGACCCGGGGGCAGAAAGAGGGGAGCCGTCCTCACCTGCAACACCTTATCGTTGCTGTTCGACACTTCTCTCTCCCTGGAGGAAAAGGAAGAAGAAGACCCACCCCATGAACCGGTGGAGGTGAATCAAACTGAGGCATCCACCTCCCAGCACGTCACCAGGTCGGGGAAGAAGTGGGGGCATCCCCCACAAGACAACCTCAACATTATGCTCGGGGGGGAACAACCCTACCAGGTCCCCAGCCCCGAAGTCCGAGGCATCGAGGTCCCTCCTCCATCGGGCCTCTACCCCGGAACAGCCAAGAGCCAGGACACTCCCTCATTTGCCGAGTTCCTGTTAGCCCGAACGGGCAGGCCGGCACGGCCCCGAGGGTCCCCCTCGGCCGAAGTGCAAGCGTCCCCCAAGCTTCACCAGCGGCCGCCCCTGCTCGGTCGAAAGGAGAATCCGGCGACGTCCCAAACCTCGCTGAATTCATGAAGGAAAAGGAGAAAGCTCCGCCAGCCTCACAGGCTGCGGCAGAACCTACAAGGGCGATGCCCCCTGATCAATTACCCCCGCGTCAAGATGAGAGCAAGCACGTCAAGCCCGAGGAGATGAAGTTACTCAAGGTGCGGGCCGCTGAGCGGATAGTCAGGCACCTCAAGAAGATCCCGACGCGGTTCACCGTGTGGGAGATGCTTTCCCTGAACGAGGAAACCCGACAAGCCATCATTGCCGCACTCCAGGCGCCAGCACCCTTCGAAGCCTGCCTGGCAGAGATATCACCTGAGGTAGCTGTAGCATTCATAGAAGACGACATGCTCCTGCCAACCCACAACCACAATAGACCCCTCTATATGAGGGGCCAGCTGAATGGCCAGCCTATCAACCGGGTCCTGATCGACCCGGGGGCAGCTGTGAACATACTCCCTTACCGGGTGTATCAGAAACATTATTTTGACGTGCACATGGTCGAAATCAAGAATGTCAAGATTGCCGGATTTAACCAGAAATGTGAGGTGCCTATGGGGATTGCGGAGTTCAACTTGACCTTTGATGACTTTACCACTAAGGTCCAGTTCTACATCATCAACTCCAACACTTCTTACAAGGCGCTGCTCGGGCGGCCGTGGCTGCACCAGAACAGAGTGGTACCCTCCACCTTGCACCAATGCATCAAGTACCCCGGCGAGGGGAAAGAAGTCAGGATTTTTGCCGATCTCCACCCGTTCGAGGTGTTCGAGTGCAACCTGTCAGACGCCAACCTGTACATAGAAAAGGCGAAGCAAGCTTCTCGAGTTACCCAAGGCAAGGAGAAGAAGAAAGCCGGGGCAGGCGGCTGGTTCCCTCCGCCGCCCCCGGGCCAGGCGGCTCTCCCGCACGTGTCATTTATTACACAAGAAGAAGGGGTCTTCAAGGCAGCTCCCCTCGCCATTTACCCCACACCAGGGACACCCTGCCTTGAGGATCTGCTCGGAGATGTCGAGGTCCCGTCAGGAATCACTAAACCCATAGTGCCAATGGAGTGCCAGGCAACTGAGCAACTGAGGACCTTCGAGGTACCTAACCCCGAAGGCTCACCCACTATTTTCTACGTCGCCGGGGAAAAGCCTATCAAGGAAGATGACGACTGTCGGTTCCCCGACGGGCTGCACGACCCGCATGTCCCCATAGCAGGACTGCCCCACATGACTGACCGGACGGCCAGGATGATCAGAGAGCAGAAGATACCTCCTTATCAACCATCCAGCCGGAAGGAAATGTTCGAAAAAATGTGGAACCCGCCCAACCTGGACCGACGACTGCTGAAGATCACTAAGCACCCCGGTCTAGGTTTCTCACCAGAGGAGCATTACGAGACTGATGCCATATCAGTCTCGACATGGTCCAGCAGCAACCCCGCAGGAGCTACAAATCCGCGGGGAGCCCACCAAGATACAGGTCCCGGGACCCCAGTCGAAGAGGCAGAAGACGAAGAGGTCTTCCTGTGGAAACCTCTTCGCCGCCCCCGCACAGAGGAGAGTCCCTCTACCCCCAAAGAATTGCCCTCGGGGAAGGGACATCCCGTCGAGGCGCCTTCACCCGGTCCTGTCGATAAAGCAAGAAGCGGTAGCAGGGGACATGCTCCAAGCCCCCCTCGATACGACCCCGTCATGTACGCCCTGTACCACAGGCAGCAACGGGAGATCGAGACGCTGAAGACACGGGTGGCTGAGTTGACCTCTCTGGTCGCCGACCTGATCCAGGGCTCTCCTTCCCCATGGGGTGGCAGGACGCCTCGGCCCCGAGACACCGGCCCTGACACCTCCGCCTTGACAAGGCAGGAGATGAGAGCCGCGGCGGGCTTACCGACCGGGCTACCAACCAGACCATGTTCAACGCTCCAAGAGAAGCTGCGAAAGCCCTATTCCTTTCCAAGAGAAAAGACCCGGGGTATCTTCGACTGGGCCCGCTATCACGGCAAGGTCTCCCTCCCACGGTCCAAGAGGCCACAAGACACCAGAAGTAGCGGGGACCCATTGTTCTGCCCCTACCACCAGATGCTGGGCCACGCCATTGAAGACTGCTACGTCTTCAAAGACATTGCTCAGGACCTCATCAACTGGGACGAGCTCAGGATGGGAGACTACGTGGTGGCCCCGCCTCGCCCCCACGCGGCGGACAGTCCCAGGGCAGGAGCCTATACCATATCCATTCAGTACCAGATGCCTGAAGAGGTGGCTACCCCGGCCCCCACGGGGGCTGTTTATGATGAATATGCGGAGGAGCCCGATCTGGTCCCATGTATGCCTGCACCAGCAAACCTCGCACACCCAGTGGCTACGGCCCGAGAGGAGCGCGAGGTCGATGCAACCTTCATGTCAGCCCAGAGGGAAGAAGAAGAAGAGGGAGATGGTGTCCTCGAGCCCGGAGACGATGAGGACCAAGACTTCGTCGATTTGTCGCCAACCCCACCGGAAATTGAGGACGGTGGCCAGGCCACAGTCGACGAATTGATTGAGATCAACCTCGGCACAGAAGCTGACCCCAGGCCAACATTCCTGAGCGCTCTTATGTCCTTACAAGAAAGAGAGGAATACACAAAGTTTCTACAGGAGTTCCGGGATTGCTTTGCTTGGAACTATAAGGAAATGCCCGGACTCAGCCCTGAGGTGACCCAGCACATCCTGTCCATTGATCCCAAAGTGGAGCCAATAAAGCAACCTCCCCGGCGCATGAGGCCGGAACTGACCAACCAGATCTGCAAAGAGGTTGACAAACTCATAGATGTTGACTTCGTGGCGGAAAACCAATATACCACATGGCTGGCCAACATCGTACCAGTGAAAAAGAAGAATGGACAGATCAGGATCTGCGTGGACTTCCGCGACCTGAATAAAGCCTGCCCGAAAGATGACTTTCCGGTGCCCATCACCGAAGTGATGATCGATGCAACCACCGGCCATGAGGCCCTGTCCTTCATGGACGGGTCGTCCGGCTATAACCAAATCTGGATAGCCGACCACGACCGGATCCACACCGCCTTCAGGTCGCCTAAGGGGATATTTCACTACAAGAGGATGCCCTTTGGTCTCAAGAACGCTGGTGCCACCTATCAACGGGCGATGACCAAAATATTCGACGAGCTACTGTATAGCAAAGTCGAGTGTTACATCGATGACTTGGTCGTCAAAACAAAGAGAAGGGGCGACCATCTGGGTGACCTCAGGGTCGTCTTCCAAAGACTCCGACAGTATGGGCTGAAGATGAATCCCCTGAAGTGCGCCTTTGGCGTGTCCAGTGGAAAGTTCCTTGGCTTTATTGTCCGGCACAGGGGGATCGAGATTGACCCCCTCAAGATAAAGGCCATCCAGGAGCTGCCACCTCCGAAGAGTCTAAGAGAGCTAAGATCCCTGCAGGGGCGTCTGGCCTATATCCGCAGGTTCATCTCCAATCTGTCGGGGCGCTGCCAACCTTTCCATAGGCTGATGATGAAGAATGCACCCTTCAGCTGGGACCACCAATGCCAGCACGCATTCGACCAGCTAAAGGAGTACCTGAGAACCCCGCCTGTGCTGGGGGCACCTGTCAAAGACAGGCCGCTCATCCTTTATATAGCGGCCACCGAATACTCACTGGGGGCAATGCTCGCCCAGAACAATGATGAAGGAAAAGAGCAGGCCCTCTACTACCTCAGTCGAAGACTAGTGGGGGCAGAAGCCAAATACACCCCGATTGAGAAGGTCTGCCTAGCCCTGGTCTTCGCAGTCAAGAAAATGAGACACTACATGCTGTCCCATGAAGTCAGCTTAATATCCAGGGCCGACCCTATCAAGCATATTCTCCTCCAACCAGTCCCAAAGGGGCGCCTCGGTAAGTGGGCCGTGCTGCTTATGGAGTTCGACATCACCTACGTCCCGCAGAGGGCCATCAAGGGACAAGCCGTCGCAGATTTCTTCGCAGCACATCCCGTGCCCGAAGACTCTCCGTTGGCTACCGAACTACCTGAAGATGAAACACTGGAGGTGGACCAAATACAACAAGCCATCTGGCAGTTATATTTCGACGGGGCCTCCAGGACAGAAACAACCCTGCCCGGACACACCCGGATACGGGCCGGGGCTGGCATCGTCCTCAAGTCCCCAGATGGCGAAGTAATGCACACCTCTTGCTGCATCAGCAAACCCTGCACAAACAATGAGGCCGAATATGAAGCCCTGATTATCGGCCTCCAGGTGGCCCTCCAGATGGAAATCAAAATGCTCCAGGTGTTCGGCGACTCGCTGCTGGTCGTCAAACAGATCCAGGGACAATTTGATGTCCGGAAACCTGAGCTTCTCCCTTACCACGCTAAGGCCAAGGGGCTTATAGAGCTGTTCTACCTCCTCGAAATAGGCCATGTCGCCCGAGGGGAGAACGCACAGGCCGACGCCTTAGCAAAACTGGCAAGCTCACTGGCAATGCCCCCAGATGGGTCCCTCAATATCCAGGTGATAAGCCAGCGCCAGATGCCCAGCATGATAGAAGAGGAACCAGAAGAAGAGGACCTAGAGGTCGACACAACAGAAGCCCTCAGTCTGCCTGACTGGAGGGACCCCCTGTTGAAGTGGTTCAAACACCAGCAGCTGCCGGACCGAAGGGAGGAAAAGATCAAGCTAGTCAGAACAAAGGACTCCTACGAGTTCCGGAACGGAATACTATTCCGAGTCGTGGCGGATGCCAGGCGAAGGCTACTCCTCCGATGCTTGTCCATTGAAGAAGCTTGGAGAGTTATGAAAGAAGTCCATGCCGGAACAGCTGGTGCCCACCAGGCAGGGCCAAAGATGAAAATTGAAATTAAGAAGCTGGGCTATTACTGGCCCGCCATGTTTGACGACTGCTGCAGATATGCTAAGTCATGCCAGAGGTGCCAGGAGCACGCCACCATACCCAGAAGACCTCCAGTGCAGCTACACCCGACGGCCCCCAGCTGGCCGTTCGCCCAGTGGGGAACAGATGTCATGGGCCCCTTACCCGCGTCCTCCGCCGGTTGCAAGTACATCCTGGCGGCAACCGACTATTTCTCCCGCTGGGCAGAGGCCGTCGCCCTCCGCGAGGTCACTGGGGAGATAGTGGCCAGGTTCGTCCTCCGCAATATCATATTCCGGTTCGGCGTGCCCGACCGAATTGTGTCCGATAACGGCAGCCACTTCCGCAACCAGAAGGTCTACCGGCTAGCAGAAAAATACAAAATTGATTGGAGGACCTCAACCCCTTACAACCCGCAGGCTAATGGGCTAGCCGAGGCTTTTAACAAGACACTCTGCACCCTCCTGGCCAAGACCGTCAACTCTAACAAGAGAGATTGGGAAGAAAGGATGTATGAGGCACTATGGGCGTACCGAACCGTATACAAGACCCCAACGGGCTGCTCGCCCTTCTCTCTCGTATACGGCTCGGAAGCAATCGTCCCCGTCGAACTGGAGGTACCCTCCCTTAGGGTCGCCATCCAGCATGGGCTCGTTCCCGAAGGGCAGACCAACATCGAGCGAAGGCTCGACGAGCTCTCCAACCTGGAGGGGAAGCGACTCCAAGCCCAGCAGAACATTCAAGTCTACCAAGCCCGGATTGCACGCGCCTTTGACAAGCTCGTCAAGGAACGCGAGTTCAAGAAGGGCGATCTGGTTATGGTCAAAAGAAGAGATCTCATGGCTGCCAACCCCAAGGGCAAGCTGAATGAGAACTGGCTCGGACCCTACGTAGTCCAAAAGGTCTACGAGGGCGGGGCCTACGTAATTGTCAACCATCGCGGGGAAGTCCAGTTCCCGCCTCTTAATGGAAAGCACTTGAGATTGTACCATGCTCTGGTGCCCCCGTTCAATTAATAATACTATCATCCGCCCTATTCTTGGGGCGGACTTGCGTCATTAAGGTCCAAATGACCCGATCGTCATCCATTTTCCCAAAATATATATATATATATATGTCTTTCAAAAAAAAAAAGAAAAAAAAAGAGGAGAGCAAAAAAAAGGAAATAAAAAAAAGAAAGACAGGAAAAGGGGAAGAGAACGAAGTGAAGAAAAAAAGAGAAGAGCAAAAAAAAAAAGAAAAAAAAAGGGAAAAGAGCAAAAAAAAAGGGGGAGAAAGAAAAGAAAGAGAAAGAAATAGGGAGAAAACAAAAAAAGGGGCGAAAGGAATAAGAAGAAATAAAAAAAAAAGCAGAAGGAAAAAGAACAGTCAAAAAAAGAGAGAGAGAAAGAGAAGGAAAGAATGAAAATCAAGAGAAGGGGACACAACCCCACTTCCAGTCGCCGCCTCGCATCAGTGGATGCCAAAGGACACAAACAAGCAAACTCTTCTCTCCGCCCTCCTCGGGCGGTGAGTACCCCTTTGACCCGAACTTCCAGTTCAGGCCATTGACTAAACAAACTCTTCTCGCCGTCCTCCTCGGGCGGTGAGTACCCCTTTGACCCGAACTTCCAGTTCAGGCCATTGACTAAACAAACTCTTCTCGCCGTCCTCCTCGGGCGGTGAGTACCCCTTTGACCCGAACTTCCAGTTCAGGCCATTGACTAAACAAACTCTTCTCGCCGTCCTCCTCGGGCGGTGAGTACCCCTTTGACCCGAACTTCCAGTTCAGGCCATTGACTAAACAAACTCTTCTCGCCGTCCTCCTCGGGCGGTGAGTACCCCTTTGACTTGAACCTCCAGTTCAGGTCATTGACTAAACAAACTCTTCTCTCCGTCCGCCTCGGGCGGTGAGTACCCCTTTGACTCGGACCTCCATGCCAGATCGCCGACTCAATAGACTCCTCTCTTCGTCCCTTCGAGACAGATAAGAGGTCCACTCTCACATCGAGGCCCCTGGCCGGAAGCCGGCACCCATTCGGTACGGTGGAATGGTCTCCTCGTCCCCCCTGGGAAGGCGAGCATCCTCCTGCACCCCAATACGGACCCTTACCCGGTCTCCCAGAACGGATCGCTGCAAAAGGACTGACACGCGGCCTGCATGCCCCGGTACGAGCAAAAAAAAAACCAAGGAAATAATATACGGAATGCAACGCATACCAAAGGGGGTTCGGGAAGAAAGGTTCCCTCCCCCGAGAATAAACACACACTGGAAAGACGGCACAAAAGAGGGCGGGGCACCCCGTTCTATTCAATAGAGATCAGATTACATGTACTCCGGGGCATGCCCCTGCATTACATTCCAAAAAAAAAAAAAAGGAGAATGGGAGGGGACAGAGAAGCAGCGCCTAGTCAATGTCCCTGAAGATGTCCTCGAGGGGGAGGATCCCGATGAAGGGGAAGCTAGTCCTATCGCGCAGGCGGCCTCTCAGCCCCTCGAGGCGAACGAACTCCGTCTCCATGGACGCCATTTCGACGTCGGTCACTGCAAGAGCCTCCCTTTCCTCCGCAACCGCCTTCCCCGCCTCGGCAAGGTCGGACTTGGCCGTCGCCAGTCGGCCCTCCAGCTCCTCGATCTGACCCTCGAGGGACCGAATCCGGCCCTCGCCTTCCTCCAGGGCCCTAGCATGGCGCTCTCGGTCACGACCTCGGGCCTCAAAGGCTTGAAGATACTCCTCCGCCTGGGCGTCCAGAGCGGCACGCGCATCAGGGGTTTGGGCCTCCAAGAATTCACGGCGCTTAACATACTTCAGCAGCAATAGAACCCGCCGCGACCACTCTGCCAGCGGACAGCCGAGCATTTGCAATGCCGTCGTCAACTGCATCGCTACGGCATGCACCCCGCTGTACGACGGGGAGGCATCGGCAAGAATCATCGTCCGTAGGACGATCAACATTTGACGGACCGGTGCGTCCGATGAAGCTTGGCCAACAGAGGGTACGACTGGGGGCACGAAACTCACGGCGCTGTCCACCTCAGCCCACAGGTCGGCGTCCACCGTGGCCGAGGAAGACGGGAGAGCGAGGGCTAGGTCGCCCGGTTGGCGCAGCTCGACGAGGGACCCCTGCCCGGCTACGGCTGAGAGATCAGCTGACGGCGTTGCCAAGGCACCTGGCACGAGTGACAGCTGCCGCTCCTCTGCCTTCTCGGCCGCCGCCCCGCTCGCGTCCGCTACCGCTTCGACGGGCGATACTGCGGCTGTTGAGGTTTCGGCCACAGAAGGGACCTCACGTGAGGCCGAGCCCGGAACCTCCACCGGCAAATCCCCCTCTTGCGTCCGGGATCCCCCCAAACGCTCGCGAAGCCCCGCGAGTATGTGCTGCAAGTGTGGGTCCAAAGGGCGAGCCAACCCCTCCTTCGCTATCGGCGTCACCTGGGCATAGAAAGGGAAGAGGGATGTGATCGGCTGTCCACGGCCGGGGAAGAATCCCACAACGTCAAGAGACTAGGGAGAGTTAGAGGCTCCGGGTCCTTACCTCAGAAACCGGAGCGACGCCGCTTCCAGGAGCGATCTCCCCCTCCTCCAAAGGCTCTTGCATTGCCTCTGCGGTTTTTAGAGGTTCCTCGGGTGCGTCCGGCCGAAGGGCATCGAGCAGAAGCGCCAGCTTACCCATGCCGACCGCGGCCCCCGTTGGGAGGTCAACCGGCGCGGCCGGGGTGGTTTCCTCTGCGGCTTCCGGCACGGCGGGCTCCTGAGGATCACAAAAGGAAATAAAGTCAACAAGCAACTCAAGAGAGAAAGGAGGGAGAGCCGACCCGAGTAAGTTCACACTTACCATGGCCTTCCCCATAAGGCTCGAGAAGCCGACAAGCAACGGGGCTTTGAAGACCGGCCCAGACGGTCCCGACGCCTGGGACATGCTCCCGTCAGGAGCCGCCTCGTCAGAAGAGTAGTCGTAGTCTACCTCTTCCCCGGATACAGACTTTGCCGCTTCCGGCTCCACCCGGACCAGCAAAGAGGCGTCCTCTGCGGGTTCCACAGCTGGCACCTCCTCCCGTGGGCGACGCGGGGCTCGCACCTCGCCTTTCTTCCTCCGCACGTAAGTCACCAGCGGTAGGAGATCCGAGTCGGACCCTGGAGCTTCAGAGGCCGTCGCGACAATGCCTGTCACACAGAAGAAGACGAGCCACGATTAAACCGACCAGCGCCGGAAGCGGGGAGAGACGGCCGAATGGACGAGAAGACTTACCCTCTTCTGCCCCGACAGCACCAGAGGGTGGCTCGGGGACAGTCTCGTCGACCGACGGCTCTACTCCGGAAGCCGTGGCCTCACCCCCGCCAGGAACGGACGTACTCGCCGGCCCCTCTGCAAAAAAAAAAACGCACACGTTATGCCTATATGAGAAGAAGGGCGAGGGAGGGACAAATGAACCCCAAAGTGCCAGCGAGTGAAGGGTCTTACCGTCAGGCTGATTCGGTTCGGCCCGAGTGGCTTCAAAGGACTCAAAGGATAAGATGGGGACCACTGGGGAGGGAGCCGTGGGGGCCGAAGATCCCTCGGCCCGCCTTCTCCTCGCTGCGTCCTGTCCGGCCGCCTTGGCAGCAGCCAGAGCCTTCTTAACAGGCGACTTCGCCGGCGACTTCCCTTTAGCTTGTGGCGGAGGGGTCACGATCGGGGATGAAGTTGCCTTTCTCGCGACCACGGCTTCGCCCACATCGGGAAGGGGCACCGGAGCCGGCTCCTCCACATCCGCGACCGGGGTGGGCACGGGACCTTCTACGGGAGCTAAAAAAAAATTCCGATGTCTAAGCCCCATTTCAAAGTAAAGATAAGCATGAAAGAGACCCAAAAGATCTGCGATGGCCCGGGCTACCGACCGGCGGGATGGCTTGGCTCAGGACGAGCCGCTTCAAACTCCGCGAAGGAAGGAACTTGCGGCAGTGGCGGGGCAGTCGACGGAGCTTTGTCCGACTCCGTCTTCCTCCGTTTGGTATCCCGTTGCTTAGCTACCTTGGCAACAGCCACCGCTTTCTTCACGGGCGACTTCGCCCTAGACCGCTTCGCAGCCTTAGGCATAGGAGTGGCGGTCGGGGCCAGTGGCGCTGCCTCGAAGTATGCGGGCTTCTGCACGAGCCGAAGAAGATTCCGGTACGTGGCCGTCTGGGTGCTATCAGGGTGATCTACCAGAGAAAGAACACGTGCACATTCATGATTAGCGCCAAACACCAGGTTCTGACAATGAGGAACAAAGGCAAGGAGGAGAAGAGATTAAATACCATGAGGTCCGGTGTATAACCGGAGAGTGATTGGCCAATAAGTCAGGGACGTCTCCTTGTCCCGGCGCGCCGCTTCCCGGACCAGCCAGCAAACGTCCTCAATTTTCTGGCAACGCTCGGTCAAGGCGGCCAGATCGGCATGCTTCTTTAAAGATGTGTGGCAGAACAAGTTGAAGTGGTCCATGCCCCAGCCGTCGGCATAATAATACGGCACGTGCAGATGCTTGCTCAGAAGCGCGGCCGTTTGCTCTTCAATCTTCAGTCCATTTACCCGAAGAAGCACATAGAGCCAAGTGGTGTCCTTGTAATTTTCAGGCTTCCTCTCCTCCCGCCTCATGAAGGTGCGGTAGGGGCAAGCTGCATCCCTCTCCGGACGCCAGCTCCTGGCAGGGGTGCCTTCTTCTTCCATCGGGAACGGGTAATTGATGAGATCAAGACGGTCGCTTCCCACCCGGCACAGATCCCGCAGTGTCTTCTCATAGCCATCCTTCGCCACCGGGGGCAGCACCACCTTCGGCGGCGGCCTCATGCCCCGGGCTTCTCGACGAGCTTCTATATATGCTTCCACCTCCCTCTCCCGTTTATTCTTGAGCCGGAGAAGGTGGTCGGGCTCAATGTCGAGGACCGGCACCGGTTGCCGACTAAGGAACTTCCTCTCGGCTCCATCCCAGCAATCGGTCTTGTACAGCCGGTAAAAGGCCGTCCGAGCATTCCACCATTTGACATAATCCTGGGTCACAAGGGGAATGCGACCCGGGGCTGGTACCCTGAAGGAGGCAGAATCGGCCCTATGAAAGAAGTCCCACCAGCTCCGAGCATGCTCTGCAACTGAATTTCCCCGAACGTTCCGCGATGACAGCCCGAACTGCGCATGGTGGGCTGGGATGTGCTGGTCGTACCCGAAGTTCCGGCCAAAGCGAAAGGGGTAGTATGGCTCCAGCAATACATTATCCCCTTTCCTGAACACCAGCACACTCGGGCGAATGGATAATGCCCAATCCCTCAGCTCCGGCTCCAGCAACGGGCGGACGACATCTTCTTGGCTGATAGGGTGGACATACTTCTCCACCTGGTCGTCCTTGCACTCCCTCTTGTTGTTTACCAGGGGGCTTGAGTGCTTGGACAGTCTCCAAAAATGAATGGTGCCGGCTGCGTCCCGAGGAACCGTCGTCAGTCGGCCCCGAACCTCGTACATCCGCAAGGAGGTGGAGCCCGGCTCCGCACTCGCAAATTCCAGCATCCTGGGCACCAGCCCCCAGTCTTGAAGGACCCGCGGGGCGAATTCCGGAAATAGTGAACAAACCCACGCGTTGAAGAAGTGCAATGGGCACACGTACCGGGCCTGTCTTGGGAATTGATGGACGCTGGTGTCCCCCAGGGCCTTGTAGATCAGACAGAGCGTCGCCGGGCATAAGGACAACTGAATACCCCACGCCATCTGACATGCTGGGTAAATAGCGTCCGGTCGGATCACCATCTCGTCACCGTACGGCATGGCGAACGAGCACAGCCAATATGTTAAATAAGCTGCGCAGTGAGTCTGAGGGTCCAGGCCCATCGGGTTAGGCCCTCCTCTACTCCCCCTGGACGGGATCTTCACGTCGATCTTCGGCTTCGCACGCTGCTTGGGGGCAACGGCCGTGCCGACGCAGGGGAACTCAGTGTACCGCTTCGGCCCATCATAAAAATACTCCAGCCACAAGGGCATACGCACCCTCTTCTTGTCTCCGCGGGCGGACTGGTCCCCTTTGCGTGACGCCATGTACAGCTCCCGATACGCCTTCATCAGGTACCGGTATGAGTACCCAAGAGAATAGTAGCCGTCCCCGTCGGTCTCATCCTTGATCAAGTCGGGGAGGCATACTTATTCATAGGGCTCCCCGTCAATAGGCAAGCCGCTCAGCTGACTGAGGCTCCAAAGGTCCAATGAGGTCTCCCCCTCCGCTGTATAAAAGGTGTTGGTCGCTGCACTGAACACTTCTATCATCCCGCAGCAAAGGCCTTTGGAGATGGGATAGCCATATCTGGAGGCGTAGACACTGTGATAAATGCCGACCCGGACCAGCAACGGAGCATAATTAAACAGTACATGCTCTGTAAACTCGACTGCCCGCTCTCGAAAGGTGTGTGCATCTTGGAGCTTCAACTCCCCGAACCACCCCAGGGACAGCTCGTGTTTAAACCTGATGGCCAAGCAATCCAGGACGAATGGCTCCTCTCGGTAGCCCCACTTCAACGGAGCCAAGAACAAGCCAAACTGAGGTGCTTCGTTATATACCTTCCCGGCGGACATATCCCATCTCGCCGGAGTAAACTGAGGTGCCCGCACCAGCTTGTCCTCGGCCGGCAGCACGCCCTCAATCCCCAGCATCGGCTTCCATTCCCGGGCCTCTCCCACCAGATACAGCGGAATGCTCCGGGGGACGCCACATAGCAAGCTGTCCCGGGCATGCAGAATTGCCCGCTCAACGGCCTTTATGCTCCGGAGGTCCCGTCCGTCTCGGGAGTGCAGATGCTTCAAGAACCGGACCAGATGCTTGTCCTTTGGGAAGTCCTTCCTGTACTCCCCGGTAGCTCGATCAAACGTAAAGCCACTGTCATCCCTAGCAAGTCTCAGGAAATCCATGCTCTCACTGTCGGACCCCGACGACTCGGCCAAGGCAGCTATTTCCCCATGTTTCCGGTCCAAGGCTTCCACGTTTTGCCAGGTGACCGCTGGCACCGGACCCCGTGGGATGAGGTCAGCACCAACGGCGGCAGCAGGGGCAGAAGAACCGCTTGGGGCAGCCATTTATCTGCAAAGATGCACAAACCAATGATCAGAATGAGCCATGGGCAAAAGCAAACAAAGACGGCAAAAAGAGCTCTATTACAAGTCAAATGAATAAGATATTTGCCAACTTCTGACGAAATTTCGGCAGAGTTTCCCCTAGGCCAGAGGCGTAAGGAAAAACACGGGTGCGCGTCCACAAGGAGTGACGGCCCCAACAAAGTACGGTGGGCCCCGAGAGGCAACACCGGAAGTCCGCCCGTCGAAGAAGTCCTCTTCCCCAACTAAAAAGTCCCTCAGCCCTTTGACCGGCATGCCCCCCTGCAGCTGCCCTTCGCCGGCACGCCCAGGGGAAGCCCCTCACCGGCACGCTCCACGGACGGCCTCGCCGGTACGCCCAGCGAGCTTCCCCGGCACGCCCCCAAGCTCCTTCGCGGCACACCCACGGGGAGCCGCTCCCCGCCCGCCCCCGAGGCCCTTCCCGGTACACCCGGCAGAGACTTCACCGACACGCCCCCCAAGGGGTCTTCGCCGGCACGCCACCCAGGCGGCGTTCCCCGGCACGCCACCCAGGCGGCGTTCCCCGGCACGCCTGGGCTCCCGCTCGCCGGCACGCCCCCCAGAGGGCTTCGCCGGCACGCCCTGGGCTCCCGCTCGCCGGCACGCTCCCCCGCGAGCCCTCACCGGTACGCCAGGAACCCCGTTCACCGGCATGCTCCCCGCGAGCCTTCACCGGTACGCTAGGAACCCCATTCACCGGCACGTGAGCCCTCACCAGCACGACGGTAACCCTGCTCCCCGGCACGCTCCTGGGTCTCCTCCCCGACCGACGCCCGGCGGCCTCCCCCGTCACGACGGCGAAAGAGGTGAAGAGAAGAAGGGGTGGGGAAAAGGAAAGGAGATAAGGAAGAGAAGAAAGAGAGGAGAGGGCTGGGAGAGAGCTAGGGCCCCATCGCCCTACGGTCACAGAAGAAAGAGGAAGGGAAAGAGAAGAGGGAGGATAAGGGGAAGGAAAGAGCAGAAGAGAGAGAGAAAGGGGGGGGACGGCCTTCACGACGGCATCCTCACCCAATGGGGAAGACGACGGCGACGACGACGGTAGCCGCGGCGGTGGCTCCCGGTGACGGAAGAGAAGGAGAAGGGGGAGGGGCTTTGTCCGTTCGGTCGACGAAGAGAGAGGGGGAGAAGATGAAAGAGAGAGAGGGAGTTTGAAAAGGGTGGGGGCGGTAACCGCCCCCGCCCCTGCTATATATATAAGGAAGTAAAAAAAAAGGGGGAAAAAGGGAAAAAATGGAAGAGGGATAAAAAAAAGAGAAGGAAAAGGAGGGGAGAAAATAAAAGAAAAAAAGAGAGAGAAGAATTAAAGGGGAAAATGAAAGAAAAAATAAAGGGAAAAAAAAGGAAAATAAACCTATGTAACATATATAGATATATTAAATAAATACATATGTATATGTACGCGCATATACATATATATATATATATATACTCCTTTTATATACGCATGTTCACGTGTCCATCCTCCAGACACGGCAATAAATGCTCCCGGAGAAAACACATCACATCCCCACAATCCCGGTCACGCAGGCGTCCAACTCTACCCCTGCAACCCTGCCCCAGCGATGACACCATCACCCTACCACCCAGCAAGCCCGTCCTTGGCACGCAGCCCTGGGCCCCGGCCACCTTCAGTCACACAAAATTACCGTCACAGGCCTCGCGCCCAGATCAGCAAAATCTCTAGCCTTGCGTTGGTATTAGCCTCTCGCCAACGAATAAATCCTTTCCCGGCGCAAGGTCCCGTGCCCTAGCCACTCATTCCAGTCAATATGGCCATTGCGGACCTTACGTCCGAATCAACACACCTTCTTCCATCGGGCTGGCATTCCATCCTTGCCAACGAATGAACCTCATTTTCTGGCACAAGGCTCCATGCCTTAGCCTACACTCACGTGTCGCCCAATTTCAAAAAAATATAAATAAATAAAATGAAGAAAAGAAAGTGGGGTTAAAAATAGAGATACCCCGCCGGACTTGTCCCTACACAGGGGGCAAGGGTAAAAATGGCAGCAACCCGGCTGTGGTGAAAACCCGAAAGGGCGCTACGGGCAAAATTGGGTACCCCGCCACGTGAAAACCCGAGGGGGCGCGTGGGCAAAAGCAAGAGGGGGCCGGTACCGGTGAAAACCCGAAAGGGCGCTTGTATCGGTAATGTGGTCCAAAAAGAGGAAGGAGAAAGAAAAAAGACTAAGAGACAACAACCCAGGTCAGCCATCGACGCCCCGTCGGTGCTGATGAAGAGACTAAGAGACAACCAGCCAGGTCAGTTCCCGACGTCCCGTCGGCACTGACGAAGAGATCAAGAGACTAAGAGACAACCAGCCCGGTCGGTTCCCGACGTCCCGTCGGCACCGACAAAGAAATCAAGAGACCAAGAGACAAGAGACCAAGAGACCAAGAGGCAACAATCCAGGTCAGTTCCCGACACCCTGTCGGCACTGACAAAGAGACCAAGAGACCAAAAGACAAGAGACCAAGAGACCAAGAGATAAGAGACCAGGTCGGTTCCCGACACCCCGTCGGCACTGACAAAGAGACTAAGAGACAACAACCTAGGTCAGAGCCCGACACCCTGTCGGCACTGACAAAGAGACCAAGAGACCAAGAGACAAGAGACCAAGAGACCAAGAGGCAACAATCCAGGTCAGTTCCCGGCACCCTGTCGGCACTGACAAAGAGACCAAGAGACCAAAAGACAAGAGACCAAGAGACCAAGAGACCAGGTCAGTTCCCGACACCCCGTCGGCACTGACAAAGAGACTAAGAGACAACAACCCAGGTCATAGCCCGACACCCTGTCGGCACTGACAAAGAGACCAAGAGACCAAAAGACAAGAGACCAAGAGACCAAGAGGCAAGAGACCAGGTCAGTTCCTGACACCCCGTCGGCACTGACGGAGAGACTAAGAGACTAAGAGACAAGAGACCAGGTCGGTTCCCGACACCCCGTCGGCACTGACGAAGAGACAAGAGACCAAGAGACAAGAGACCAGGTCAGTTCCCGACACCCCGTCGGCACTGACGAAAAGACTAAGAGGCAACAATCCAGGTCAGTCCCCGACACCTCGTCGAGACTGACAAAAAGACACTTTCATACCACCAACCCGTCAAAAAAAAAAAGAAGAAGAGGAGGAAGAGAATGGGGTTAAAAATAGAGATACCCCGCCGGACTTGCCCCTAAACAGGGACAAGGGTAAAAATGGCAATAACTCGGCCGTGGCGAAAACCCGAAAGGGCGTTACGGGCAAAATTGGGTACCCCGCCACGCGAAAACCCGAAAGGGCGCGTGGGCAAAAGCGAGAGGGGGCCGGTGCCGGCGAAAACCCGAAAGGGCGCTTGTACTGGTAATGTGGCACAAAAAGAAAAGAGAAGAGAGAACACCAGGAGACCGAGAGGCAAAGAAAACAGCGCCCTAGCTCAGCTCCCGACTCCACGTCGGCACTAATAAAAAGAGAAGGAATCAGGACACCCGCAGGCACCGCCTCGCTCATCCTTCGCCTGCGCTACCCGTGGGTGGGGGGCATTTGTGGACACCAAAAATTGTACACTCGGACATCCGACTCGGCCTCACATCGGCAGCGGTGCCGAGTGAAGAGACCCCGGAGACGTCGGCCGCACGGACTCCCCGAACGGGAGTACCGCCCTCAAGACCATCACAAAGTCCCACGACATTCAGGCCTCGAAGAAGCCAAGGAGTAGGCCTCGACTCGTGTCCGGAACGGCCCCCCAAGAGTGCGGCAAGAAGGCCTTCAGCGGCACACCCCCCGGACGGGGCCTTCAGCGGCACACCCCCCCTGGGGGGCCTTCAGCGGCACACCCCCTAGCGGGGGCCTTCAGCGGCACACCCCCCCTGGGGGGGGGCCTTCGGCGGCACACCCCCCTGGGGGGGGGCCTTCAGCGGCACACCCCCCTAGGGGGGGCCCTCAGCGGCACGCCCCAAAAAGGGGGGGGGGCCTTCAGCGGCACAAGGCCAGCGACCTTCAGCGGTATAGACCCAAAAGGGGGCGGCTTCAGCGGCACGAGCCCCAGGAGCTTCAGCGACACGGCCCTGAGGCTCTTCAACGGCACCCCGTTTTGGCCCGTTAGCGGCACGACGTCACAACCTTTTTGACGGCGGGGCGACGTGCAGCCCATGCCCTACACGCGGCGGGTCTGTCCGAGGTGGCGGCCGATCGAGGGGCCACGCAAGCTACGCCCGATAACCCGTGGCACGGCAAGTCGGAAGCCATCATCACGGCGGTTTCCCGCCTTCGAGGCCCGAGCCAGAAGACGTTGCAGAGGCTGGACATATAAGAAGGCCCCTAGCTTCGAAAGAAAAAAAGGGGGGGGGAGACACACAGAGAAGACCAGACAAAAAAAAAGAGAAGAAGAAGAGGGAAGAAAAGGGAAAGCCCTCCCGGCGACGGCCTCCCTCCGGCGACCACCACCTGGAAGCAGCGAGAGTAAGAGAGAGAGAGTTTAATGTAGTGGGGGAGGGGGTCACGGGCTCTTCCCCTGCACCCGACTCCCCCTTGGGTTTTCTTTCCCTTCCGTTTTCTCTTCTTTTGGTTTTGCCTTCACCTGTGACTGTTTGGCACAGGCACTTCCCCCCTTGTAAACGCATGTATAGGGCCTCGGCCCCTTCTGTTCCTGATAAATGAAAACCCCTTTCATGGGGACAGTTCTTGGCGTGATTCCAGTTTCATCCTCCGGTTCCTCTCGATTCCGTTGTATGCATGTCAGCATGATCCTTCCTCTGTTTGCTCTGGTTCTCATGGGCTTTCCGTCCGTCATGGCCACCTGCCACACCCTGGCCTTCCCTCGGAATGCCCAACCACCAGTGACCTCTCCCTAGTCCTAAGACCCCTCTTCTCTCCTCGAGCAGCCTGCAAGTCTCCCAGTTCATGAACTCAACAGCTCCCAATCCTCCAGCCTGCACCTTCGCCACCTTTCACCGTCACTAGGCCACCCTCTGCCAGGCCCTCAGCGACACCCCCAAATCGGCTCTTAGCGGTACGCCCTTCGATCAGGCCCTCAGCGGCACCCCCAGAACAGCCCTCAGCGGCACCCCCAGAGCAGCCTTCAGCGGCACCCCCTTTGGTCAAGCCTTTAGCGACACCCCTTTGGCCAAGCCCTCAGCTGCACCCTCCCTCCATGGCCCTCAGCGGCACCATCCCAAAACCAGTCCTCAGCGGCACGTCATACTAGCCTTTAGCGACACCATCCATTGGCCAGGCTTTAGCGGCACACCCCCAAGCTGGCCTTGGCCGGCATGCCCTCCATCCCTTTGCCGGCACGCCCCCTTTGGCCCTTGACCGGTATACCTTGGCCAGACCCAGTTCACCTCGTCAGCCACAGAGGTTTTTCCGCTTTCCCCCCCCCCCCCCCCCCCCCCCCCCCCCCCCGTTTTCCGAGGTTTCAAAGGTGTTACTCCCTTCGGGGGGCTCACCTCCATTTGTCGGGTTCCGCCACTCCATGTGGGCGCGTTCCCTTTATCTCCCTTACGCCCCGGGTCAAGGGGAGATGCTGTCGAAATTTTAATAAATGACACGAACTTATTGGATAAGATAAAAGGAATCAACAAATGGACAAGGCACTTAATAATAAACTCGTCAGCTAACCAGGTCACTGCCAAGGCCACGACAAGGACAGGGCAACGAGGAGAGCCCACACCCGAGGACTGAACAAACAAAGAGAACGAAAACGTGTGAAGGTTAGAACAAGAAGAAAAGAAAAGCCTTAAGAGGTACGATTAAGAAGTGGATTCGACCCTGATCACGCTCTCCCCCCACCTCCTGCACTCAGGCGGGCCTTCAGCGGCACGCCCTCAGTCCACTTGGCCTTCGACGGCACGCCCTCAGCCCCCTTGCCTTAGCGGCATGGCCCTAGCCTCCTTCAGCGGTATGGGCATTCTTGGCCTTAGCGGCACGCCCCAGTCCCTTTAGCGGTATGCCCCCTTTTTCTTTGACCTTTAGCGGTATACCCCCCTTCTTGGGCTTTCAGCGATACGCTTCCAGCCCCTTTGACGGCACACTATATATACACTATATACACACATATACGTGAAGAGCATGTTAAGGGCATTAACAGTGGCAAATAAACTAATGAAAATTGTGTTAATTAGAAAACTCCGAGAGCATAATGATGATGATAAAAGAAGGGGAAGGACAATGAAGAATAGTAAATAAATCAGTAATAATCATGACCATAGTGATGAATAAAAGAAGAGGAATCGCCCGGGACAAACGCTCGAAGAAATAATAAACGGTAAAAGAGACAAAATAGTATACAATCAAGAAAATCTCGACTAAAACACGCTAGGATTCACATTGCAGCCCCATCTCTCCCCGGGACCCGGGGTGAAAGGAACAATAATGTCGCCCTTCCTGGTCGGACCCTAATCTCGGGATCACCCCGACATGGTCAGGCCCCGACTTAGTCCCGGGCCGACATCCCGATCGAACCGGCTTCGATTTCCCGTTCCGGCTATCTTCCGAATCGTCATTAAAATTGCCGCGCGCCCGGCAGACATTCAAACGGATTCGTCCGGTTTTCCCGTCGTATTTCCGTGCGGATCCGTGTTCAAACGTGAAAGGGCTCATGTGTAGTCAACATGACTGACGATTTGCCACCTAAAATATAACCCTCTGTGGGATCCACCCCTTTCCTCTATTACGCAGTTAGTATTATTCCTTTCGGCCGCAGGGCCCCTAATTTCGGCAATTAATCAAGGGTATTCCCCCTTATGGGGGATGTAAATGACGTCGTGGCCTTTGCGGCACGACGGGATTCGGTCCCGACACGAACTACACAATCGCCTGACGAAGTCAGCTCGAGCGCACCATGGGCTCTTCGGACCCCGAATAAATCGTCACCTCGGTGACTGGCACGCCCACGCACTTAATAGACAAATAAACGAACCGAAGAAACAAATCGACGGAAAGTGCGTCCACAGTCCATAATGTGAAATACTGATCCGATGGGCATTCCGATCATTCCAACACGACCTGGGAGGTAGACGTGACTTGTCAGAGCTGACGGATTCTAAATCGGACATCCGGTTTGAGCCCGACGCTCAAAAGTGCAATTTGCAAATGCACTTGGTTTATAATCAAAGCATTCGGGGTCCGGGGGTCCATAATGTGAAATACTGATCCGATGGGCGTTCTGATCATTCCAACACGACCTGGGAGGTAGACGTGACTTGTCAGAGCTGACGGATTCTAAATCGGACATCCGGTTTGAGCCCGACGCTCAAAAGTGCAATTTGCAAATTCACTTGGTTTATAATCAAAGCATTCGGGGTCCGGGGGTCCATAATGTGAAATACTGATCCGATCGGCGTTCCGATCATTCCAACACGACCTGGGAGGTAGACGTGACTTGTCAGAGCTGACGGATTCTAAATCGGACATCCGGTTTGAGCCCGACGCTCAAAAGTGTAATTTGCAAATTCACTTGGTTTATAATCAAAGCATTCGGGGTCCGGGGGTCCATAATGTGAAATACTGATCCGATGGGCATTCCGATCATTCCAACACGACCTGGGAGGTAGACGTGACTTGTCAGAGCTGACGGATTCTAAATCGGACATCCGGTTTGAGCCCGACGCTCAAAAGTACAATTTGCAAATTCACTTGGTTTATAATCAAAGCATTCGGGGTCCGGGGGTCCATAATGTGAAATACTGATCCGATGGGCGTTCCGATCATTCCAACACGACCTGGGAGGTAGACGTGACTTGTCAGAGCTGACGGATTCTAAATCGGACATCCGGTTTGAGCCCGACGCTCAAAAGTGCAATTTGCAAATGCACTTGGTTTATAATCAACGCATTCGGGGTCCGGGGGTCCATAATGTGAAATACTGATCCGATGGGTGTCTCGATCATTCCAACACGACCTGGGAGGTAGACGTGACTTGTCAGAGCTGACGGATTCTAAATCGGACATCCGGTTTGAGCCCGACGCTCAAAAGTGCAATTTGCAAATTCACTTGGTTTATAATCAAAGCATTCGGGGTCCGGGGGTCCATAATGTGAAATACTGATCTGATGGGCGTTCCGATCATTCCAACACGACCTGGAAGGTAGACGTGACTTGTCAGAGCTGACGGATTCTAAATCGGACATCCGGTTTGAGCCCGACGCTCAAAAGTGTAATTTGCAAATTCACTTGGTTTATAATCAAAGCATTCGGGGTCCGGGGGTCCATAATGTGAAATACTGATCCGATGGGCGTTCCGATCATTCCAACACGACCTGGGAGGTAGACGTGACTTGTCAGAGCTGACGGATTCTAAATCGGACATCCGGTTTGAGCCCGACGCTCAAAAGTACAATTTGCAAATTCACTTGGTTTATAATCAAAGCATTCGGGGTCCGGGGGTCCATAATGTGAAATACTGATCCGATGGGCGTTCCGATCATTCCAACACGACCTGGGAGGTAGACGTGACTTGTCAGAGCTGACGGATTCTAAATCGGACATCCGGTTTGAGCCCGACGCTCAAAAGTGCATTTTGCAAATGCACTTGGTTTATAATCAAAGCATTCGGGGTCCGGGGGTCCATAATGTGAAATACTGATCCGATGGGTGTCCCGATCATTCCAACACGACCTGGGAGGTAGACGTGACTTGTCAGAGCTGACGGATTCTAAATCGGACATCCGGTTTGAGCCCGACGCTCAAAAGTGCAATTTACAAATTCACTTGGTTTATAATCAAAGCATTCGGGGTCCGGGGGTCTATAATGTGAAATACTGATCCGATGGGCGTTCCGATCATTCCAACACGACCTGGGAGGTAGACGTGACTTGTCAGAGCTGACGGATTCTAAATCGGACATCCGGTTTGAGCCCGACGCTCAAAAGTGCATTTTGCAAATGCACTTGGTTTATAATCAAAGCATTCGGGGTCCGGGGGTCCATAATGTGAAATACTGATCCGATGGGCGTCCCGATCATTCCAACACGACCTGGGAGGTAGACGTGACTTGTAAGAGTTGACGGATTCTAAATCGGACATCCGGTTTGAGCCCGACGCTCAAAAGTGCATTTTGCAAATCCACTTGGTTTATAATCAAAGCATTCGGGGTCCGGGGGTCCATAATGTGAAATACTGATCCGATGGGCGTTCCGATCATTCCAACACGACCTGGGAGGTAGACGTGACTTGTCAGAGCTGACGGATTCTAAATCAGATATCCGGTTTGAGCCCGACGCTCAAAAGTGCATTTTGCAAATGCACTTGGTTTATAATCAAAGCAGTCGGGGTCCGGGGGTCCATAATGTGAAATACTGATCCGATCGGCATTCCGATCATTCCAACACGACCTGGGAGGTAGACGTGACTTGTCAGAGCTGACGGATTCTAAATCGGACATCCGGTTTGAGCCCGACGCTCAAAAGTGCATTTTGCAAATGCACTTGGTTTATAATCAAAGCAGTCGGGGTCCAGGGGTCCATAATGTGAAATACTGATCCGATGGGCGTTCCGATCATTACAACACGACCTGGGAGGTAGACGTGACTTGTCAGAGCTGACGGATTCTAAATCGGACATCCGGTTTGAGCCCGACGCTCAAAAGTGCATTTTGCAAATGCACTTGGTTTATAATCAAAGCAGTCGGGGTCCGGGGGTCCATAATGTGAAATACTGATCCGATTGGCATTCTGATCATTCCAACACGACCTGGGAGGTAGACGTGACTTGTGAGAGCTGACGGATTCTAAATCGGACATCCGGTTTGAGCCCGACGCTCAAAAGTGCAATTTGCAAATTCACTTGGTTTATAATCAAAGCATTCGGGGTCCGGGGGTCCATAATGTGAAATACTGATCCGATGGGCGTTCCGATCATTCCAACACGACCTGGGAGGTAGACGTGACTTGTGAGAGCTGACGGATTCTAAATCGGACATCCGGTTTGAGCCCGATGCTCAAAAGTGCATTTTGTAAATGCACTTGGTTTATAATCAAAGCATTCGGGGTCCGGGGGTCCATAATGTGAAATACTGATCCGATGGGCGTCCCGATCATTCCAACACGACCTGGGAGGTAGACGTGACTTGTCAGAGCTGACGGATTCTAAATCGGACATCCGGTTTGAGCCCGACGCTCAAAAGTGCATTTTGCAAATTCACTTGGTTTATAATCAAAGCATTCGGGGTCCGGGGGTCCATAATGTGAAATACTGATCCGATGGGCGTTCCGATCATTCCAACACGACCTGGGAGGTAGACGTGACTTGTCAGAGCTGACGGATTCTAAATCGGATATCCGGTTTGAGCCCGACGCTCAAAAGTGCATTTTGCAAATGCACTTGGTTTATAATCAAAGCATTCGGGGTCCGGGGGTCCATAATGTGAAATACTGATCCGATCGGCATTCCGATCATTCCAACACGACCTGGGAGGTAGACGTGACTTGTCAGAGCTGACGGATTCTAAATCGGACATCCGGTTTGAGCCCGACGCTCAAAAGTGCATTTTGCAAATGCACTTGGTTTATAATCGAAGCAGTCGGGGTCCGGGGGTCCATAATGTGAAATACTGATCCGATGGGCGTTCCGATCATTCCAACACGACCTGGGAGGTAGACGTGACTTGTCAGAGCAGACGGATTCTAAATCGGACATCTGGTTTAAGCCCGACGCTCAAAAGTGCATTTTGCAAATGCACTTGGTTTATAATCAAAGCAGTCGGGGTCCGAGGGTCCATAATGTGAAATACTGATCCGATCGGCATTCCGATCATTCCAACACGACCTGGGAGGTAGACGTGACTTGTCAGAGCTGACGGATTCTAAATCGGACATCCGGTTTGAGCCCGACGCTCAAAAGTGCATTATTTATAATCAAAGCAGTCGGGGTCCGAGGGTCAAAAATAAAGAAATATATGTCCAATTAATTTGTCAATGACTCCAACACGACCGGAAAGGTGAGAGTGACTTGTAGAAACTGACGGAGTCCAAATTGGACTACCGATTTCAGCAAAACGTTTAAAATTGTCATTCGTCAATTTCACTTAAATGAAAAACATCTTGCTTTTAATTTTCAAGAAAATTGATTTCTTTATTAAGGATTTGATTTTAATTATTTTAAATGATATACAGGATCATCCGTCGCGAGATGTTGGACGAGACGACGACCAGGATGACACATATGTGGAGGATTTGTGATTTCATTTTAGTTATTTGCATGTTGTCATTTTATTATGGATGTATGATTAATTTGTGTGTTTGTATGTGATGAATTTGAAGTTCGTGGAGATTATGATTTGTGTAGGTGATTTATATGTTTTTATGAAATTGTTATTTATCAGGTTATTTATTTTATTAAATTGTTATTTATTAGGTGATTTATAGTCGATTATATAAATTTATAAAAAAAAACTACAAAATTAGCGACCGAATAGCGACCTAATTGCGACCGAATAGCGACTATAGGTATTATTTATTTTATTAAAAAATTAAAATTAGCGACCGAATAGCGACCATCTCTATTATTTATTTTATTAAATTATATTATTTATAGTCGTTTATATAATTTTATTTTAAAAAAATACTACAAAATTCGCGACCGAATAGACACCGAATAGCGACCGAATACATTAGCGACCGGTCATGCGACCGATTGTAATCGGTCGCTATCGGAGACTGATCCTGCGACCGATTATAGTCGGTCGCTATCCGAGACTGATCCTGCGACCGACCTATGTCGGTCGCTATTTTGCGACCATTATATAGCGACCGACATATTCGGTCGCTAAGAGGTGTCTGTTCGGTCGCAGTGCATATTTGCGACCGATCTACGACCGAATAGCGACCGATAGGTCGGTCGCTATTCGCGGTTTTTCTTGTAGTGTCTCTCTCCACGCCTGTCGACCGATCACACCATCGGTTAACCGATCGCCTCCCTTCTGAAGTGGGCCATCGCTAAGAACCAGCGGTCGACACGAGATAGTCAGGAACGAACGATGGAGGTGCACCCAGCTGCCTAGGATCCTAGGGTTCTTATCTTTGATAGTCAATAGGTCCTTGACACGACCGTCTAGACCTTCTTGGAGCAGATTTTCTGCTATACATGAGCCCCCCCCCCCCCCCCTTCGCGGCTGCGGTTGTCGATGTATTAGTGACGATTTGTAGCCATTGTTACAAATAATAATTTTAAATTTAAATTATAAAATACAATAGTGACTACGGATAATCGTTGCTATTACTTTTTTTCGGACGACAGTTCTTCTTGTAACCGTCATTAAAAGTATATTATCTAGGCAAATTTTCATCACTAATATTTTTTAAAAATATATTTTTTAAAAAAAAATAAAAAATCCCTATATATTCTCAGCGTCGAAAACCGGCACTAATAAGTTATTGGTGACATTTTTTTTACTTTTTATTGTCACGGATAATTTATTGACCACATAAATACGGACCTCATTAATAAGTTATTGGTATCTAGGACATGTCGACAATATGGTTGTATTAGCAATAAAGGAAAGTAGTCAGAGAGGGTAAGTCAACTTCAAAAACCATGGGAAGAAGATGGATATGCTAACCATTATGCATCATTAGAATTGGCCATGGCTGGCTTGAGCTTTTCCGGGTGATTCTTCAGGTTTTCAACAATCAAGTGAGAGGTTTCACGTCAGCCATGACTTTTTGTTGGAATTTATGATTCCTATGTTGATTCAAATTCCTCATTTAATGTTTAGTCCCGTATTGGAAGTTGGAAAGACTTCCTTTGTTTTTATGTATTGGAGTGCTCACTCTTGGGTCGAGACCCAAGGGGCATAGGATGTGGACTCGAATAGTGTATCGAATTAAGTGGTTTGATCGAATAGAAATAAATATTATATATTATTTATTTATTTGTTTGTTTGTTTGTTTGTTTGTTTGTGCCGAGTCGAGTCGAGTCGAGTCGAGTCGAGTCGTGTCGGGTCGGGTCGTGTCGTGTCGTGCCGCGCCGCACCGCACCGCACCGCGCTGCGCTGTGTTGGGCCGGACGGTTACCGAGTTTTGAATTGATTTGGGCCTACCGTTGGGTCACACCGGTTGGGCTTTGGCCAGTTATGGGCCCCGAGACTTCTATAAGAGGGCGTGTTTCAGAGACAGAAGATACACTTCTTCTTCCTCTCCTGGCGAAACTGCACTGCTCTCTGCGAATTGTGTTCTTCCTGAAATTTCCTTTTCGTTCTGGGCAATCTACATCAACAAGTGATCGGATTAAGACTACTCTGGCCTTGCACCTGGAGCAGTCAGAGGGGAGTCATATCTCGGGGACGAAACGCCAGTGAACCCTGTGCTAGAGGAGGGGGCGTCTTTCGTTTCAAAGACAGTGTCATCATCGACACGTTTCTCTCCTAAACATGCGATTCTAAACTCGTTTCCCTTTTTGTTATTATAGTAGATTACTGAGTTAATTGGTCTGTTTATAATCCTTCCAGACTAGCATATTCCCATTATATATTCCAACAATTTTGAAACGAAAGACGATTGCTATGTCTGGATTTTCAGTGTCCACTATGGACGACCTCTCTCGGTCTGTTTTCTGTTATCACCGAATCTAAAGATGTGCCATCCTCTTCTGATACAGACCATACTATTGATTCATCCACTCCTGCAAATAATGCATCTTCTGCAGTCGGTTCTACATCTGAAAAACCTGCATACACTCCTGATGAAAAAGATTATCTATGCCATGGTCGAATTCTTAGTAATTTGCATGATACTCTATATGATATTTATTGTTCAATTCCTACTGCACGAGAGTTATGGAAAGCATTAGAAGATAAGTATGGTAAAGAAGATGCTGGAATTGAACGTTTCATTGCTTCTAAGTTTCTGCATTTCACCATGTCTGATTCCATATCTGTTGTTTCACAAACCCATGAATTCCTTAACATTGTATGTGAAATGAAATCTAGAGGTCAAAACATGGATGAAAATTTAATTATTTCATGTCTGATTGACAAACTTCCACCTTCCTGGCATAATTTTGCTAGATCCCTTCAGCATAAACATTCTAAGATTTCATTAGATGAACTTCAGTGTTCTATTCGGATTGAGGAAGAACAAAGAAAACTGATTGAGTCTAAAAACTCCTCCAATGTCAACCTGACTGAAAATAACAATAAAAATAAAAATTATAATAATCCCAAGTTCCAGAATCATAATTCTAAGTTCCATAATAAGAAGGCCAATTATCATGGGAATCAAAACTATAAGGCTAAAGGGAAAAATTTTAAGAATCAGTCTAATCAGAAATGTTGTTATGTGTGTGGTAGACCAGGTCATTTTGCCAAGAATTGCTATGAGAGAAAAGATGGTGGCAAACCTCGTCCCAAGTTTCATCACCATGGTCATAACCAAACTCCTAATCCTCAAGTTAATATGATAACTTCTGGAGCTTCTACTTCTGAGCCTTCTGATGGGTTTGTAACTTTATTCCCTGAAATAAATTTAATTAATTTTTCTAATGATTGGTGGATTGATACGGGGGCTAACACTCATGTTTGTTTTGATCGACATGTTTTTGCCACCTATCAGGCCACCAACAAGAGTGTAACTTTGGGGAACTCCAGTGCTGCTCGAGTTGTGGGGGAAGGACGAGTTGATTTGAAGTTAACTTCAGGAAAGATCCTATCTCTCCAAGGAGTACAGCATGTGCCTACAATTCGGAGAAATCTTATTAGTGGTTTTTTATTAAATAAGAATAATTATAAGTTAGTTTTTGAATCTGGGAAAGTTGTAATAACCAAGTTTGGAAATTTTATTGGAAAGGGTTATGTAAGTGAAGGATTGTTTAAATTGAATGTACTTTGTCCTTATGTGGTCAATAATATTAATGTTTCTTCTGGTTTCTCAACTTCTATTGTTAATTCAGATTCTAGTGATTTATGGCATTCTAGACTATGTCATGTGAATTATAAGACATTGAAAAGAATGATGGGTTTAAATCTAATTCCTAAAACGGATTTTAATAATAAAGTTAGATGTGAAACTTGTGTTGAAGCAAAACTCCCTAGACATCCCTTTAAATCTGTTGAAAGGAGTAGTGATCTTCTAAATTTAATTCATACTGATGTATGTGATTCAAATGGTGTATTAACTAGAAATAACAAGAGATATTTTATAACCTTTATAGATGATCATTCTAGATTCTGATATTTATATCTTTTGAGATCTAAAGATGAAGCTTTAGAAAAATTTAAAATCTATAAGAACTTAGCAGAAAATCAAATAGGAAAAAACATCAAAAGGGTTAGGTCTGACAGAGGTGGAGAATATACTTCTAATGATTTTGCTCTTTTTTGTGAAGAGTATGGTATCATTCATGAAACAACTGCCCCTTATTCTGCTCAATCTAATGGTATAGCTGAAAGGAAAAATCGAACTTTATTAGATGCAGTAAATTCAATGTTAACATATTCTGGTTTACCTAATAATATGTGGGGGGAAGCTTTATTAACAACATGCTATATTTTGAATATGATACCTCATAAGAATGTTGATACCTCACCTTATGAGTTATGGTGCAAAAGAAAACCCAACTTAAATAATCTTAAAATTTGGGGCTGTTTTACTAAAGTTAAAATTCCTGAAAATAAAAAGAGAAAAATAGGTCCTAAAATAGTAGATGCTATTTTTATTGGATATGCTGATAATAGTGCTGCAAACAGGTTTCTTGTGATAAAATCTGATATTAGTGATATAAGTGTTAACACTATTATTGAAATAAGAGCATCTGATGCTGTTTATTATGAAAATATTTTTCTTATGAAAAATAATGTCACAAGACATATTGAAGAAGGATCATCATCTCTTAATCACTCTCATCATGATATGTCTATGATTGAACCTGAGTCTATTGTAGAAAGGCCTAAAAGAATAAGAAAAGAAAAGAACTTTGGTGATGATTTTTTAATCTATTTGGCTGAGGATGATCCTCAGACTTTTCATGATGCTATGAGTTCTGTTGATTCTAGTTTTTGGAAAGAAGCCATTAATAGTGAAATAGTTTCAATCATGAATAATCATACATGGATCTTATGTGATTTACCTCCTGGGTGTAAACCTATTGGTTGCAAATGGATCTTTAAAAGGAAACTTAAACCTGATGGTTCCATTGATAAATTTAAGGCAAGATTAGTTGCAAAAGGATATACTCAAAAGAAGGGCATGGATTATTTTGATACATACTCTCCTGTTTCTAGATTTGCCACCATACGTGTATTAATTGTCTTGGCTGCTATATATAGACTCGAGGTCCATCAAATGGACGTTAAAACTGCTTTCCTTAATGGAGATTTAGAAGAGGAGATCTATATGGATCAGCCAGAAGGTTTTGTGGTGTGTGGACAGGAGAATAAAGTTTGCAAATTAATTAAATCCTTGTACGGTTTAAAACAGGCTCCTAAACAATGGAATGAAAAGTTCAACAAAGTTATCTTAGAGAATGGCTTTGTCATAAATGATTCTGATAAATATGTTTATAGTAAAATTATTGGTTATTCTTGTGTGATATTATGTCTTTATGTTGATGATATTTTATTATTTGGAACCAACATGGAAGTTATTAATGATACTAAATCATTTTTATCTTCTAAATTTGATATGAAAGATTTAGGTCTTGCTGATGTGATTTTAGGAATTAAACTCAATAGAACATCTAATGGAATCTCCTTGTCTCAATCTCATTATGTGCATAAAATTTTAGAAAGATTCAATTATTTGGATTGTACTCCTGTTTCTACACCTTTTACCCCAGGTACAAATTTAACAAAAAATTTGAGTAATCATGTTTCTCAAGAGAAATATGCACAAATCATAGGTAGTCTCATGTATTTAACAAACAGTTCTAGACCTGATTTAGCCTATTCTGTGGGGGTACTAAGTAGATTCACTAGTAACCCTAGTCAAGAACATTGGCATGCTTTAGAAAGAGTTTTTAAATATCTTAAAGGTACAAAGGATTTAGCATTAACATATTCTGGATTTCCTACTGTCCTAGAAGGGTATTGTGATGCAAACTGGATAACTAATTCTTCTGATACCATTTCTACAAGTGGTTATGTGTTTACCCTAGGTGGGGCAGCTGTGGCATGGAAATCTGCAAAACAAACTATTATTGCTAGATCTACTATGGAAGCTGAATTAATTGCATTAGATATTGCATGTTCTGAAGCTGAATGGCTTAAAAATCTTTTATCTGATATTCCTATTGTGAATAAACCTTTACCTGCAATTTCTATGCATTGTGATAGTCGTTCTGTGATAGATAAAGTAAAACAAATGACAATTAATGAAAAGAGGAGACATCTTAGTATTAGATGTAATTCTGTGAGAGAGAAGATTTCACAAGGTGTAATCTCTTTAGAATTTATAAAATCGTTGGATAATTTGGCAGATCCTTTTACAAAAGGTCTAGCGAGGAGGCTAGTATTTGAATCATCAAGGGGGATGTGATTGAAATCCCATAGTCAGTTACCATAGCAGATACCCAACCTATGTGATTGGAGATCCCATGAAGTAGGTTCAATGTGGAATACGAGCTATTGGGTAATTGGAGAGCACTACTTACTTTATATACCTATCCCCGTGAATGATGATTAGTGCTCTACTGTAACGGCACCAGGATGAGCAATGCTCTTAATGTGATCAAGGCCTTATAAGGCAGGGTATGGACCATGGCAGGTACCCTTGGAGACCCACCTACGTGAGTGTGATCGTGGGGCCGCGATCTATGGGAATTGGGTATTCTCTTGAGCACTCATGAGACGAGATATCAGTGCATGGCCTATAGCACTACCATTTAAAGAATCTGATCACTGATGTACTATGTTGTGAATTAAGTAACAGTCTGAGTAAAAGAGCTTAGTTCAAGGCCTAGTCCACTACAGTTTCTTTCAGATGATGACTTAATTTCACTAAGTGAAGGTTCAAGTCCGGAAGTCACCTTCACCCATGACATAGTAGTTTTTTGCCCAGAACTTTGTTTTATTGTGCTTATATCGTTGATTTTGGAATTTGAATCAAGTGGGGGAATGTTGGAATTTATGATTCCTATGTTGATTCAAATTCCTCATTTAATGTTTAGTCCCGTATTGGAAGTTGGAAAGACTTCCTTTATTTTTATGTATTGGAGTGCTCACTCTTGGGAAAGACTTCCCGTATTCGAATTAAGTGGTTTGATCGAATAGAAATAAATATTATATATTATTTATTTATTTATTTATTTATTTATTTATTTGTTTGTTTGTGCCGTGCCGAGCCGAGTCGAGTCGAGTCGAGTCGTGTCGTGTCGGGTCGTGTCGTGCCGCGCCGCACCGCGCCGTGCTGCGCTGCGTTGTGTTGTGTTGGGCCGGACGGTTACCGAGTTTTGAATTGATTTGGGCCTACCGTTGGGTCACACCGGTTGGGCTTTGGCCAGTTATGGGCCTACCGTTAGAATTGTATCGGTTGAGATTCTAACTGCCCCGAGACTTCTATAAGAGGGCGTGTTTCAGAGACAGAAGATACACTTCTTCTTCCTCTCCTGGCGAAACTGCACTGCTCTCTGCGAATTGTGTTCTTCCTGAAATTTCCTTTTCGTTCTGGGCAATCTACATCAACAAGTGATCGGATTAAGACTACTCTGGCCTTGCACCAGGAGCAGTCAGAGGAGAGTCATATCTCGGGGACGAAACGCCAGTGAACCCTGTGCTAGAGGAGGGGGCGTCTTTCGTTTCAAAGACAGTGTCATCATCGACACGTTTCTCTCCTAAACATGCGATTCTAAACTCGTTTCCCTTTTTGTTATTATAGTAGATTACTGAGTTAATTGGTCTGTTTATAATCCTTCCAGACTAGCATATTCCCGTTATATATTCCAACACTTTTGTCCGTTAACGAAGACCATGAGAAAAAAAATGGTGCCCAGGAAAACACCTTCCATTATTTTGATGGTTTGAACTCCTCTCCCTTTTCTGGGGGTAAGGGACTCCCTTCCGAGTAAAGGTTTTCGAATTGATTCGGATCCATCTGTGCTACTTAATTGGTACGTTATCATATGTTTTAAGTATTATTTATTTTATTTTATATTAAAAGTATTTTATAAATGAGTTGATTAAAAATTTTATGGTCAAGATATAGGAAGCATAGATCATCTAACCAACTCAGTTAGAAGTTTTTTTTTAAAATTATTTTACATATATTATATATATATAGTCTTTTTTTTCATCTCGATACTTAATAATATTGAATCGTACCGTGTCATATCGATAAAAAATCGATACCACTAATACCAACGGTACGTGAAACTTTGCTTCCGAGTGACCGCTCTGTTGAACTGAGTTAAGATTTAGCCCTATTCAGTATAGAATCGTAGACAAACTCAAGATCAGATTTAAGTGTTTATTTAGGAATAATTAATCATGGTTTTGCCTGAACCTTATTTTCTTTTCTTATATAAGAATTCACTTTACTCCAAGACATCTACCTTTTACTTCTCCTTCATTTTTTATGAAAAGTGTGAGTGTCAAATTGTTATAAATATTTTAAGTGAAAGTGTTAGAGTAATAACAAAATATTTTAAGATTGGTGTTTGAAATCTACAATATTTCACCACTCCACTGGATGTTAATGTAAGAGTAATATTTGCTGCACCACCGCATGTAATGTAATTAATATCTACGTCGCATGACGGTGTGTTAGTTTTCTTTTTAAAATGAAACGTGGGAGTTGTGAGACTCATGTCTTAATATTTTATCGTACACTTAAATCACCCGTCACACGGTCTCAAAAATCCCCCTAAAAAGAGTGGAGTATGTAAATAATGAGAAGGGGGGCTCACATGAATAGTAAAAAATAAGCTATTTTATGGCGTTAGCTCCACGTTAATGGAGTGTTTGATTACAGTGTTTTATCTTTTTTTTTCTCAATTTAAAAAAAAGAGGAAGAGGTCTCGTATGGTATGCCTATCCTAATTTTTAAGAAGATACTATACTCCCATGTAAATCTTCCTCAAAAAAAATAACACTCAACTATTTTTTTTTAAACACTCACCACGTCTCTGTCTCTCCCACTCGCTACCCCCACCCCCTCCCCTCCCTCCAGCTCCAGCTCCCCCGTGCTCAGGCCCCCCCTCCGGCGCCGGGCCCCCCGTGCGCATCCCCCCCTCCGGTTCCCCCCGTGCGCAGGCCCACCCTCCGACGCCAGTTTCCCCCCCTGCGCAGGCCCCCCCTCCGGTTCCCCCCCTCCGACGCCGACTCTCCCCCCCCCCCCCCCCCGTGCGTAGGCCCCCCCTCCCTCCAGTTCCCCCCTCCGGCGCCGGGTTCCCACGTGCGCAGCCCCCCCTCCGGTTCCCCCCCCCCCCCCCCCCGTGCGCAAGCCCCCCCTCCGGTGCCGGTTCCCCCCCTGCGCAGGCCCCCCCTCAGACGCCGGCTCCCCCCCCCCCCCCCCCGTGCGCAGGCCCCCCTCCCTCCGGTTCCCCGCTCCGGCGCCGAGTCCCCCCGTGCGCACCCCCCCCCCCCCCCCCGTGCGCAGGCCCCCCCTCCGGCGCCGGTTTCCCCCCTCCGACGCCGGCTCCCCCCCCCCCCCCCCCCCCCCCCCCCCGTGCGCAGGCCCCCCTCCCTCCGGTTCCCCCCTCCGGCGTCGGCTCCCCCCCGTGCACCCTCCCCTCCCTTCCCGGCAGCCCCTCCGGCTCAGGCCCCCTACGCCCTTGTGACGCCCCGACTCGGAGACCCGGTCCAGCCCTAAAGACTCCCGTCGGATCCCGGTCGAGATGTCACAGTGGGAACAACCCAAGCGGTACAATAAGATTAAAAATTTCACCTAAACACTTAGATATCATTGCAGCGGAAATAAAAATATTTAATTCATCAGCTTACAGTCAAATGACTACATCCACATTGGTAGAAATAACGATTTCACATGTCTTTATTATATAACTAAATTTCACACACTTTTTTTTCTTTTACATAAGACATAATTCATATCATAACCACCTAAGATAAAGACTGGTAGTAAATCCGAGCCGCAGTCAAAACATTGCGAGATCACTCATCGCTTTCTTCTACCGCTTCTCTTGTAATTGTTCAACGGGGTGAGTCTACGAATAGACCCAGTAAGAGACTAAACATAGTCCCCGGTCAAAACATGTATCAACATATTCAAAATGATTTACAGTAATTTATTTCATGATTCATTCTATTATCATTTAACAAAGAAAGCATGTACATTAACCTTTATCCTACCCATGACAAGTAAATAAGGATTCATCATTTGTACACATTAATTAATGATTCCAGTACAAGGCGGAGTAGTCTCACGCATAGTGAAAGGATCCAAACAGACGTAATCTGTCCTTTTCTAATTCACAATTCGATATACTGGAGATTCATTAGCAGTAAATATTTACCATGCAGTAACAGTAAAAATGTAACAATAGTAAATTCAATATCAGTTATATGAACAGTAACAATAGTTTCAGTGAATGGTAAACAGTTCCAATATTGATTCAGTAAACATTAATAGTCGTATAACTAACGACTCAGTGAACAGTAAAAGTTGTTCAATATCAATTCAGTAGGCAGTGACAATCATTCAATTTCAGTTCAGTAAACAGTAAACAGTGGTATAAATAGCCAGACATAGTACTCAAACCACCACTAAAAGGACAGTCAGTAGGTACTCGATCACCTAGATAAATAGTGATGAGTCTTGGTTACTGCGCAGAACCAGGAGAAGTCCTCTCCACCTTAACTAGTGGTACTTGTCCACCTCCAGGATTTCAATCCCCGTTACCCTCGGGGCCAGTACAGTGTGAACCTCCGCATAGGGGCATTTCTACAGTTTGGTTCGAGTCTTCCCCTATGGTGGCAGTGTCTATTTGGCAATACTAATGGTACGGTAAAAATATAAATATGACATAAATGAAATGGACACATACCACTCAAAATTCATGTTGTGAATATTAATTTACCAATATTGAAATCATTTTTTTTATGAAATTTCAAGTTATTCAATTATAATGACATATGTATATATCAAAAATTACTAAATCTACTTACAGATATCAGAATGCCTTGACATTTCAGACAATCAACATATTTACAGAAATGATTCAAACATAAAATGTTCATAAATTTTCAGACAGAATGTATAATTTTCCAGAATTACTTGTATATCAATTATGTATCAAAAATTTACTAAATTTAGATACCATGTTCTCAAAATCACTTAACTTTTTCTGCATATCAAATTTATATGTAAAACTACACATAAAAATTTTCATAAATTTTCATACAGTAATTTAAATTTTCTTAGAATTACATCTATTTCAATATATATCATAAATTGATTAAATTTATCTAATAAATTTATAGGATGATTAAACTTTTACAGAAACTTACATTTGTTTGTAATAATGCACAAAAAAAGTTTCATAATTTTTTTCAGGAATTAAAATTTTTACTGGTTTATTTAAATTATCTAATACATGAAAAAAATCACTAAATATAACCACAAAACTTTAAAAATCACAATAATAGGTAAAACTATCATACATAACAGAAATGTCATTCTTAAAATTTTTCATTAGTTTTCACACTATATTAATATTTTTCACACTATATTGCTATTTTTCATATTGAGTAAAAAAAAGATATTATGACTGGTAAATCAATTAAATATATCAAAATTGATCAGATAATTTCTAAAAATTTATAAAATGTTATTTTTGTCATAGATATCATATGTAAAAGTATTCATCATTTTTCATTATGTATGTCTATTTTCTAAATTTTTATATCAAATTATAAAATGTACAAGAATTTATAATAATAACTTTTAGTTAGAGAAAATTATCAAAAATATTTAAAATGGCCAAACTATACTACAAATTAATTTACAGATATCAAAATATCAGTTATGTGATTTTCTTGGATTTTTCACTGAATGTTTGCATTTATTCAAATCTTCTCATTATTTGTTTAAACATGGATAATTATACCAGTGATAATTCTATTATCCTAATGGGATGATATCTTCATAAATTAGTTCTAACAAGCAGTCCCATCTTATGGTAAAGTTTCACGAATTTTCTTGTATTATTTCTATTTTCCTCTTAATTTTATACTTCTATTAAACTATCCAAAATTATGTAATATTTCATGTTGATATCAATAATTATTTATCTTTTCAGAATACATCACACTAAATGTCAGGGTCATATTGTAAAATTCTAAGACCATTGTGAACATGATTTATAATTTTAATAATTTTTATATAATTATTTATATACTTTATCATGTATGAAAATTAATTAAAAATAGATATCATGGTCCAGAAATTATGAACATTTTTCTACACATGATTTTCATAGTAAGATACCTTCCTACAATTTATTGTGATTTAATATACTCTTTTGATATTTTTGTGTAATTTAAACACCTTTAAGATAATACCAAAAAAATCTATAAACGTGAAAATAAATTTAATTAGACATGAAAATTTGTGAAAAAAGTTTATATCATCATGTATCATGATTATGAAAGTTCTATCAATTTTTCATACACCGTTGATAATTTTAACATATTAATCACTTAATTATCCCCTTAATCTCATACTTTAACTTAATGATTAAATAGACCCAAATAAAATTACAGATTAATAAATCACGATGTATGAAGTTAAATACCTATATAGATGATGATTATATACCGTAAATCAATCTAAATATACTAATACATGCTAATCTAGGGGAATAAATATTAATCCCTTACCTTAAAATTGCTTAACCCTTTCCTTAATGACCTTCAAATCTTATGCTCTAGCCCTTCACGTACCCAGCTTCTAAAGGATGCAAATGAAGCCCTTTACCCATCTATTTATAGTAGTTTTGGCCTAATCCATCATAACCCTCCATTTAAATCAATGGTTAAGATTTAACCAATTATAATAATATTATTTACTTAATTTTTTGACATTCAAACTTCACCAACATCCACCTAACTTCTTTGACAATTCTGCAATTTTTCTTTTTTTTTGTAACATGTGTTTTTTTTTGACTAAAATCAAAGTTAGATTAACATAGGCTAAAAAAAGATTTAAAAAAAAAATTTTTTTTACGCGGCAGTCAATGGGCAAAAGGAGGGGCGGCGCCTGCCCGTGCCCGCCCGCCCGCGGCCGCGTGGGCGACGCCCGCCCCAATTTTTTTTTTATTTTTTTCACTTTTAACCTCCTATTTTTTTGCATTTTTGACCTTTTTTGTTTTAACCCATCTCTTCTTCTAATCTTTAACAATTCTCTTAATTTATTTTCATGACATAAATAAATATAACCAATCAATAAATTCAACTCTTTTAAGTATGTAAAAATTTTTATTTATAAAATAAAATGCTATAATTCATCGGGCATTACAGCCCTCCCCTCCCCTCCCTTCCCCGACAGCCCCCTCCCCCCCCTCCAGCTTCCCCCCTGCGACCGCAGCCCCTCCCCTTCCCCCCCTCCGGTGACGGATCCCCCTGCGCACCCCCTCCCCCCTCTCCTTCCCCCCCTCTGGCTCCGGCTCCCCTCCCCCGACGGCTTCCCCCTCCCCCTTGCGGCACCCTCCCCTCCCCCCAACGGCGCCCCCTCACCTCCCCCCACGGCGGCCCCCTCCCCTCCCCCGGCAGCTTCCCCCCCCCTCTTCTGCTCTCTCTCTCTCCCACTCTCTCCGTCCTCTCTCTCTCTCTGCAACTGCCGGAAACTGCTGGAGACGACCCGGAGAGGAAGACCCGTGACAAACACATCTACACAAATTTTAAAATTTACGACACTAATGCCAAACAGAAAGTGTCTGTTTTTATCAATTTTAAAATTTAAGTCAGAAATTATGTTGACACAAATTTTTAGATAGAAATAGATTTAAAAAAAACTGCTCCCAAACACCGTATAAAATTTTAAAAGAAAGAATTTTTCACATAAAAATCATATTTAGTGAATAAAGTATAGATATATCGTTCCTAAAAATATATTAATATATCTTATTATTATTCTAAAAAATATAAAAATATCATTATTATTATCTCTTGTTGTCGCCCGTCAACTTAATTATCTTTAATTGCACGTGACAAAAGATAAAAATATCTACCGTTATCTCTCTTAAGATATAAATTATTTGTAAAAGAATTTAAATAAAATTTTAAAATAAAAATATATAAATAAATAACTAAGGCTTTAAGATTGAAATGCAAGGAGACTTATCTTCTTCGTATCTTTCGTGCGATTTCTCAAATCCTAAATGCGATGACGGTGGCGTCGTCCAATAGGGCCGTGCTGTGTCAAGGAGACGCAGTGACGGCCCGAAAGGAGGTAGAAAGAGATGAGAGGCAGCGGTTCGGAGAGAGGGGGCGAGTCTAAAGGGGGCTTTCTAGCGGGGATTTGACGAGGAGGTGGGGAGACGCTTCGGAGAGGAGGTGAGGGGGTTGCAGTGGTGAGAATTCGACAGGGAGGGGGGCACAGGGGGTTGCAGAAGTGGGGAGGTGGGGGGGGGGTTTCATGGTGGGGAGCCCTGCGGGGAGGGGGCACATGGTGGGGGTGGGGGAGTTGCAGTGGTAGGGAGGCGGGGGTGGTTGCAGCGGCATGGAGGAAGGGTGCACGGTGGGGGTGGGGGGGTGGTGTGGAGTCCGATGGGGAGGGGGGCCAAGGTGGGGGTGGGAGAGTTGGAGGGAGGTGGGGGGAGAGGTTGTAGCATAGAGGGGTCTCTCTATCTCTCTCTCTCTCTCTCTCTCGGGGTGGTTGCAGCGGCAGGGAGGGAGGGTGCACGGTGGAGGTGGTGAGGAGTCCGATGGGGAGGGGGGCGCAAGGGGGGGGGGTGTTGAGGGAGGTGGGAGGGGTTGGAGGGAGGTGGGGTCTCTCTCTCTCTCTCTGGAGAATATTTTAATATTTTTTGATCAATTAACGAGAATCTTCGAATCTATGTAAAATATCCGCGTCCCTGTCAACATAAGTGAAGTGTAGTGACATATTTATATATATTTAAAATAATAATAATAATATATATTTATAAACAATATATTATAATTTTTCTTCAAAATAAATTTTATATTAAAAATTTAAAAAATCTTAACTGTAACTATCTTATGTACAACAATCACTACTCAACGTTACAAAGTTACCCGCGTTTCACGTACGGAATGGGTTGGTACGGCTGGGAGCTCCAAATGAAGTCGGTACTACCGAGGGGATCTTGATCGCTTAAGTGGCCTTTTAAAGAAAGCTATCTATACGCTTTTCGTTATGCTTTGCATCACACTTTTGGTTACACTGCTCGAGAGCTTGTGATCAATTTGTTCAAAACTTTTGTCACGGTCACCCGTAATCATGTCTCCCCTTATAACAACATGTCATGTTCGATGGGAGCCGCTGGACCACATTAACGAGTCCACTTCGCTAGTTTTCACCAGCTCAGTCACTTCGGTGCCACCACTCCATGTCATGTTCGAATTGGCCGCGACGGTAAATAGTGGCTCAAGGGCGGGGCATTCTCGTCTTCTAACACAGGGGATCGGAACCACGTACGCTATCGGGCCCGTCCCATTCCCCGGGGCTAGCCTATGCTGCACTCTTTTTCTTTCCCAAAAGGGCTAGGGTTTCGATCGGATCCACTGCCATGCCATCGCTCCCAGACATGGCGCGCAAGAACGCGAGTTTCCCGCTCCATCCCGTTGCCGAACCTTCCTAGTTCCCCTCCGACCTCCACCCGCAGCAGCTTCCGAGCAGCATCCCTCCTCGGTCGCCTCCTTCCGGGACCCGTTTCTCGCCGTGGCTCCGCTGAGGCCGGCGAGGCCTCGCTTGCCATTCTGCTGGTGGAGTGCTGGGGTGAGCGTTTTCTCAGCTCTTGTCTGTGTGTCATGTCTTACGTTTTGTTTTGATTTTGATTTGGACCAAAGCCACTGCCGGGGTTGCTCCGAGCTGGGATGCCGCCGTCGGGGTGGATCGTAGTTGAAACAGGGGTCCGTCTGTGGATTGCAGGCAGAACAGGGGACCGTTTACAGGTGGATTGAGCCGCAAGAAGAGAAAGAACGGTGAACAGAGGAGAGAGGAGAGAAGAGAAGAAGAGAGTTGAGCAGGGGAGAGAGAGGAAGGAAATAGAAGACTGAGAGCGGGGGGAGATCAGTTGATTGTATTCTAAGCTGATGACCCTTCGGCCATCTCGATTCTATGTATACTCCCTTCAAGAGGGCTCAGTACAATTATAATGAGAAGCTAGAGCTGCAAACAAACAAAAACACCTTAACCACCTAACTAACCCAATACAACCCCCTCCTTACCTAACAGATTTTTTTTCCCATATGATGTTTTTTTTGCCCATCTACTTTTGGTGTTTTCCTTTGCGCGGGCTAGCAATTATGATGGCGTGGTTGTCAGTAGCTCCTTGCTCTGAAGTCCTTTTGGTCATAATTCGGACTTAACGCTTCTTTGGTGCTATTATCATTGTTTTCCTTTTTTAAACTGGATCAAAGCTCTGTATGTTCACTTGGATCTTGTTTTGGTTTCTTTATTTATCCTGAGCACACAAATTATTGGCACGATATCTCACGGGATCCTTTTTTTCTTCAGTTTTTTGGGTATTTGTTAATGGTGGAAAGCCATGGAGTTTGTTATCTCATGCACGTTTTTGTCTTGGGTGCGAGTGTGTTGGGCTGGGGCGTGGTTTCTGCCATTGTATGTTAATCATGCAAATAATCTGCGCATCCCTTGTACAAGCTCATGCAAGCATTTTTCTCCATTTGTTGTTGCCCCTGTGATGCAGATTGTAAATGTGTGGAGCTGACTTGTGTTTTTTTCTTCCAGCCTACTTCTCTGTGTTTCCATTTCTGTTTTTTTATTCCATGACTTCGTTTAAATTTGCTTACTTTGCATTTCTCGCAGGTACCTAGTGTGACATTGCTGAAGCAGTGAATGGTCTGGATGTTGGGTTGGAGATACTGATGCCTCTTTGAAACTGGCTTTACCGTACAGTAGACAATACTGTTTTACCTTTCTATTCTTTTGAACTTCATTGTTGTTGGTATTTGAGTGGTACCCGCTGGATGAAACAAACGGGGTGGTGGGGTCTTTTATTACACTCAGCATATGGCCGACCAATCTTTGGGCATTCCTGCCCATAATTCAGCTGTTTCAGAGATTTCCTTAGTTGTTGGGCAAGAGTTTCCAGATGTAGAAACTTGCAGAAAGACGCTTAAGGAAATTGCCACAGCTTTACACTTTGATCTACGGATTGTGAAATCTGACCGAAATCGTTTCATAGCCAAGTGTTTAAAGGAAGGATGCCCCTGGCGTATTCGTGTGACAAAGTGCCCAGGTGTCCCAACCTTCTCAATAAGAACGTTGCACGGTGAGCACACTTGTGAGGGAGTTTGTGACCTTAATCATCAACAGGCTTCAGTTGATTGGGTTGCCAGGTCGGTGGAAGCCCGTCTTAGAGATAATCCCCAGTACAAGCCCAAGGAAATATTGCATGATATACGTGAACAATATGGAGTTGCTGTTTCTTATATGCAAGCATGGCGGGGGAAAGAGCGCAGTATGGCTGCTGTTTACGGGACGTTCGAAGATGGTTATCGCCTTCTTCCAGCCTACTGTGAGCAAATTAGGCGAACTAATCCTGGAAGTGTTGCACTCGTTTATGCAGCTGGGCAAGAACATTGCTTTCAGCGTCTTTTCATCTCATACCGTGCATCAATATTTGGGTTCCTACATGCTTGTCGGCCTCTTCTGGAGCTTGATAGAGCACATCTGAAAGGGAAGTACCTGGGAAGCTTGCTTTGTGCTTCAGCAGTTGATGCTGAGGGAATGCTATTTCCGTTGGCATTCGCTGTTGTGGATGTAGAGAGTGATGATAACTGGATGTGGTTTCTATCAGAATTGCGGAAACTTCTTGGGATGAATACAGATAAAATGCCTATACTTACAATTCTGTCGGATAGATCAAAGGGCATTGCAGAAGCAGCCGAAACACATTTTCCTAGTGCATTTCATGGTTTCTGTTTGCGTCGAGTCAGTGAGAACTTCCGTGATGAGTTTAAGAACACAAAACTGGTGAATATATTTTGGAATGCTGTTTATGCATTCACAACTGCTGAATTTGATGCAAAAGTAAATGAGATGTTGGAGATCTCAGAAGATGTCATGCAGTGGTTCCATCGGTTTCCCCCCAATCTCTGGGCTGTGGCATATTTTGAAGGGCTACGTTATGGACACTTCACTTTAGGGATCACGGAATTGTTGTATAACTGGGCCCTGGAGGTTCATGAGCTTCCTATAGTGCAGATGATGGAGTATATCTGCAATCAATTATCCAAATGGTTTGATGAAAGAAGAAATCAGGGAGTGTCATGGTCATTATCATATCTCGTGCCATCTGCTGAGAAGCTAATTTCTGAAGCTCTTGCTGATTCTCACTGCTACCAAGTGCTTCGTGCAAATAAAGTGGAGTTTGAAATTGTGTCCACTGAGCGTACAAATATTGTGGACATCCACACCCGTTGTTGCTCATGTCGCCGTTGGCAATTATTTGGTGTACCATGTGCACATGCTGCAGCTGCACTTCTCTCGAGTGGTGAAGATATTTGTCATTATGCTGATGATTGTTTCACTGTCAATAAATATTGTGAAGCATATTCACGGACCATATATCCAATTCCTGATAGAAGTCTTTGGAAAGAACTTGCAGACGGAATGGAAGGTGGAGGCGACAAAGTTGATATCATCATACATCCACCCAAGACCCGCCGGCCACCTGGACGCCCCAAGAAGAAGGTTCTTAGGATAGGGAATTTCAAGCATCCAAAGCGGGTTGTTCAATGTGGTCGTTGTCATCTTTTTGGACATTCTCAGAAAAAATGCACAATGCCAGTTTGACCTGAACTGACTGTACTGTTCAAACATACTGTTTGCAATTGACGTATACCTATTCTTGTTTTCTACAGTTGGGGTCTCATTCTTCATTTGTTGATTTGGCTTATGGTTTTGTCCTTCCACGGAAGTCGAAATCTGACTGTTTCTACTTGTTACATAGATTTCTTTGACTTTATAAAGATTGAAAGTTTTGTGTAGGACCCACTTTTTTTTTGCCTTTACATTTTATTTCCTTTTTGTGCATGAGTTATGGTGAATCATTTGGCTCTTGAGAAAAAGTGGCCGTGTGTCTCCATTTCTAGTTGAACCATCACCATCATGTCAACCAGGAGTCCAGGTTTGATGAGATTTGTGCTTTGCCAACATTTCTTCTGAACTTAAATTTCTTCAGGTGCCTTTTGTGTTACTATTAGTGGACATTGACTCGACATCTACATTAATTGTTGCATTCTTGATGAATCTGTTAATGAATGAAAAGATTACAAGAAATGGAAAAGTTTAATGTGCATTTGGAGATCAGCACTTTGATGTTCCAGTCTATTAGTTTTATAGAGAAGAAATGAGAGTTGTACAGCTAACTAGTTAAAAAATAAAAATAAAAGTCTGCAACAGTTCCATGACCTGTGAACTCATCTACATGTTTATGAGAGTGGAGACAGTTGCATTCTTAGATTATCTTTTCATTTTTGCTTATGCAGGAACAGGAGATGACTAATCTTTTTTTCTTATTTTTCCACTGTCCTTGGATCTCACACATCGGTAGTTATTCCAGTTTTCAACCAATTTGGTAGTTTGACTACTTTGCTTCATACATGGGTCTGATCTGATCTTTGGTTGTCTTGCAAGGACGTAGATCCTGTCATCTACAGTATGTGCGATTTTATGTTTTATATTATTTCTTTTTTTAGGGGATCTGCCGCAGTGGCAGAGCCTGTTCAGAAACACCCTTGCCACCCAGGTTCGAATGGGTAGCACCCCCCAAATCCCCTACCCCGAACCATCTGAGCCACAGCCCAGCGGTATGTTTCATATTATTTCTAAGTTGCAGATTGTTGAAAGTACTTGAAATACATTCTGCATCTTCATTTATCTTTCTTGTCTTTCCAATTTCACTTTGATACAGAATTTGTCCTTTTAGTTGTCTATCCAGGCAGATGTAGGCCTTTCACACATGGAAGCCTTTTCATTAGGCCAGCTTAAATGACATCCAGTTTTTAGGAGGCCGGTGACTGATGCAAGTGTGTAGTTGTTGATGATACATGTTTAAGATATGATAACTGATATCTTTACTCTTTAGGACTTTGGGACTGTTGTATAACATGGATCGTGACATGGCAACAAAGTTGGTCATGCATTCTTAACTTAAAAGTTTGGACTCTCTTTCTCCTTCCAGGTGCATAATGCAGAATGTCTGCTTACGAAGAACGGTAATTCATTTGTGCACTTGAGATGACTGGCCGGGTGATTATCATTATATAGTTTTGGTTGGATGCTATTTTTTCTTTTAAGATAGGATTTTTGATGATGTTGAATGAATAGTTCATGGCCTAATAGATTTCTATTCGTAGATCACCTTTGTAACTGAAATGTGTATTGGAATACTTTATCTATTTAATTTCATGGATTTTAGTTCACTTTATTATAATCCTGAGATATATAGACATGGATTAGGCATGATCTTATGCAGTTAGATTAACCGGGACAGTATTAATATATTATTGAGAAAAATAAATGTTAAGCTACTTGAAGATCAATTTAAGAAAGGAACGGCAACATGTGGTTGGATCTACACGACTACATGCTATGCTGACAGCCAGGAAACAGAAGGATTTTATTCTGGGGATAATTACATATGTATTCTCAAAATTATCTTGTTCTATTATATCTCCTGTATTCACTATGTATACCATCATAGTAAAATCTTTCATAATGCTATTTACCACTCTAGATCTTGCATGTAACACCTCTATTATGTTTCAATGGAGTATTTCCTTCAAGGGAAAATTACTGAACAGGACAAACAAGCTTTCAAAATATCTCATAGGGGCACTGTAAGTTTAAAATATCTAAAAGGACACTCTTCATGGATGTTGAAGGTGTGAACGACTCATGGATGCTTGCTTCCTCCCAGTCTTGATAGCAGGTCAAATGTTTAATGCACAGGAGATGGCAAATTAATGAATTATCTGGCTTATTGTTCCTTCCAGATATGCTGTGTTTTTAATTTTTGGATGGGTCACACACAAATGCAAAAATTTTCATGCAACTGGCATATCCTTTTTGCCATCTTTTTCATGGTCACACACAAATGTTGCCGTCAATGGAGCCATCGTCGCCAGTTTGGTTGGCCAAGTTCTTGGAGGTGCGGGAGTGTTGGATGAAAGGAGCAAATGATGGATACATTGTCTGTTTGGATCTAGAAGGCTTCCTATTATTAATTGTACTTGTGTTAAGGTGTTTAATGAAGTTAATGGGGATATCACCCCCACAAATGTGTATTTTGTGGTATAATTTCAAGTCAATATCAAATGCTCTCTTGTACAAATTTTTTATTAATGAAATAAGTTTGTGTTTTGTTTTCCATTGTGATATGAATGTGTACAGTTTTATTCAAGAAATTTCAACGAAGGAGCTATTGTTACGGTGAATATTTGTGCAGTGACTTTAAAATTTTGTGTTACAGTTTGCCCATGTGAAAGATTTTTCATTTTTATGTTTGGAAATGTCAAAGAATTTTTTGGGGGGACATAATAGATACTACATCGTATGCCTACTTTTAAGGTTGTATTTTTTTCTATCTCCCTATTGGCTGTGACAGTGCAAATATAGGGAAATTAGAAAATATTTGTTCAAGGCTTATAACATATATGAAAACTAATAATACAATATTAAATTTATTTGTATTATTTGACAAAAATTATTTTACCAAATAACCTGAATATTGAAAACAGCTACATTACTAATAAACAAATCATAATAAACATTGCAGAATTAAAAAACTAATTTTTAAAATAATAAAAAAATACAATTTATCTGTGTGCATTATGGTCTAATGGTATGTGTGAGTGTGTGTGTGAGAGAGAGAGACCGCCATGGGTAAAAGAGTGAAGAGGGAAGATCATTTCTGATAATTCAGCAGCTATTATTATCCAGTTAACTCAAAACTTATTAAAATCCGTTGGGTTAAAAATAGATTAACTCGCGTCTTTTACATTGGGTTAACTCTTCTCTTATCTATCTATACTATATCTTATATGAGAATTAGGCGGAATTTTTTCCGCCGGTTCATTTGTATCGTTTAACTTGGTTAAATCGTATTTTTTTTATTTTAGCCGGTTTAAAGTGGTATCAACGTACCTCTTTCAACCGGTTTCCTCACCTGGTTCGCACCCCCGACAACTTTGGTACGCCCTCCTCTTTTCCGACGCCTTTCTGGAGATGCACCTCCGCCTCTCCCCCCGCCACCGCTGGCTCGTCTTCTTCGGGCACGGCCTCCCCGAGAGTTATGTCTACTCCAGCGCGGAGGGGGCCGCTGGAGGCGGGGGCGACGCTCCTGGGGTGCACTGGCGCCCGCCATGCCACGGCTTCCTGTTCGACCCATACGAGGGTGTGTGGCGGCGCGTCCTTTGCGGGGGTGTTGCCGCTTGGCTTCTACCCGACGGCCTCATCAGGTGGGCTCCTCTGCTGGTTTCTCGTCTGACCCTTCATCCCTTGAATTCATGGAGACGCCCGTTCCTTCCTCATTTCTCTTGCTTTCCTGCTGCAGCCGTCGGCGTCGACCGCTGCCGGCCCCGCGGTGCCCCTGGCGCCCGCCATGTTCATCCTTGGAAACTCCCTGGTCGACAACGGGAACAACGACTTCGTACCCTCCATTTCTCATGCCAACTACCTCCCCTGCGAAAGATCTAAAGATGGAATCTCACGTGGTTCCAAGTAATATACAGAAAGTGCAAGATGGTAATTAACTTACAGTCATAACCCCCCCCCCCCCCCCCATTAGCTGCTTTGATGTTCACAATTTTCTGCACTTTCTAGAAGTAAACAGAAAATGTTTCATGATGTTTCACCTATTGTACTATCAAATCATCCCCCAGATAAACATTCCTACGTACATATATGGTATAACTACAAGCCCATCCCATCACTCTCCAATATCTAAAGATCTGAAGAAGATCTATAGTTAATCAGAGCATATATTTGTTGTTCGGTGTTTTAAATATCCTCTGGGCATGCGCATATCAGCCTGTACGTACGTAGTTCATCTTTCTCTCTGATGAACGATTGTGAATGGCAGGGGGCCAAAATAACTTTCAATGGCCAAATAGAACTGTTTGAGAAGACGGTGAGGACCCAATTGCCACTGCTCATCCCAGACCCTGCAGCGCTGTCTCAGCACCTCGCTAAGTCTGTGTTCATCATCAACATTGGCAGCAATAACTACATCAACAACTACCTCCTTCCCAACACGTACACGAGCAGCAGGCTCTACTCCAGGGATGCCTTTGCGGACGTCCTTATTGAAACATTCACTCAGTTTTAAAAGAAAAAAAAATAATTCCTTTTGTTGATTAAAGATTAATTCCTCTCATCCATAATTTATTGTAATACTGCAATCAGAGTGTTTCTACTAATGTCTACTATGCACTCACCTTTTTAACAATGATTTATAGTTTACTTTTGTATCCTGAATATAATATCCTCAATATCTTTTTAGCCTCGGACGATCTTCTATTGATGAAAGAATCTAAATTGTGTGAACTAAGTTTGATGACATTGACTAACGTACATATTCCAGACAGGACCATCTTTTTGTTTGGATGCAGATGACTACGGTTCCAAAATGTTATTTGTGTTGCAGGAACTTGCGTGAGCAACTTCCTTAAACAGAACAATTCATGGATATAAATGTTTAAGTAGATGCTAACTAGAGATCATTTTATAGTGGTAAAATGTAGAGTTTCTTGAATACGCTTCTGATTTCAGAGAATCACTGTTGCTTGAGAAAGAAATATCTACCATATTTTGCATAAAATTATAAGTCATTTTATGGACTTAGCTGATATGTAATTAATTTATAATGGATAATTAAAGTTAACTTGGTATTATTAATATTTGTGTCTTTGCATGACAAAGACGCCTTCTTCATATTATGACACAACTTTATTGCCATTTTATATATACCAGAGAAGCCTACTCCGTGGACAAGTTTTGCACTATCCCCGATGCTTAGAAACGTAAAGAATGATATAATCCTATCAAAAGTGAAATCACATGAAATATAACTTATATTTATATTTATATGTACATTTCAACTTGAGGAGGGTAAAAATGGCTCGACCCATGTAAGGCCCAATCTCGTCAGACCCATTCAATCTCGCAACCGGCTATGCACCCAAAAGCCCCCAACAGTCGCCGCCCACTACGACTCAACATCGGATTCGACAACGCGGGAAGGACTTCGACTTAGTCGCAACGGCCGTCGGATGACCCTCCGGCGACCGAATGTTACCCCCTACGACGTCGGCCTTAACCCCACTAAGGGCGAGTATGCCCTGCGTGCGTCGTACGACCCGCCAGGGAATCGGCCGACTCCGGGATAACTGTACGTCTCTCAACGAGAAACTCCCCCCGCAATCGCGGGAAACGTTACTCCATGGCTGGCGTCCTTCCCTGCTAAGGGATGGACTCCCCCTTCCAAGACAACCCCCTATAAAAGGAGGAAAGACAATTCGTCAAGGACACGGTGAATTCCACCAAAAGAACACCCACAGAGAAACAAACCAGAGAGCTACGCATTCTGCAACTATTGGAGAGATCACGATTGTCCCGTTTTGAGAGAGAATCTTCCCCGAGCACCCTTACAGCCCAGCGAGCACCTATCGGGTGGTCCCTGGAAACGACGAGTACTCGTCCGGAGGATCTACAACTTTCCCAGATCTACTACGGCGACCTCCTCTACCTTCTCTCCTCCCTGCTCTCCTTTACTCTCTGCTTGATCCTTTGCTGACTTAAGCATCGGAGGTTGTTCCTTGAGGTAACACCCAAGACTCCTTCTGACGCCATTCTTTCTGGTGATTGCAGGCTTCCACGAGTGCCAGGCGGTCTTCCCTGACAAATAAACAGAGAAGTGTGGTACGATGGCTAGATATCAGATTTCTGCCTCTACATAACTGTATTATCATTATAATTTTAAAAAAAATATCAAGTTAAACCCACGCGCGTAACGCGTTCATGTCACTAGTCCAATTAAAAGTGAGTTAACTCTGAGACAAACTAACTCAATTAAGTTGTTCACCTTTTAATGTAACTCGCTATCAAAGCAGTGCTAAATGAACATACGGGGCACCGAACATATTTGGGCCTCTGTGTGAGTGTTTAAAACCCTTGCCCAATGCCTATGAGTTAGGTTTCACACCCAAGGTTGATGCACAATATGGGTGTGCAGTATTTTTAAATTTTTTTTTTAAAGTAAATCTTAAGATATCTTTATTTGACATAAATCACGTCATCATTTGATTATTTAAAAAATATAAAAATTAAATCAAATGAATAATATTTGACAAATAATATCTAATCACTTTAATTAGATATATTTTACTTTTAAATTTTTTAAATAATCGAATGATGACGTAACTTATTTTAGTTAATCTTGTGTAGACGATTAACTTGGGTCACGGGCACTTTTGGGTCCGAGTCTACTTAGATCATCCAATTCAGTTCTACAATCAAATTTATTTTTTTAAATATTTTATTATGAAGTTGAGTTTAATTAACACACGCGCATATCTAATTAAAGTAGTCTTATAAGTTTTATATGTGTTTTCAAGATGTTTAATGAAATATATACATATATGATATATTTCATAATTTTAATAAAATATTGTCACAAATGCCTAAGCCATTGTCTAGCCGTTTGAGGGTGTCTCTCACCTCTAATTACGCATGTTTGCTAGAAAAAAGAACGAAGGTAACATTAGACGGAGAACGAGGTTTGGGATTTGGGAAGGATATTGACGACCTTCTTGTTTCATTTCTCCTTCTATGTGGATTAGAAAAAGAATTTTTATATGAAAATTATTATTAGAGATAAATTTATAAAAAAATATTCTTAAAAATATATTAATAGACGTATCAAAAAAGTTAATTTAAACAATACATAAATCTCATTTAAATATGGTGTTTTAAAATTTTGATAAAAATGATATACATGTAAATAAATATGATATTTTTATATAATTTAAATTTACACAGTGATATATCTTTTAAATATATTTATAAAGTTAGTTTTATATAATTTTTTATTTAATAATAACTTTCATGTAAAAAATCTATTAAAAAATCACTCCGTCCAGGAGGGATAAAAACTCACCATCGGCGTGGAGTCACTTTTTCCCTTCCCCATGAGGCAGAAGCAATGACGGCAAGGACTCCAAAGGCTACCTAATTTTGAGGAAGTGCTTCATTCAAGAGAAGTCTTTTAACATTGCAAATATGCAAATGTTGACTTCTGACCGTTGTTGTTGTTTGGTAATGTTACCCGGCTCTCCTTAGAGCATCTCTTTTTGCTTGTTCCTGCGTTTGTATGTTTCGCTATCTCGAAATTTCACTAGTGCTCTCTAAACGTTCTGTTATAGAGTGTTCGGAACTAATATTGGGTGGATATCATGTTGAACTAAGTGAGACATTTTTACTAATACTGATTATACATAATTAAATGCTTAGCCCAGAACAATATAGTTCAATCCAGAACATTATAAATATGCCAAATCGCCCCCGTTGCGGCCATAACCATGTATAGGCTACACTTTGTAACGATCAGAGGGCGCGTTGGATGTTCAAAAAAGGAGGAAAAGTTTTGGGGTGAGAGAGGCTCGAACTCTCGACCTCAGGATAACTCGCAATGCTATGAGACCTACGCGCTAGCCAACTGCGCCACCACCCCTTTATGTGAAGTTTTCTGATGACTTATTTCTATTTCTTTTCACACTCACCCGAGTGCCACTTTGGCCGGCAGGCTGGGCCGAGGCGCACTGTGCGGGGCAGCGCGCAGAATGGATCTGGACGGCATCATGTCCACCGTCCGGGACGCTCGTGGTTCGACACTTCGACTCTATGGCCGCCCCTACCACTTCGGGAAAATTGGAAATAGAGTCCTCTTATTTTAAGAATTATAAAATTACTAGTTTTGTTTTGTTATGGTTATTAATAACTCTCTCAAATGAGCATTAGTGTAAAATTATTTTTGAGGTTAGTTACAATTTAGGAAATTCATTTGGATCTACATAATTAAATTTTCAGATAAAAATATCTTTATAAAAAGTGTAATTTTTATCGGCACAGAAGGAGAGATGAAGAAATAGATATGTGAAGAGAGACAAAGAGTTGAGAAGAGATTAAGATTATTTTAATCTTTTTAAATTTAATTAAAAATTAATCCGAGTTAAATAAGAGATTATTACATAATATTATTAATAATGAGTGAAGAAAATTTTATTTTTGTAAGCATTGTAATATAACGAGATTATTTATAATAATAGTAAAATAAAGATAATAATTATGTAATCATTGAAACAAGACGGGCTATGTTTTACCGTGGTGCCCCCACATAGGAATCCACGTTCCAGGAAAACGGCAGTGCAATCCAAAACCACGTGGCAAGATACTCCTCTGGGCTCTGACTGAGGCCCAGCGGGAATCAGGGGCTGCATTTGTCCTGAATCATTTACGAGGGTCCATCGTGATCTCAACGGCTATGATCATGCCATCGATGGGACTTCCATTTAAGTGTCGCTGGTGCGTGATCAATGACGTCACCCCCGGGGGGCCTCTCCAATCGTCTCTAGTCCTGGCGGTGGCGGGCCACCCTCCCTCTTTCCGTCCCCCGTCGGCGTGTATCGCATGCGCCCGTTCGCCTCTCCAGGAATCAAAAAAATTTCCTCGTCTGCTCGGAGCAGCAGCCGCGGACACATTAAATTCTCGGTGACGCCTCCTCCACCGTTCTTCCCATCCGCTGTGCTGGTTGCGGATCCGGAATCCTCAAAAACCCTAGCTGGAGGCTTCGAATCGAGTCGCCTCTTCTTCTTCTTCGCCGCCTTCTCTTCGTCCGCGAGAGGTGAGAAAAGAGAGAGAGAGAGGGACGGGTAAATGTGTTTTTTCTCCAGGGGGAACTCCGATTTCCTATTTTTTGTTCTCTCCTTTGATCCTCCTCTCATTGTGACGCCAAAGAGTTTGAATTGCGCTTCTCGACGTCTTCTTGTCGTTCGGATTCTTACGAGATCGTTTCGTTAGTTGTTCTGTTGTGATGGATTGGACACTTCCGTCTTGGCGTTGTTCGTTTGGGTGGTTGAATGCTTGATATGATTAACTTTTCTGTGTATTTTTTTTTGTTCTTGTTTGTCGTGATCTTTTGTGCTTAAGGGAGCAGCGTTTTGCATGCAGGTTTTCTTGCTGGAATTTGAGTAGACTGTGCCGAAATGTCGAGGAAGATGCTCATTGATGGCGAGGTGAGCCATGCTGAATCGGAGCAGCATTACGACTTCGACCTCTTCGTGATCGGAGCTGGCAGTGGCGGTGTCCGCGCGTCCAGGACTTCTGCTGGATATGGTGCCAAGGTAGGGTGAACAAACAGAAAAGGAGCAAGCAAGTCCGAGTGGCATAAGTTGCACTTGTACTTTGCGAAGAATGCTACTAATCTTACGAGGAAGTTATAGCGTATAAGGAGTTATGATTTTGGAAATGTTCTCCATAGTGTAGCTCTAGTGGATTGGATTCTTGTGAGGAGATATGGCTAGTGGTCTTTCTTGGCCCATGCCATAATGACGACTAGTGAAGTTCTAATGGATAAGACGTAAAAGAGTTTTATATTGAGTTGAAGACTAGCATAGGCTATCCTTCATGGTCACCTGGGTGTTTGGAGTACTTGTTTACTTAATAATTTATTTATGATACTGCCCTGGACAGCAACAGTCATACAATAAACTAATAGCTTTTTTTGGGAAAAGGTTTATTTCGTGAAACAAAAAAAAGAGGTTCCGTTGCCATGATGCGAGACATCTACACAGTTGATGCGATAGCATACTTTGGATATTTATGTGAACTCCGAGACTCTCTATCCAGATCAAATCATAGCAAGACACCTCCTCCCCCCCCCCCCCAGCAAAAAACTTCCACTGCAGGAATCTATTTATGTACTGGGTTGATGGTTCGGCAGAGTGTGGATGATGCTGATGATATTAATGGTTAGGCAGTTTGATAACAATCATAGATTGTTAAGATGAGCACACTGGTTCCTTGAGGTTGACTGTTTGATGGGTTCTTATCCTTCATTAGTTGATTTACATGGCCCGTTATGTGATTAGATAGTTAATTCTTGGAATGCTCCCACTCCCCGGACTCATTTTGTAGCTTAACAGTCTGAAGTTCGGTTTTGTCAAGAAAGGTTTTCTTTCATTTCTTGTCACTCTATTTTATTCATATTTTTGGGGGAATAGTGGTATGCCTTTCAGCCTTGTTCTAAGTGAAACAGTAGAAAAAAGGAAGGGAAGATCAAAAAGTTCATGTATTTGCTATTTTTCAAGATGTTGTAAACATTCTCTTTAGTTTAGCCTCAGATTCCTGTTATATTTATTCTATTTTAACTATTCATTTTAACAGTTTTGATGCTGAAGTAACGAAATTTCAATTAACAATTCTAGGTTGCAATTTGCGAGCTTCCATTTCATCCGATCAGCTCAGAAGTTATAGGAGGAGTTGGTGGAACGTAAGCTTTCTCTAACCAAGCATAGCTTGTTTCCTCTGATTTGCTTCATTGTGTGTATTCCTGTAGCTTATTAATGCAAAATTTGTTCTATTTTACTTTTCTGCTAGTGCAAAGTTATTTTGATAATGAGATGAATGCTTATGCACATTCTTTCAGTTATGTTTGAGAACCTCTTTCTAATATATGACAAAGGGGGTGATTCCATCTGCCAATAATCATGGATTTCCATGACAGGGAAGTAGGAAGAAGTCATTACCTTTATTTTTTTTCTGTAAGTGGATAGTACCACACATTATAAAAGGGAAAAAGAAAAGAATATACAAGTGGGGAGTGCTCCAAAAAAACTCCCAAGAACAAAAGGCGGCAGGATGCATCCTGGCCCAGGAGCAAAGAAGAAAAGAAAAGAAATACAAAATAGCTGACCACCAAAACTGGCTCCCCACCCACAAGCAAAGAGCGCGCCAAACATACAACCCAACTCAGCCTTGACAAGAGACCCTCAGACACCAAAAAACCTCCTCATAACAATAGTAAACACACTGCAGAAAATGATCGAGCTATCAATCGCATCCTAGCCTCCACATCAAAGGCCTTTGAGCTGCTTTCCACCCTTCCGAGGGCCCACAACCTCAAAGAAGTCATTACCTTTATAAATTTTATCTTGTTTAGGATATTTTGAAGGCATAGTTTCATTGCCTTTCTCAATGAAGAAGGCTGAAGGCTATTTGCTCCTGAAAACGACCTTTGAGTGACATGAGTTCCAAACTGAGAGTACTGCCATGTCCAATCATTGGTTATCTTCTGATTGACTCACTAACAGATATGGAGGCTTGGCATACTCAGACTTTAGTTGTTGAAAACTTGCTACCACTGATTGGATTAATTCAAGGGTATGCACTAAATAGGAGCTTCCAGCTCTGATGATTTCATGTAATGAAAATAAGGCATCTTTAAACAAACCAATATAATATAGTTCTCAACAAGTTTATGGCTTATATTAAAACCTAACCAACTATGGGTAATGATTTTAGTACACTGTTTGAATCCATGCAGCCTTATCTATAAAATTTTGTGTTTGAAATGGAAAGCTACAGTGACACAAGGAAAGGAATGCCATAGATAGGGTTGCGGATAACAGATGGGGGATGCCAACATCAGTTACATTGACATACGACTATTTGGTAGAATTACTAAAACTTATGGACTGCAGTATTTGGAAGTCTGCAGAGGTACCCTATGTGCGAAATGGGGGTTCACCGTAGAACGTTTGCCTGGCTTGCTGCACCTCTCTGTCCCTAACCTGTGGACCTCATGGTTTAATGCACACTGATCTATCATTTTCACAATGCAAATGCTCATTGACATGGAACATATTTTGTTTTAATATTCAGAACATAAGATTTCATGTTTGAGGATAATGCCAAGATTGGCATCATATTGCTAAGAAGTGTATTTAAAATCTTCAGAACATGCTGTTCAATTCAAAGGTCTGGACTTCTTCTAGTTTAGATTATAAATATCTTTAGTATTACTTAAATGAATCATACATGGAGTGCTATCTGGTGAAAATGTTTATGTCCTTTTCAAAGTTATAATTATCTAATATTCTTTGCAAGTCAGAAGTCACTAGTTTATACCGCTTACATGACCTTTGACATTTGTTTTCTGTAAAGAGAAAAGCAGCTGAACTTAAAAAAGTTCAACTTGCCTTCCATCTTCGATAATTGCATTTCCTTTGATTTTGCAGATGTGTAATACGTGGATGTGTTCCTAAGAAGATTTTGGTCTATGGAGCATCTTTTCGTGGTGAATTTGAAGTAAGATTGTATCTTATGTGGAAATCTATCCTTTTCTCCTTTCCCTTTTTTTTTGGTAAAAAAAATTGCATAAATTATCTTGAGAGCAATGAGGTGACCATTTTGCTAATAATTTGTGATCAATGTGAGAAGTCCTTATTAGTGAAAGTTCTTTGCATAAGACTAGATGTTACAAGTTGGAAAACACCTATTTAGACTCATTTTGATTTCATACGATCTCAGATACACAATGTGCTTTCTAGTTTTTAGTGTACCTAATTTTCTGTATGGCAGGACGCAAAAAATTTTGGATGGGAGCTTAATGAGGAAATTGATTTCAATTGGAAAAAACTTTTGCATAATAAGGTCAGTAACATAAACAATCACTCTTTGCATCCTTTAACATCTTCATATACAATCATCCACTGACTCTGTTTACTCAACTGCGTGCCTTTTGATACCTGTAATAGTTTCAAATTAAATCACTGATTGATTACCTAAGAGTGAAAATGAACCTAGTTTATGACAAGGTACCTACTTCTCTTCAGGCATACTGTTCAGCTAGTGGTTCTGGCATGGGTAGCAGAATGACTGAGCATAGAAATGTGGCAACTTCTTGAGAAATTTTAACCAAATTGAAGGATCTTCTATGTGAAATTATATAAAGTATTTAATGCTTTACTGTGGATATTCCTGCAGTACAGGATATAATTTTAACTAAATTATGTCATGGATGCAGAGTGCCCTTTGGTGGGTTCTTAACACCAATTATCTAGTCTGACATGAAATTATACCATTACTCTAGGAAATGTTAGTCACTAATCACCAAAGAAAACTTTCTGAATGTTACTACCTAGAACCTGATCGTTACAAGTCCAACCGGCTGAAAATGACCGATGTGCTATGGCTAAAGTAAAAGCGTTGGAATTGCTCTTGTCAGATATGCTTGACTTCAAAGCATGAAATATGCAAGCATCCTGACCTTTTCAATCTAATATGTTCTTGTGGCAAAGTGTGGAGCAGAATATGTAGTTTACCAAAAATGAGTTTTTCATCTTTCTTCCCCTTTTTCTGCACGGAGCAGTTTGCTTGATGTTATCACCCTTATGTTTAATTGAAAAAAGAGCTGTATTTACTTGCTTTCAGTTGTTAACTTAGTAGCACCTCAACTGATTTGCAGTCTTCTTGTGACAAATCATTGGTCAATGGCTTTAGAAAGACGCAACATTTGTGATTATGCACCCGGACAATGAAAACTTTCTCGACATGCTTGATTTCTGATGAGCGTAGAAACAAGGGTTTCAGCCACTTTATTAATAGTCAATATATCATAATTTGGCATTTCTTGATGATGCAGACCCAGGAAATAGTCAGACTAAATGGAATTTACAAGAAGCTGTTGACCAATGCTGGCGTCACAATGCTGGAGGGAGAGGGGAAAATAGTAGATCCTCATGTAGTTGAGGTTACAAAACCAGATGGTTCAAAGCAACAGTATTCTGCGAAACACATCTTGATTGCAACTGGAAGCCGAGCTCAACGAGCAAATATTCCAGGAAAGGTACTTCTTTCAGGGAGCCTCCATGTCTGATTCTACAGTAACTCAACTTTTTTCATTCATTTGTACATAGAGGAGCAAAATAACCTGCCATAATTACTCCAGCATTTTTGGCTTTATGTTCTGAAATGTATCCTGATTTGGAAGAGATGTGTTAAATGCTTTCCTATAGGATGGAACTTGTACCCAAAAAAAGTGTAACAAGAATTTTTTAAATATTTGATGCAGTGCTATCCCCTTTTCCTTTGTTGAACTGTTGCTTGTGGTTACATTTATTTCAGGTCTGTACAAAAACTTCATTGTAGGGGATGATTATGCCATATATGAATACTAGAGCTAGGGGATTTAAACTGATTGAAGGTGAAGTTCTTATGCTTAACTTATCTAAAGGAGTTGCAGTGTAGGAAGCTGGTTTTAGGAAGATTATTATTTAGGAACTCATAGGGGACCTTTTGTTGATTATGGGAGAAAAAATGATTCACTATCTAATCCCTCTTTCTTCCCTGCCACCCATTATAACACCCTTTCCCCATTTTTATCCATTTTCTTCCACTCCAATTTCTGTTCAAATCCATCCACCTGGGGGCTGTCCACTATTACAAAAGAGTCCCCCTTCCCACGAGGCCTTCCACACCCCCCTTCTACCCCATTTATGGTTTTATGTTGGGGTTTAAAGACACCTAGACTGACAGAGTCCACTGGCTCTGTTTAGGACTTGATCAGAGTCCACATGGTTTTTTGGGAACCCTTTTGTTTGTTTTTTCCTCTGGGTCCTTCTCTCTAATCTCCTTTCTTTGTGTCGAACTTCGAAACTGTTTGTTCAACTTCCACCTCAACTCTATTTAAATGGCATGTTTATTCAAGACAACCTTCAAAAAACTGGGGTTCACTACAATATATTTTTCCATCCAAAGGGTTGTTGCACTAAGTGCCCTGCTTGTTCACATTTTGAGTTCTTGGCTGGATAGTGGCCATTTTGAGGCCTTGGTGCAACAACCCTTAGTCTTCACAGCCAAGCCCATAATACTCAATGGCTTAATGATTTTGTGCTCATCTCTCCTAAGGAAAAAGACCAACCAGCCCTGAAGCAACTTTTCCCACCATTCTTGCCTGACTGGCCACTTGACTACCTCTAATTGAGAACCAGTAGTTAGATTGACCTGTCTGATTAGCAGCACTCGGATCACTGCCTGATGGAACTCAGCCAACTTGTGTTGAAATTTGCTTGAAGTCATAGCATGTCATCATTCAGATTATCATTATCAACTAGCTGCCTTCTTAAATCTCCATTTATGTGCAGCCCCAATTGCAATTACACTTGTTTTGTTACTAACAAACCCGATTCCAAATCAGGTCTGAGTCTGCTAAACCAACTGGCAGTAAATCTGGGCCAAAAATAACATAGTTCATGCACACCAGAAACAAGAGCAACCGGAGCCACACATTGTAACCCATTCTGCCTGCACAAGCATGTCTCTGTCATTGTAAGATTCAAACACTAAATTATCTTCAGTGGACAGCAGGACTCATGGTTCCAGGAGTCCCGATGCAGATAATTTGCACATGTGCTTGCTAAATTAGTCCTTTCTGCTTATTGAATCATATATCACCATATTTACGGTTAATTATTGGGATTTCCTATTTCAGAAAGTTTCTTCAAATCAAGTCATCCTCATAACTTCTGTCCTTACCATGTTGCAGTAAAATGATAATCTTTGCAAGCAAAAGAGTTAATGAGAAGGCTTTGGATGCATAATGACAAATAAGATGAACCCGGTGCTCAGATATCCTCTCATATTACTCCTTCCTATAATAAAATTACGATCTTGTATAGTTATCAATAGGTCAGGACCCATTATGTCACAGCTCCAAGCCTTACCTGTTGTGATTATGGCACCTAGCTACATTATCCTTCATTATTGCTGAATGGCTTAGTCTACTTGTATTTGGAGTTTGCCTATTATATAGTTGATTGTGGTCTGAATGGCTTAGTCTAATTTTATATGGAGTTTGTACTGTTTGATATTGTTTATGTACGTACATCTTGGGTCCTCAATTTTGACGAAATAAACGCTTTTAGGAAAAAGAAGTTATACTAAGTGTTCCCTAGTTTCCATTAGAAGTTCTTCTGCTGTGGTATCTTACTGTTGAGATGATTTTTAGGAGTTGGCTATCACATCTGATGAAGCTTTAAGCCTGGATGAATTGCCGAAGCGTGCTGTGATACTAGGTGGAGGGTACATTGCTGTTGAATTTGCTTCAATATGGCGTGGAATGGGTGTTACAGTGGACCTGTTTTACAGGAAGGAGCTTCCTCTAAGGTTGTTACTTTGTCCCTGACTTTTGAAATTTTCATTAGAAGTTTTGCTCTCTCTCTCTCTCTCTCTCTCTCTCATATCATATGTTCATGTAACTTGACATTTCTTTTGTTTGAAAAATGTTCATGTACACTTGCTTCTGCACCAATTCACCAAATCTTTAAGGATATCTTGGACTGATGTCATAAATGATGAAAAATATATCTTATCGCTGTTGTCAGAAGTTGGTCTAGATTGTGAAAGATACTATAGGATGCATTTGGGATGCCACCAATCATGCAAAATTAATGATAGCAGTAGTTCAAATAAGACTACTAGTCAAGCACATGGTGTTGATGAGAGAGTAACGGTGTAATGTAGTAGTTTGATGAGGCCACTTATATGATTTACTATGAGTGTCAGATCCAATGTCTTTTATGATATCAAGTTCAATCTGAGGGATACCTAGAGGCTAGGAAATAAGGAAGGAAAAGAATGTGCTGAGATAGACATAGCCTTGTGGTCTGTTATATAAGAATCCTTTTAATATTCCAATTTTTATTGAATAATAAAATTACTTTGGCCAATAGTTGGGTATCTTTTGAAAGGGAGTTAGGGGCGGCCCTCCCCCACCTCACCCCCAGCTGGCGTCAAGGATGGCTGTGCCGGTATCGGTTTCGGTTTCGGTCCGAAACCAATTTAATACTATTTTTTTTTTTAAAGATGGCATTTGGTTTCGGCCGAAACCCTTGTTCTGGTGTCGTTTCGGACCGGTCCGAAACCGAAACGTTTCGGCCGAAACGTTTCGGTTTCGGCCGAAACTGCCTTCCATGGCTGGCGTCAACCAGATTTTTGTAACATCTATGGAGGACGGCATCGGGTGGCAACCAGCAAAATAACTGTTGAAGCATTGGATTAGCCTTGCAAGTCATCAACCAGAACCAGAAAACTGGGATATTGATGATGTTGATGATTTTGATTCCTCTCCTACTATCATATTGTATAGGTTTGAATTAGGGTATTCATTGTTCAAAATGTAGTCAGCTTTTCTAGATCTTGTTGCTTCACTTTTGCAAACAATTAGTACTTTTCTAGGAAGAAGCACTCCCTTCTTGAGCAGTTGTAGGTGACACCATCATCATTACAGACTGATCCCATTTATTTGGGGTCAGGAATCCTGCACCACCAAAGTTTTTTTTTTTTGCATATGAACCCATGTTAAAAATGAAACTGTGTGAAAAATCATCTTGCATCTGCATTCTCATGTATACCATCCATATATGAATTGAATGTCACATATGCCCTTGTGGTAAACTTCGTTCAAAATATCCATGGAATATTCCATCTTGTTCTTCATCTCTCCTTAAGAGATTTTAATGGATTATTAATGGAAAGCAACGATGAGGGCATACATGACATTTAAACAAAGGTATACATGCAAATGTAAATTTAGGACATATTTTTACACATTTTTTGTTATACAGGGGTATATATGCAAAAAAAATTTCTAAAACACTACTCACAAGCCTAAGATACTTCTCAATTACTCTCTCAGAAAGTTTCATTTTATGGCTCATAAGTTTACTTCTGTGATAAATAGTACAACTTTGTAAATTTCTTATGTTTTTAAAAAATAGTCACATCCCAATTATGAATCCTTAACTAAATCTTTTTCTCTTCTTGGACCTGCCATTTCCAACTTTAAAGGTTGTAGATCCAAAAGTTACTTGACTAATGACTGTTGGGAACTTAATGAATGCTTGTGCCCAATGTCTCACCAATTGAAGGTACATCCAGCATCTTTTTGCAGGTGGATAGCATCATAATTTCACTAAATAAACAAACACGTGGAATATAAAGTACAATCACTATATACTTGTGGTATCATCCACTTTCCAAAAAAAATAAAGTACAATCACAAAAAAACCCTATGCATGCAAGAAAAAGCCAAAAGGCCCAATACCTAGGTGGTGTAGGGCATCCTTTCTACCGAATCTGTCCAACAAAGGTGCACACTACTCTTTCTTCCCAAAAAGATTGCCCACTCTATGACCCTGTCCAAAATGAATCAAACAACATGGTCTGAAGACCCCTACTAGATCTGTTCAAAATCCTGTTATTAAGACTGTAAGGTACTTCTGAAGTTCAATTGGGATAAAGAATAGAAGTTTATTGAATCTGAGAGTCATATATGATAGTTATTGATCTGAGTTTGATTTTTTTTTCTTAAGTGGATGGTTCACCTATTATATTAATGAAAAGGATACAAGTATAGAAGGGAGACAAAAACCCAAGAGTCCCTGTATACAAAACACACCAAGATCGTGCCATTCAAGCCCTCCTAAAAGACTAAAAGGGGTGAAGAAGATATATCCAAATTACAAGTCTAGGCCATTTGCACACCCTAGAGCAAATGAAAGAAGATAAAGATGCTGATGTCATGGTTTCCCTATGGAAGATTCTTGCGTTCCTCTTATTCCATGAAGCCCACAAAGTAGCATGAAGGGTCAGCCACCATACTTCGTAATCTCGCTTGAGTTTCCACTCTGGGTGCCCTGCAAGGAATAGACCAAGTACGATGGGTGGGCCTTGTTGCACTGTCTGAAGTTTATGGACTGCCTGTTCTCACACCTCCCATGCAAAAGAGTAGACAAAAAGATGATACATGTTTTCCTTCTCCTCCCCACAAAGTCTACATAAAGGGTTGACGCCACCAACAAAAGGTGCAAGCCAGTTGCAGGTGGGAAGCCTCCCCAGGGATGCTGTCCATATGAAGATCCGCACCTTCAAAGGACTCTGGGCTCCAGACCAACTTAGCCAAATGGAACTGGTGCCTCTGTCGTGGATGAAGCTGCAGGCTGACTTAACAGAGAACCTTCCACTGTTGCCCATCCTCCACTGCCAAGAATCTGCCTGTCCTTGCTGTGGAAACCTTCCATGAAGAAGATTCAACAGTTCTACCAGCTGGTTGATCTCTTCATTACGCAATCTTCTCCTGAAGGAAACAGCCCCGTCACCTCCAGAATTAGGCAGGCTGATCTGATGGTTTAAGGCTTTAGAATTATGTTTATTATTATGGGGTTAAGTTACCAAATTATGATATAAAGGACACTAGAATATTCTTTTGCAGGGTCATCAGTTGCCTCATTTACCCACACCAAATTCTTGGAAATGAAAAAAATATGTTGAGCTCTCTCTCTCTCTCTCTCTAACATAATGGAAAATCATCTATAAGCCTTAGATCCATATAAAACCTTAGAATCAATTAGCCTTATTCCTTGTGCATTTGTGACAAACCCTTGATTTGTGACCCTTCGTACCCAGAGGTTTTGATGATGAAATGAGATCGGTGGTTGCAAAGAATCTTGAAGGCAGAGGAATAAGATTGCATCCAGGAGTGAATTTGTCTGAGGTATATTGGCCTGATCAAGAGTATACCAACTGTTCCAACCTTATTTGAGTACTTGATTACTTTTCTATTACCATCTTTTCAGCCATCTACAACTGGCTAGTGTTGTTGCTTCTTTCTTACAGTTAAGCAAAACAGAAGATGGCATAAGGGTTCGCACAGACAAGGGTGAAGAATTGATTGCAGATGTTGTTCTATTTGCAACAGGTAAGTCTTGATCCTACTTTTACTTTTATACATTTCTAGTTACATTAGCCACAAGAAAGAGATGGGCAAAGTATGAAGATCAGAGATTGCACTGATTATAAAATTTATGAGCAGAAATTGCTCATTAGAATAAATTACAGTGGCTGTTGTAGGAACCAAAAAGCCAATTGTGTTGTACTTTCTTGGGCACATTTCCCTTATATGTCCATGGTAACCCTAGATTACAAAATAGCCGATTCTGATCCAGTCAATTTGAATCAGAATCTGCACCAGAAGAATTCAAAAATTAGGTTATCAATCAGAATCAGAAAGATCAACCTGAAATCCACTTGCAATTGGCCCAGGTGACTCCAGCTGATCTGTTTTTAATTTAAAAACGTTTGTTTCTGATCAATCCAGATTGGGATCAGTTTGACTTTAGCTGACTTATCCACCCAATCCAAGTCTGAATTTCTTGGACTGCTAACTGTCAAGCCGAATTTAGTTGTGTATTCTAAATGATTATTGGTTCCCTCTTTGCTTTCATTAGTGGGAGTACTTTTATAGGTACTATGGTCATGTTAATTATCATTCGTCTACAGAACAAAGAGTGCAACTGTTCAAGTACACCAACCGCAAACACTTTGAGAAGACTTATTTTGGTGTCTGCAGATGCTAGAATTTTATGATATTTTGCATGATCCAGTATTTCTTTTCTTTATGTTTCTGGATCTACGTTCATCATTTTCCATTAAAAAAAAAGGGCTATTGATAGACTGGTGGACAGCTAGTCATTTGTATATTGTCTTGACAAACCTGGCATTTGGATAAATAACGAAGGAAACCTCCACAAAGACAGCTGCATTGGACAACTTTTGGTTGTCATTCAGTTTTGTGAGAGACATTTTCATTAATGGAATCATATCTTTGTGGGATTCTTGTGGCATCTTATTTATCTTGTAATTGCAGGTCGGATTCCAAACACCAAACGGTTGAACCTAGAAGCTGTGGGAGTGGAAATTGATAGAGTTGGAGCTGTTAAGGTGATATCACTTCTTGTTATGCACTCTGCACTGCATATTCACTTTGAACTATTTAAAATAAAGGTGGCAAAACAAAAGCAATGTGATAATTATGCTCTATGGGGCATTGTGAACAATGGATATGTGTGTATCAATCAATATTTCTTAACATTTATGATGTGTTGGATATCGAACATCCGTGGTCACTGAAGGTAGGAATGGACTTGCAGAAAATGAACCTTGTTTTATTGACTAAATTGTTATGGGGCTTACTCAGTCATAAAGATTAGTGTAATGAATGATTGTGCATAACATAATGTTTAAATGCTTCATTTGTACTTAATATCATATTAGTTTATTAGAAGGAAGTCTTTTTGGCTCCCTCTCTCTAGTTGGTTCTAGAGAGAGACTCCGGGGAGAGTTTTTGTCGGGGATGGCATCCTGGCACGGCTGCGTGCCGGAGGTTGTCCTTAGAACCTTCCACTTCCCGTGAGAGATCGTCGTCTCTTGCCGGTGGGTGCGTTTGTCATTCGCGGAGGGTTGAGGGCTTCTTTATCTGGCAAGGGTGGGGTCGCGGGGCCTCCAAGAGGCAGAGTCTGCTATCGTTGCCAGAGGGGTGGCCACATCTAGCGGATCTGTTCGTTTAAAGGGCCGGTGGTCAGCCGGTCTTATGCGGACATCGCTCGGGCAGGTATGCCACCCCCGCAACAGATGGAGGCTGGGAAAGGATGTTGGGAGGCAGGGGAGGTCCCTTCGGATTTCCTTCTAGTCCGGTTGGAGTGGACGCAGAGGTGTATTTGGGTCAGCCTGGTTGCTGGAGTGGCGGACACGGCCAAGGTTCGATTGCTGCTGGTAGGAAGGGTAGTAGGAGGGAGCTCATAGGAGGTCCGACAGGTGGCAAGGTCGGGCTTGTTGGCAATTGGCCAGCAGGAAGGAGAGGCGTTAGCGACGGCGGCTGCACGCTTTGTCGCTGCTGACGGGGTTCTGTTGCATCTCCAGCGATGGACCTTAGGGAGGGGGGCTTTCTTTAGCCCTAGGGACCCCTCTGCCTGCATCCGGGTTGAGGGGATGCCCCTCATTCTTTGTGATGAGACGGGACTCTCCTTCCTCATGAGCTCCTTTGGCGGGGTGGTTCCTGGGAGTTTGCTCTTTGTGCCGGCGGGGTTCTGCACGATGGTGGAAGTCTCCGTCATCGTCCTCGGCAAAGCGGTGATCCTGATGGTTGTCACGTTTACGGTCGGCGGTGTGCCCTTTACCGTTCGGATCTCCTTTTTGACTGAACCTGTGGCGGCGGCAGTCACTCTAGGATTTCAGTAGGTGTTTTTGGACACTGTTGATGGTGCTTTGGCGGGGAGGTTGGGCCATCACGGGCGGCTCAGGCCCATCGAGTCCGACCCGGAACTTACCTGTTTCGGGTGTCCCGATTATGGGTATCTGGGGACCTGATCAAGGTCTTCTCCCCTACGTACTCCGGCCTCGTCTTATCCCTCTCCACACCCGTTTGTAGCGTCCGTCAGGCGAGCCCGCCGGTCAATGGTTTGCCAACTCCTTCTCAGGGTCATCCGCCTGCGGTCCCTCTCGAAAGCTCGTGGCTCATCCAACCCCGACGGTGACATCACTTGCTAGCGCGTAGGGCTAAGAACAAAGCTCTTCGGAAGGTTGGTGGCCCTCCATCTCACCTAGTTGGCATCGGTTCTGACGATGCAGTTAGCGGGCCGGTGGCGGTGTGCCTTGGGAGGGACGTTCCTTGCTTGCCGGTGTTTAACACGTGGATGGAATAGGTAAATAAAAGCGGACATGCTAATGATGAATTAGAGGTTTTTAGCGCTTCGGGCATCGCCAGCATGTTTATTTGCATTTATTTACTTCGCGCGTTTTGAGTTTCTCAGATGATTTAGGGTTCGTGTATGGGACCTTTCCCCACCGATCGGAGTCGGTGTTAATTTACATCGGAACAAGTCCGAACACCTTTGATTAATTGCTAAAGATCTCTGTTACCCTTGCGATGTCAGCCATGAGGTTAAGGGTTCGCCCTCGGGAAGACTCCCATGTCCTAAGGTACTAAGGTAGGGGTACATTTACAATTTTTCCTATGGTAAGGGCTTATTCACAATTTTCCCTTCAAGAGGGGTAAGGTGCCCCCCTCACCTCTTGCGCAGGTTGCAGCAGGGCTTGAGGTTTGGAGTCTTCTTCTTCCCGAGCTCTCTCTCCTCCTTGTTCTCCTTGTGGCCTCGTTTTATAGGTGGTGGAAGAGGCCAAGGAAGAGGCTTCCCTTCTGGTGGAACTTGGTGAAGGTAAGTTTCTGTCCCTTCATCTCTCATTTTTTCGCCTTCCCCCACTCTAGACCCCACGGTTGGTGCAGCAGATGAAGAAAGGGGGGGGGGGGGTCTCACCCCTGGTGGACCTCCTTCCCCGAGAGCGGCAGGTGGCACATGCGGGAGGAGGGCTCCCCCCGGTGAGCAGGCCACGGGGTGGGGGGGGGGACTTCGCCGATCAGGGTTGGCAGTATCGGCCGAAACGTATCGGTTTCGGCCGGGACCGAAACCGATATGGACCTGCTCATTGTAGCCGGTCCGAAACTAAAAAAAAAAATTAATGGTATCGGGCGAAACCGATATCGATTTCGCCCGAAATCCACTGGTTTCGGTCCAAAATCGGACGGTTTCGGCCGAAACCGTCCGTGCCTCAGTGTTAATTTTGCCTTTTTTGAATGGTTTCAACCGATTTTTGCCGAAACCGAAACCGGTACGTTTTAGTTTCGGTCCTGGCCGAAACTGGTACCGAAACCGGTACTGCCATCCTTGTCACCGATGGGAAGAGACCTGGGGGGGGCTTCCCCCTAGTGCGCAGTCGGAGAGAGGGGGGCCTCCCCACCTGCGGGGCGGTGGAGCCTCCCCCTGGCGCGGGTAGGTGGAGGAGGGAGCCTCTCCTGGTGGGAGCACGACCGGGGGGGGGGGGGGGGTTCCCTCGGGTGTGCGCAGGATAGAGGAGAGGGAAGAGGGAGAGGGTGGTTCCCCCTCCCCCCTTTTTGTGATTTTGTATAGGCTATAAAAGGTCTCTTTTCTGGGAATTTTTTTATGCTTCTCTTGACTTCTTCGCAGCAGCGGACACGTGGAGATTTTTTCTTTGTTTGTTGGTCTTGCTACCCGTTGATTTCGGGGTAACGGGAATTATATTTTAAAGCCACGGGGATACACGATGACACTAAAAAACTTAATTTTGTATGGACTTTATCCTGTGAGCGTGCAATTTCATGTCGCTCACAAGGTGTTCTACAGAATATCCACTCGTCACAAAGAGCTAAGAGCTCGACTTGACGCGAGCCTTTGTTGAATAGTTGGTGGCTTATGGTGCCCATCCGATGCTTGGCCAAATGTCTTAGTGAACTTTAGCAGCCAAACGCTTGTTGTTGTAGAGCGGGTGTGCATGCTTTGTGCTGCTCACAAGGTGTTTGATGAAATACCCATGAGCATCCGTATGACGGCGACGGTCGAGCATCGCTTCATGTCATAGTCTAAGACATTTTTATGTCTGATTTTTTTCTATAATTATCAGAAATTATGAACTTTTTGGGGTTCAACAGTCAGGAATCTGCCTTCCTTTCTTGAGGGCGGTGGAGGGTCTGGCTTTTGTCAGCGTATGCTTCGGTGGTAGGGTGGAAGGAGCTCCTCTACGTGTGAGTCAGTCGGAGGCGGTGCTTCATTGGAGCCGGTTAAGTGGCTCTTCGAGGCATGTGGACTCGCTGGTGGTGGTAGAGAATTTGCTGGGGGAGGGTGGCCGTCTCCCGGCTTCCCCTGCGGAGTAGAGTCAGTCTTAGTCCGTGCAATCGTCCCCTCCCACCTCTGCACTCCTCTCCTGAGAGTGGTGGAGGGTGAGGCTCCCGTCGTCGCTTGCAGCCAGCCAGGTGGCTCTTCAAGGGAGGCGGACACACCGGCAACGGCAGCAATCTTGCCGGGGGAGGGTGAGGTTCTCCTTGTGGTACCATCCCCCTCTCATGTTTCGAGTGGAGGAAAGCCGGTTGTTGGTCTTCTAGTAGTCGACCTTTCCGCAGGTGTGGGTTGTAGTGGTAGTGTGGAGGGGGAGGGAGCCCTCGAGACCTTGTCTCTTCTCTCCTTCCTATTCTACGAGTAGTATGGACAAGCACCTCTGGCCCTTGAAGGAGGGGCTACAATTTGCACACTAGAAGCCCCAACTAATGGCGTCATTGGGCATATGGAGGCTTGACTTTCGGAGGGGGACCCCATGGTAGAGGCGGCCGTTTTACTTCTGGAAGGACTTAGCAGCCAGTCTTAGCACTGCCTCCCTCGCCCAAGGAGTCGGAGGATATGCTTCTTCGCACGGAGGCGGATCTAGTCGATGACGCCAATCAGGGGGTGATGAGTGTTCATAGGGGGGGGAGAGGTGACCCTCGGGAAGGAGGAGGTCAAAGAAATCTTAGCTAACGTAGAGAGTTTTATGGAGACTCGGGCTAGAGAGGTTGCTAGTCTGATTGGCGTGTTTGGTGAGGGTGTGGATAAAGATGTGAGATCTGTCTTTTTAGAATCCAACGAAGATGGTAAACGGATATAGCACGGAAGGCATAGGCGGAAAAAAAATAGTAGAAGAGGGGGACCCGAGAGAGACGAGGAGGGAAGATATCAGTAGAGGGTTGCTCTTTTGATCTGGGAGGAGGGGACGGATCAGCTCTATTCCCCCTTTTTGAGTACTGCTTATTCCGACACGTTTCACCTCGGCTTGTCCAGTATTTTGGGTGATGTCTTGGGCTCTAGGTTAGGGCGGTGTAGTCGGCGAAGAATGGTGGTTGGCCTATAGAGTCTCTTGTTGTGTTTGGTAGGGGGGCAGCTTAGAGTGGCTAGGTGGTTTACTTTTCTCTTTTGTTTTGCTCTTGGGACAGAGTGGTGTCTCCCATCTTTTGTACTTGGGAGTTGTGTGGGAGCACTCCCCTCTTACATTCTTATTTTTCTTTTATATAAATGGCGGTACTATCCACTTTTTTACAAAATCATATTAGTTTATTATTTTGAATAAGTTGTTGTAATGAATGATTGTCCATAACATAATGTTTAAATGCTTCATTTATACTTAAATATCATATTGGTTTATTATTTGAATAGGTTATTGGTTATTGGTTTCGATTTCGTACATACATACATATATCTGTTACCTTATCCTATCCCTCTGGATAGCGGTTTGAGTATGCTATTCATGACTGCATCAACAGTTTGTTTTGGCCTCCATGTCTGATAACCATTCAAAATTTGTTGTCTATTAGTATAGTTATGAATGTTTTGTGCTCAGTGACATGGTGTACGTAACCGCATACTCAAATAAATGAATTCAAACCTTTGATGAAGGGTACTTATGGAATGGGCAGTTGATATTATGCATTTTTTGTGTTACAAAAATGAGTTATGTGTGCATTACCAGGTGGATGAATACTCTCGAACCAATGTCCCAAGCATTTGGGCTGTAGGTGATGTCACGAACCGGATGAATCTCACCCCTGTGGCTTTAATGGAAGGAACCTTCTTCTCAGTATGTAAATCATTTGTAGTACTTTGAAATACATCCTCAAGCTTCTTGAAAGATTTTCTAATAAATATTTTCACTTCCAGGACAACTTCTTCATCTCTATTTTTTATTTATTTATTTTTTGTTTCAGAAAACTGTTTTTGGTGGGCAGCCTACCAAACCAGATTACCACTATATACCTTGTGCTGTTTTCAGGTGCCAAAATTCTTCATATTTGATGAAGTTTGTTTTTCTATTTTTTTACTAGTGAATTGTTTATAAAAGAAGCAATGCTTCGAAAATAAAATGCAAGTAGTTCAATATGCTGCCAGCATTCTGTTCTCCATGCTTAATAGACTTCTTTTTTTTTACCTGTAGAAGATGCTACCGTTAGTAAATAAATAGTCTGACCACTTCTAAGAATTAAAAGCTGTAATTTGAGAAGCTTCCCTTTTATTACTGAGATGAAAAAAGAATACATGCTCTGATGCTGTGTTCATGACATTTGCAGGTTAAGTGAGCCTTTCATAGATTGCATAAGATATTTACCCCATTAATAGAGAAACTGTTTTATGCCATCATAGCTTGTTCTTGACCGTATCTTTTTAATGGTGTATTAGCTAGGATTGACCGTATATATGTTATTCTTCATTATGTCTTTTTTTGGGGGGGTGGGGGTGGGGGAGGTGGCATGAAAACCACAATTCATTAAAAAAGAGAAGCAGAAAGATACAGAGAGTTACACCCCTCCCAGACGGGGCAAAAGAAGCATCTACCAAGGAGGTAGAGCCTCCCCCAAACCTAAGAGAACCCACATTAAAGAAGAAACACAGACAATTACAGAAAGAGGCTTTATCACATTTCCAATCTGGACAGAGGAGAGGACTGATGCAGACTTATCCCTCTCACTCAAAAGTGCCAATCAAGTAAGCACTTGATGCAGTTCTGAATAATGGCGGAAGGGTGCTTAAAATCCTTTATAAGAACTCTATTATTTCTCTCTCCAAATGGACCAAAGCATAGCTGAAAAGCACATCCACCAGGTTTCCTTTTCATCGTGCACTGGGTTGTACTTCATCCAGTGTCTCAGCCAATCTCCCATCTGATTTTGTTAGCCCAATTTACCCTGACAACTTTATAGAATTGAACCCAAACCATCTGGATAATTCCACAATTAAAAATAGATGGTGCATGGTCTCTTGATAGGATGTGCAAAAAACACAATGGAGCCGAATATCTGTTTTGAATTTCTGCACCCTGTCAGCTGTTGAGATTCTCCTCCAAGCAATTTTCCAAAGGAAAATTCTGATTTTAATGGGGAGATTTGCGTTCGACATCTGCTTATACCAAGGAACTTTCTGTCCTCCTTGGGCCAATATATGAGAAGCAGATTTGACGGAGAAGTTCACACATTTTTCCTATTTCCAAGTTCTTGCATCTCTATTAGCTTGATTTATACTCTTGCTGTCCTACAAATGAGAGAACAGTAAGAATTCATTCCATTTGTCCTCATTAAAGTTTCTTCGGAACTCTATATTCCACCCCAGGCTCCCTTCTGACTGAGACCACAAAGTACTAATACTCACCCCAGTCCTGCAGGCACTAGCATGAGATTGGGAAAGGTGTCTTTGAGAGATCTGTTATTAAGCCAAGGATGCTCCCAGAACTTTGTCTTTCTGCAATTGCCTACAAGAATGGCGGAAGAGCAGCTGTAGAAGTCTTTGTATCTCATGATATTTCTCCAAAACTGGAAAGTTGATTGCTGAGGGCTCCTTCTGAAAACCACACATCATTATTTCCCAAATACTTCTTTGCTATTGAAGTACTCCACAATGCTGAATCCTCCATGTTCGCCCTCCACAGCTATTTCAGTAACAGTGCTAGATTAATAGTTTCAATGGGTGTCGAGCACATTGCATACTTGTATATCACACTTTTTCTCTTTTATTACAATAGTGGTACTACCCACTTTCAAAAAAAAAAAATTCAATGTGTGTCAAACCAGCTCCACCTTCCTCCTTAGGTCTGCATACGAATTTCCATGCAATGGGATGAACACCTTTTTCTTGCGGACCTCTGCCCTTCCAAAAAAAGGAAACTCAAAGATTCAAGCCTATGACACACATTCTTACGAATCTTAAGATAGACAAATAATAGATTGCTATGCTAGATAAGACTGCTTTAGACAGAACCCATTTCCCTCCAACTGATAACAGCTCACCTTTCCAACCTGCGATGTGATCCCCAAACTTTTTCACACTAACGTTCCAATCTGAAGATTTCAAACATCCAATGGTAAGGGGTAACCCCAAATGTTTAATAGGGAAGGATTCCCACTTGGCATGTAGAATCTGAGCAATTTGATTTTCTCAGCCTCCTTGATGTTAATCCCTACTAATTCACTCATGAAGTAATTTTTCTTGAGACCTGTCACTGCCTCTAATAATTTGAGAATAATCGTAAGGTTGATAAACTTATCTTTCGCTGCTGAAGAAAACAAGATAGTATCATCAGCGTAATGAAAATGAGTAACCTCTTCATGACTTCTTCCTACTGAGGCCCTCGCAGTGAGGTTTGCTAACCTTGCTTTCTTCCACATTGCACTCAGCACCTGATCTACAATATCAAATAACAGAGGGGAAGAGGATCCCTTTGTCTAAGTCCTCTAGAGCTCTCAAAGAATCCATGCGGAGTACTGTTCGCCAAGATAGAGAACCTTGCAGTCTTAATACAATATCGAACCTATTCAATCCTCTTCTCTTTAAAACCCATGCTATGGAGAACATGGAATAAGCACCCCTTTCATAATCTTTCTCAAAATCTAACTTGCATAGAAGGCATTCTTTTCTCTTAGCTTTCTGCTTGTGCAAGCACTCATAAGTTGCCATGTAATTATCCAAAATCAGTCTCCCAGTGATAAAGGCTGATTGATTGCTGTCCACTAGTATGTTGATGACTTCCTTCAACCTGCTAGCCAATGACTTTCGGTGATAATTTTATGGACTCCATTCAGCAAACTAATTGGCCGGTATAAATGATTGATTCAGCGTTCTCTTTTTTTGGGATTAAGACAACATAGGTAGAGTTGAAACATCTCAGCTGCAGGGTTTCCCTGAAATTCCAACACAGCAGCCATTACATCTTCCTTCACAACCTCCCAAAAGTGTTGGTAGAAACCCATGGAAAAACCACCTCGCCCAGCCTTGTTGGGGTACATACAAGGATGGCAGTACCGGTTTCGGTACCGGTTTTGGCCTGGTCCGAAACTGAAACCGTTTCGGTTTCGGTCCGAAACCAATTAAATCATTATTTTTTACCAAAGTGCAGGGTTTTGGTTTCGGCCCGGTTTCGGTCGGGTAGTGTAAGATTGTTTCGGTCCGAAATCGAAACGTTTCGACCAAAACGTTTCGGTTTCGGCTGAAACTGCCATCCATGGGTACATACTGAAAGTAGAGTTTCTTGTTTCCTCTGAAAAAGTTCTGATAATATTTAGAGCTTCTGATAATTTGTTGAAGACATGTCCAGAAATCTATGTTCCTCCTTTTTAAAGAGTTTTTCATAGTGATCAAGGATAACCTGCTGGATTTCTGCCTCATCACCTAGTTTAACATTGCCAACTTTGATACTGTGAATGCTAATAATCTTCTTTTGACACTAGCCATTGCATGAAAATAAGCTGTGCTTTCATCCCCTTCTTTCAGCCATAACATCTTCGCTTTTTGTTTCCATTTAATTTCCTCTCTGGTTGACCACTCCTCATCTCTCCTTTTCAGAGCTGTCCATTGATTTTTTTTCTTTCTCCAACAGCACCCCTTGATTGTTTCTCATGTCAAACTCTTCAATTTTCTGCCGGAACCTTTGTATAATGTTTGAGGCCTCTCCAAAATTCTCCTTGCTCCAAATCTCTCATCTTTTGTTTAACCCATTTAAAATTGTTGCTCAGGTTCAGACATGCATAGGAGCTAGTGGCGGCTTCATACCACCATAATGCCACTGGTTTATTAAAGTCTTCATGCCTCTGCCAAGCCCTTTCATACCTAAACGGCCTGGTCCTTTTTTTGTCCACTGTTGTACTGAGTTACAAAGGAATGTGGTCAGACAGCACCCTGGGAAGGCCTTTAATTTCAGCATTGCTGAACTTCTGTTACCACTCCACACTAACGAAATTTCTGTCCAGCCTTGATCGAGACTTCCTCTCCCCTTCCCTAATTCGAGTAAAAAAGAAAGAACTGACCTGCATCTCCAACAATTCAGCAGTCTGTACCCAGTCCTCAGAGCTTCATTTCCTCTGTCCATCTGCACTAGTTAACCCTTTCTTCCCGCAGTCTAACTGCATTGAAATCTCCAGCCACACACCAAGCTACTCTCTTCCACATGAAAATGTCAATCAGTTCTAGAAAAAAAGGTCTTTTCAATTCAGGTTGTGCTGGTCCATAAACACCTGTAAAACACCAATAAGACCCACTGTTCTTAAGTCTGAACTTCACAGAAATGGTATAGTGTTTACCAACTTTTTCAAAGTTGTCCGATTCATTAGGATCCCACAAAATAAGCAGTCTGTTTTTCGACCCCTCAGCAGCTTTAAAAGACCACTCTTGCAGTTTGAGCCACCTATGTACTTTATTCGGCTGCTGTCAATGCTCTCCATTTTAGTTTTTTGAACACACAGTAAATCAATTCTAAGCCTCTGAACCATAGATCTCACCTCCCTCATTTTTAAGCCTCTGCATTCCATGTAGCAATTTTCATTGAGACACTTTGTTCTTCCCTTTCCCCTCATTGCTTTTAGGCCACTGTCATCGACTATCGTCTGTGCTGAGAAGCCATGACCCCCTACAGGGGCCACTGGTGAATCTTCAATAATATCCTCCGGATTCACCATTTGGAGAGCCAGTGGGGTGGCGGCCCCTTCCTTGGATCCTATATTTGGGTTCGGGGATGCTCATGTTCCCAATCCTTTGCGTTGTGAGTCTAGACGATCCGCAAAGCACTCCTGGCCCAACCATCCATAATTCCGAAAACACAACTATAACATTTTCCACAAAATATAAATACTCATCATTTCATCATATGAAGACTGTACAACCCTCTGACCACCATAATATTCACGTTTCAAGCACAGAGACCAAAATATATCGTTACATTTTATAATCGAGACAGAGAACTGAAACCTCTAAACTCTAGACATGGAGGCTCTAAAATCTCCCTGAATCTCCCTCCGACTAACACCTTATCGGCCCAAATCTCACTTTCTAGCTTCATGAAAAAGGGGTTAACAGAGCTGAGAGCTTATACATGTACATCCCTTTCTTCTTTTCAATATATTAGTGGTACCATCCACTTTTCAAAAAACTGAAAAAGGGGTAAGCAGGCAGAGACCTAAAACTCAGCAGGCATCAAAACCATTACATTAACATGCATATGATATAATATTAGTTTGGCAAATCTCATAAGGTAATTTATACTTAACATGCTTTTCGACATGTTCTAATGTATACATAAGCCAAAGGACACAATTTGCAGAACGGTGAGACTTCTTGCATGTGAACATATATTCCAAACTTCACAAATTCAATGGATCGTCAAATGTTTCAGTTTTACAGAAAGGCCTGCATATCAAATTAGCTCGTAACCACATATTAAGCATAACAAATCATATGTGCAGGCTTCACAAAATTAGATCATATTCATTGTGATTCCTAATTATCAGGGACAATCTAACCCACATTGAATGTAGTTTAATCCAGAAGATCGGACATGCGTTTAAACCACGACATAAGAGGTCACACACAAATGCTGTAGCGCCCAGACGAAAGGCATTGTTCGACGTTTCATAATAGTCCGTCGTCTTCGGATAATGGGTCTAATTCTTGCAGTAGACGCTTGCTGTTCAGGGAACCCTGGGTCTAATTCCCACAGCGGACCCTTGTTGTTTGGGGCATCCTTTAACCCCCCCCTTAAGGTGGCATTGTTTATATGCTTAATTTCATGTTAATATCTCTGTTTCCTTTTATTTGAATAGCTTTAACTTGGCCAAATGAGCATATTTATGACGCATCACCTATGGTTCATGGCAAATCAGAAAAAATCAAATATAAGTAATCAAATCGCATATACAATTATTAGTGTGCAGATTTGCCATGGGTTCTTGCCATGCATGATCACTTTGGGGGACTGCAAGCAACTAAATCCTATCCATGCGAAGGTTAAGCTTCCAAATATCAAAATAGTAGAAGTAGCAAATAACATGTTTTCAGTTTATCACATGTCTATCTTCACGGCAAGATTCCCAACAACTAGTAAGAACTTCTGGTGGCTTCTCTAATCCCTCCACAACATGCCTGGATGTTTCCACACGTTAGGATAGGGTACTTCTTCCTAAGTAGGTTTTTACCCAAAGAATAAACTAAGCAACTCAAAACTTACTTTTTTTTTTGAAGTGGGTAGTACCACAATTTTGTTAAATGAAAAGGAAAGGGATGTACAAGTATGATCAAGAAGCTCCCAAAAAATCCCTATACAAAAAGGTCACAACAAGTTGGTGCGGACCACACTAACCCCCCAACAAAGCAAAAAGAGGGGAGTTGAGGGAATTCACATTGCAAAGCAACAACTCCGCCCATTCCCTCACTCTATCGCAAATAAAAGAAACAAGAGACTCCTCCGCTCTAGTCTCCCTTCTAAAAATTCTATTGTTCCATTCACCCCACAGGGACTAAAGAATGGCATGCAGGATCGGCCACCATACCGCCATATCACCTCTAAGGGGCCAAGACCTACTCCAAGAGCTGATGAAGGGTCGCACCTCTCTCTGGCAGGCAATAGGGCAACGGGATCTCGCTGCTATCATGTCCCACACCTCCCGTGCAAAGGAACATCCTACAAACAAATGGTCAATAGTCTCATCCTCCTAACCACACATGTAGCACGTCAACTGAATACCAGGAACGAACTGAAGCAACCGGTCACAAGTGGGTAGCCTTCTGTAGGAAATCCTCCAAGTAACGATCTTCACCTTTAGCGGGCTCCGTGGACTCTAGATTTTTCGGGCGAGGTTGTGACACCCCCCTCCGTTCGAGATAAAGGAGTAGGCAGATCGAATTGAGAACGTCCCCTCCCTACTCCACCTCCATGTCCACGCATCCTCCTTGAGGGAGTGTCGGGCAAAGTCGAGGAGGAGAAGAGGTCATGGAGCTGCTCCATCTCTGCGGATCTGAGATCTCTCCTGAAAGTCGGTGCCCAGGTGTCCCCTTAAAAGTGGGGGTCAAAAGCCCGGTCCACCAACCCCAGAGGGTTAATAGAGACAACGAAGAGACTAGAGAAAGATATCTCCATAGTGAAGTCGTTGCACCATCTGTTCTTCTAGAAAAAGACATATGTTACCTTTCCCTAGATGGACCCCAACCCTAGACTAGATGACATCCCTGCAAGTCAAAATGTCATGCCAGATTGGAGAAGTCTAGGATGGAACTAGGGAGTCCAGATCCCAAACCCTTCTCCTACCTTAGTACCTATGTCTGATAACGGTCGTCCACAGTCCATCATCATCTGCCTCGAGTCTCCATAGCCACTTGCAGAAAAGGGCCAAATTGAAGTCACCCACATCCTTAATCCCCAGTCCCGCTTGTTCCCTGCTAGCAATCACCCTCTCCACCTGATATCATGCCAACCCCTGTATCTTCCCCACTCCCATGCTAGAAGAACCTCCCTTGAATGGAGTTGATCCTCCTCACTATTGTCTTTAGGATCCGGAACACTGAGAGAAAATATATAGACAAACTGTCCAAAATTGATTTGTATAAGATTAACATGCCTCCATAAGATAGCAATCTAGCCTTCCAACTAGTCAGTCTGGCCTCATATCTCTGAATAATAGGGATTCAATCAACGCACAGCAGCGCCCGTGGAGTCAAAGGGAGACCAAGCTAGGAAATAGGGAAGGCCCCTATCTGACAACCCAAAATGCGCACCGCCCTCAAGAGGCATGTTCTCCATGTTAACCCCAACAAGCATGCTCTTGTTGAAGTTAACTTTTAAGCCAGTGATCTCCTCCAACAACTCTAGAAGTCTAGCCACATAGAGCTGCCGCTCAGCCTCTGCCAAGAAGAGAATGGTATCATCTGCATACTTCAAGTGGGTGACTACAGGACCTTCTCTCTTAACCTAGAACTCTCTGATCAGATCTGTAATTTGAGCTCTCTGTCACACCCTACTAAGAACATGAGTCACGAGCACAAAGAGGAGAGGAGACATAGGGCCCCCCTACCGGAGCCCTCTGCCACTATAGAAGAACGAAAACAACTTCCCGTTGACTAAGATAGCAAAAAAGGTAGAAGAAATACAAGCTCGAATCCATTTATCCCCAAAACTCATCTTCTCCAACACTTCAAACAAGCAAAGCCAATTAACTCTGTCATAAGTCTTGTCAAAGTCTAGCTTCGGGACAACACCTCTCCTCCTTTGAGTCTTCATGGCAAACAAACACTCATGGGCCACTAAAAAATTATCCTGGACAATAAAAGCTCCTTGATAACAATTGACCACCTTGTCCATAACTCTGTCTAGTCTCCCTGCTAACAGCTTGGTGATGATCTTATAAGTTCCATTCAGCGAACTAATTGGCCTAAAGTTCTTGAAATTTTGTGCTCCTAGCTTTTTGGGGATGAGGACAAGGAAGATTTTGTTGATGCCTTCCAAGTGGGCCCTCTTTTCCTGAAACTCTTTGACTGTTGTCACAAGGTCTAATCTGATGACGTCCCAACAGTGCTGGAAGAGGGCCAAAGGAAACCCATCTGGTCCTAGAGCTCTGTCCCTTACAAGAGAGAATACTGCCTGGTGAATCTCCTCCTCTAAAAAGCACTGGGAGATCTCCTCCCTCCCCTGAGGGGAAAGGCAGGGGAGAAGATCATTTGCTATCCTCGGCCTTAAGAGATCCTCCTCAGTAGACAACCTGGAGTACTAGTCCCTTGTCAGACCCCTGATCTGCTCATCGGAAGAAATAGAGAGCTCACCCATCCTAGGTATTAACCCTCCTCCTCCCTGAGACAATACACTGAAAATAGGATGTGTTTTTGTCCCCTCTCTCTGATCCATCTATCTCTCGATCTTTGTCTCCAGTAGATTTTCTTCCTAGAGAGAATCTCATCAAATTGGCCCCTCACAGAGTCCCTGAGCCTCCTATCCTCTACATCCAAAAGTCCTGCCTCTTCAAGCTATCTAGGCTCTCAATTTACTGTAGAATTTTATCCTTAGCTGCCCTGCTCGGGAGGGTTTGGTCAACTCCCCAGGTTTTAAGAACCTTAGCAATATGCCTCAGCCTCAGCACCAAAGTAGCCATAACAGATCCACCAGCTGCCTGAGAATGCCAAGCTCCGTTGATAGTGTCCATGAAGTCTACCTCCCGGAACTAGAACCTCTCAAGCGTGAAAATAAACCTCTTGTCCTGCATACGATTGGTCTTTAAAAGGATGAGTTTATGGTCCAACATAGCTCTAGCCAAAGGAAACATCTGCACCTGAGGATAGTGATCCTCCCAATCAACCGACACCAAGAATCTCTCCAACCTCGAGCAAGAAGCATCTACTCACATGTTGGACTAAGTGAAGTGACCATGTGACATGTATATGTCCACTAGAGCCACCTCCTCAATGGAAGTCGAGAAGTCCTCCATATCCCCTACTTAATCACTCCACCGACCTCTCTCAAGGATCCGCCACGGCATTGAAGTCTCCACCTATGCACCACGGTCTGCCCGAGGAAATGTGAAGGTTGATTAACTCGTCCCACAAGAGCCGCTTCTCCCTACACTGCGGTTCATACATTCCAGTGAAGTCCCAAGAAAAATCATCCCTTACACTAGTGAAATGAAGGGAGATGACCCACCTTCTAACATATCTATCCAGCACCACCTCATCAACTTCGAAAGGGTTCCATGGGATCATAATCCCCCTGGACCTACTAATTGCCGAGAACACAACGGCCTTGGTAAGTCTTATACCCCCTTAACTCCCTCATGAGAGACTCACCCTTCCCTTCGGACTTGATCTCTTGGATATAAAGGTTGTCAATCTTACACCTCCTGATCAGCTCCTTCACCGCCCTCTGCTTCTCCACCCCCCTAGTCCCCTCACGTTCCATGAGACAATCCTCATGAAAACAAAATAACACTTCCCTCCTTCTCCCCCTCACCTGCCCCCTCCCTCTCTCTTCTCTGCTGACCCCTCTCCTCTTACAAATTGTAGCGCACCACCTCTTGCTGATTTTAGAGAAATCCCCTTTGACGTCTTTGTGTGGCCCAACTTCAAAAGAGAAACTTGCCTTGACTGCCAGCTCCCTCACGTTCTCCGTCATAATTTTTTCAGCATCCCCCACCATCTCCCTCACGTCCTTCTTGCTCAGACGACCCCTCCCCTTCGGTTCCTCCCTCGCTGTAAGCAGAGCAATTGGTCCCCCCGATAAAGCCGGAAGCATCTCCTCTCCCTCAGACAAAACCTCCTCCTCTTCCTCTTGCTCATCGGCCCCCTGGAGGAGACCCTTTGCATCTGCCACTGCTTGAGGATCGGCGGCCCTCAGAGCTAGCGCCTCGGAGCCCTTATAGGTCATTAAGTATTTACATCGTCTAACTTCCAATGCCCATCGACCATTTTCCTCTGTCTATTTTTCATATTGCCTATTAGGCTTAAACTAAGTGGCCGATCTATTGAGTTCTTAAAAAAAATCTAATTTATTTATATTCAGGCTTCTATCATAAAATTTCAAAATATATTTTGGACTTCTAAAAATTGGGATGTTACAAGTGGAGACCGGTCTGGTGAGGCACCATCCGCATCTGACTGCAAACATTGTTCTTCCAGCGCCTTGAAAGAAGTGCTAGAGACATCCCGGGACATCACAACTAGATCCCGGCGAGGTAGGAATGGGAGAGTCGGGGGTGCAAAAAGGCAGTCGTCAAGCTGGGAAAACAGGTTGCATGGGCGGACGACAGTACCTAAGGTCAGGTGAAGAAGAAGACCCGGCGAGGGAATCACATCCCCAAGAAGTGGAACCGATGGCTTACCTGAAAAGAGGATAACTGGTCCAACAGAGATCCCTGGATCTGACAGCCCCAACAACTTACCTGAGTCCTTACAAATGAGTCCGGGACTGGCGGATCGTGTCTGGACCAAGTGGACCTGAGATTGTACTTCTTCCTGGCCTGACACATCTCTCTCCAGCCACCGGGAACACCGTCTTGGGAGGAGCCTCGGAACTCTTCGAGCACCACCCTTCTCCCTGCCACACCGAGCCATGCACTCCATGAAAACTGACCGAATCCTTTTCTCCATGAGCCAAACCTGCGGCCTACAGCTTCTGTAAAAGATATGGTGGCTCAAAGATGACAGGAGGATCTGCAGAATTAGCCGACAACAACTCCCGTGGGGACTGAGTGACGGGCCGTGAAATCGGTTCCCCTCCCCCAGGGGAGCTTGACCGATTCCTGGAGACCAAGTCACCACTAAGTCGCCCCTTGCATTCGGAAATGCCATAGCCTCGGAAGCCCCTGTCTAGGAGTGTCCCTGCTTCTTACATGGAGCTTCTGGTAGGCTGCCACAACCAAGGATGGTAGTACCAGTTTCGGCCGAAATTGGTTCAAAACATTCAAAAAAGGCAAAAAATACAGTGAGCACGTCCGGTTTCGGCCGAAACCGTCCGGTTTCGGGCCGAAACCGTCTGGTTTCGGGCCGAAACGGGTAAGATACCGGTTTCGCCCGAAACCATTTAAAAAGTTTTTTTTAGTTTCGGACCTGCTACAGTGAGCAGGTCCGAACACGTTTCGGTCCCGGCCCAAACCGATACGATTCGGCCGAAGCGTATCGGTTTCGCCCGATACTGCCATCCTGGGCCACAACCTCAGCCCATGACCAATCCAAATCTGATGGCAAAGGTTCACCGGCATTATCCGATTCGGAAACAATAGATATCTTATACATCACCCTTCAATCTTATTGACAACTGCTGCAGGGATGCCATGACCTCTCTTTGACCTCCACAAGGAATCTAGCAAACAAGAGACATTCCCCATCCATCGTCTCCGTATGAATCTTCTTCAAGCTGCCAAAGGAGGCAGTAATGCAGTGGAAAGTGTCTGGGTTCCAGACATGGAGAGGGATACCAGACACCACCAAGCCAGCTTCCCCTCTGGCATGCTCTCCGAACCAGTGTCTTTTCTCCAAGGCGAGTAAGTGAGGCTCTGCCCAGCTCGTTGGAAGGAGCCTAAAGCTAAGCAGTGAAGACTTATCTGTTCAACGAAGAACCACACAAGAAAGGAGTCATGTTGCAGCTTCTGAATCCACAAGTTGGAATCTGGCCAAGTAGACTTGAGAAAATCTTCGACTGCATTTAGGTGCCCCATCCCCCTTGAACCTGCACCACGTCACAACTCTGCAATCTTCTTTTCTTCTGCCACCAAAGGGGACCAAGGTATTTCGACCACTGACAGACTCTTTTCTCTCAAAGGTGCAGTAAACTTTCTGCAAGGGTGCACCCACCTGGCTGCTAGAAAGCTTCTCAGACCCCTTCTCCTCTCTGCCCTGCTTGCAAGCCCATCTTCTATGCCCGACACCCCTGCAAGTGAGGCATCTTAACAGCATTCCTACAGTTTCCACCCCAGTGACCTCTCTCCAAACATCTAATGCAGAAATCAGCTCCTTTCGGAAGCTTTCCTCTGAGATTACCAGTCTGTGAGAGCCTCCCTGCTGAGAGCGACCGGACACTACTCACCTTCTTCAGTACTTGAGCTCCCCTCTTCCTGGACACCACCCTCCATTTGCCTCTGTTCTGATTCTCCGCAGAAGTCCCCATCTCTCAAGACTCCATGTGTTGTTGTTGCCTACAATCTGATAATTGTGAACACCTGCTTTCAAAAGAGATGCAAATACTTGATGACCTATAAGAGTGGAATATATTAACTTAGAGATGCTAAGATAGTTAATTTGGTGACATTAGAAAGCAGAGGAGCCGCTAAAGGATACACATTGGCATAGTTAAGTATATGTATGAGAGCCTGAGAGGGCAATTACTAGTGTGAGAACCATAAGTGGAGAGTTGTGAGTTTCATGTTACCATAAGATTACATCGAAGTTCAGCAATAAGTCTGTAGCCTTTTTTCTTAGTTATAGATGAATTGACGGAACATTCGTTAAGGCAAGATGCCTTTCAATTTTTCTTTTATCAAGATTGTCAGGGCTTAACATTATTCAGTTTGCTGGGCAATCTCAGTTCTCTCAGAGATTAGCTATGTTCAAAATGTTTGGTTTCTTCTATGCCATCCAAACCAGCACCATCAAATCACTAATTGTGACTTTAACTTTTGCCTGGATTTTTCAATTTGGTTTTTCATTCCAGATTTTGTTGATTTCCTTTATGAGGAGCAAATAATATGCTTCGTCTATCAGTTGATCATGTATCTTTACAGACATCAGATTTGCCTGCAGACATGGCTTTCTTCTAAATTGCTTGCTATTGCTTAAAAGATTTTCACTTATGTTTTTCCATGTTAGGATTATTTTTTATTTGTTTAATTATGATGACATCACGACTGAGATCGCTTCTTGCTTCACATTCTCCTAACTTTCCCAATTGTGGCCCCCACGGCCTGTCTAGAATCCATGTTATTTTTACAAGCTCAGGCTTAGCATATTATTTTGAATAGGAATCGGTGTGCAATTTCTGTAAATTTATCTTTAATCTCCCTTTGGCAGCATACCTCCACTTTCTGTAGTAGGTCTCAGTGAACAGGAGGCCATTGAGCAGGCAAACAGTGATGTTCTAGTTTTCACATCAACATTCACCCCAATGAAGAACACTATATCAGGGTATGTGCGTGCAGGTTTTGTAATTCTGTCTCTAGTGAGCTCTTGCCTAAGAATGTCTTTTCATTCTATTACATCTGCCATCTGTTGCTTCAAGGAGTCTATCCCTGGCATTTTATGGGATCAAATTGAATGAAAGTTATATTTTTCTTTATGCACATTTGGGCATTATGTACCAAGCATATGGATTGGTGTAGCCGAGGAATTTCATGCGCATATCTACATATGCATTTTAGTCACCATAGCCAATTGTCGTCTAGCATTACAGCACTGAACTTTCTTTAAGTTTTTCCTTTTCCTTTCATGTATCCTCTACTGTGCACATTCATATTTGTATATCCTTGATGAACTGGTAGTTTCATGCATAAATCAAAATGTTTGCAAAGCCTAACCGTAACCATCAGAGTGACTTATGTTGGGTTATTCAAAATAAATTACCAATTAGGAATATTTATCAGTTTATGTTTGCAAAAATTGTGTTTCTGTATTCGTACTAATTTTATCTTCTTGATCTAGCTGCAGTATTTTCTGATTATTTTCTAAAATGATTATAGGAGGCAAGAGAAGACAGTTATGAAGCTTGTTGTTGATTCTGAGACTGATAAAGTCGTCGGGGCTTCAATGTGCGGCCCAGATGCACCTGAAATTATGCAGGTGTTACTTTTGTGTTCATCTCAAGATCCTGCTATTACGCATTCTCAAGAATGAACCATATTTCCACCCGTTATTTATATGCTGCATGTCATGTTTCCAAACTTGTGGCCTGAATGTGTTCCTGGCAACTGCAGGGTATTGCTGTTGCTTTCAAGTGTGGAGCTACCAAAGCGCAATTCGACGGCACTGTAAGCTGTTCATTTCCTTGAGTACTTATACATATTATATGTGTGAAAGGAATGTCAGGAATGAAGGGAGGGTAATCGTTGATTGTGTACTATTGGATCCTATCCAGAGCACATCACTGCAAATCTGACTTCATCCCATAATTATTAAATCTGGGAGGATAATGTCAATAGGAGCAATGCTATGGTACGGCTACCACACATTTCACCACTACTTTTTGCTGCATTCTTTGGGAAACCATCCAATCATTTGAATATGGGTCTCTCCTATTTAATGCACCAATGACCCCCCAAAAAAGGTGTGGGCCATGTGGCAGAGGTACCTTTATTAATATCCATTAGGCATATTACGGATTCAGCCTTTTGTGATCTCACACTTTTTTTTTTGGTTTTTGCGTTTGTGTATAAAGCCGTTGAATTTTGATTATGAGGTTTCTGAACCATACTGTGATTTATTTTATTCGACCACTTAAAAATACATTTACACATGCTAGGTTGGAATTCATCCTTCTGCTGCGGAAGAGTTTGTAACAATGCGAACCTTGACGAGGCGTGTGGCGGCAGGCAGCAAACCAAAGACGAACTTGTGAGGATTTTTGATATTCCTCCCTCAGTACGCAGTTCCTGTGGAAGGGGCTTCTGTGTTGTTGGTGTGCTGCTGCCCTAGGCTTTTACCAGGTTTGTAAGTCAGGTTAATTGTTTATACAGTGGCGTGCCCAGAAGAGTCTTCTATGCCATTGAGCTGATGCCCAGGGCCTCACCAGGATTATAAGTTAGCTTGGGATTTTATACAAGGTTTTGCCCACCGAATAAAGGTCACCGCATCAGTTTCCACTCTTCATAGATGCCCAATTACGTTGGTTTATTCTTGTACTTCGACTTCTTGACTTTCAAGTTTACGTGACAACATTTGCAATTGGTGGGTACATGCTGATTCGGCCCATAAATATCCTACGACAGCTTTTAGTTGATTGGTTCATTAGTAGTAGTTTAAACAAGCCTGTGCCTCGTTTCTTATAAGAGAGTAATACACCCCAGAGTGTTGTTAAGTGATATGCACAGCTCTTTTTGATTGGTCTGTGTGACAGGTAGGACACTTGATGCGGATCGATATGACCAGTGTGCAGATCCATGTGATTTGTATGCAGATCAATGCGATAGACCAAAATCCAGACTTGATGAAATATAGGCTGCAGAAATTAAAAAAATACTCAAATGGAAAATTCATCAAGTCTGGATTTTTTGTACTATCTGACAGATTACCTAGGTCTATAGTTCATATGAATCTACGTGCCGGTCACATTGATCGAAGCAAGTGTTATTTTTTGTCAGATGGACCAACCAAAAATGGGTGTGCAGCAAGTATTATTCCTCACAGAATGCGTCCGTAGTTGAAATACTTTAGGTGGGGATCTTGACAAGATTATTTTGGGCCTTTTTCCCCCGAGCTTTGCTTGGGACCATTCGGAGGTACGATGTGGCATTTTGCTGAGAGTAATACTTTGGTGCGTAGCAAAAGGCATACACTTTCATTTTGGTTGGTCCACCTGACAGAAAGACAATCTATTTAAGAGGGACAACGGTACACTATAAATGTCTTGGTCGTGCATAATCCCATGCATCTCGCACCGAGACCCATGTGTTCTAGAGTAAACCCAGACAAATTGAAAAATATTGTAGATCATTGAAATTTAGTTCATTCTGAAATATGATTCATAGATGCTCGGTTGAGATGTGTCGGCTTGCAGTTAGATGGATATACAGGTTTTGCTTGAAATGTGTCTATTTCAGTGCAAACTAGTCAAACTTATATTTTTCAGTCTTGTAGACTATATTTCCATTGTATGCACTATATTCAATTATATGACTTATATTTTAGTGATCTACAATATTGATTTTACAAAATGCATGGGTCTACATTCGTAGTTCATGGGATTACGTGTGACTAGACGTTTATGGGGTCAATATCCATCCTATCATATGGACTAATCAAGATAAGATTAGTGCCTTTTGTTAGACACCAAGGTATATGGTAAGTTTTACTCTCTGGCTAGTACAGAAACACGACCACAGGGTAAAAGGGCATTGGATGATGAGATGCCCTTCGGTCTTTCGTTATTAAGTATTAACCCCAAAATTATAAGTCGTATGATGGATTATTTAAAATGTACGTATCGACGGTCCACGTTGGATGCAGAAACGTGTGTTCATCTGAAAGTTTGAATGTCACCTAGCTGATGGGGCTGATTGAAGTTGTTGTTCTCTTCGGGATGTCAGCGAGACTTTAGGATGAAGTACATGAAGGGGGGCCTTGTCGGTTGACAACTGTGTATGGATTTCTGTGCATTGTCGGCAGGGCATCTGGTCATCATCAGCTTCAAGCACAGGCTTTGAATGACGCATACACTTGGGTATCTTACGAAAATCTACACTTTTACATGGGTAACGAGTCTAATCATCCTTGTAACGAGAGGATGAGGTACATCTTTGCAAAAAAGTGGATGTTAATACACCCAAGCGGGCCATGGTATCCAACCAGAAGGGCATCACCTGTTTACTCGATTTCACATCAATAATTGAACTTATAACAGGCTGTGGCAAGATTCTAAATCTCTTAAGAGTGTATATCTTTTATCTGACCGTTCAAGGATTAACGCTTGTGCAAGCGAAATAGTTGCTGCACACATTGGGTACGTGTCAGTTGCGTGCACACTCAAATGTGATGGGTTCACATGAGATGAAAGACCCCCGAAGAGACTGAAACCATGTAGACCCCACATGGTTCTAGTCCCACCGCAGATAGCATTCGCCATATGGGCCAATCACCACTAGGTGTGTGACACACCCGGTGTGGCAGCAAATATTTCTCCTTATGCAAATATCTGTATATATTGAAATGCGGAATTAATCCGGTCCCCCCAACTTTGGGGCCGCTTTAGATGTGCATCCATTAATCTGTAACCAGTGATCTTTCAGCAAAGTAGATCAAAGGCTTTGGCATGCTCCACGATGGCGGCACTCGTTGGTCCCGGCTTCTAATAACTCCTGCTTTCAATGCAGGAGTAATCCTCAACTTGACGAAGCTTTCATGTTAAACACGATGAAACAGAAAAAAACTGAATTGCTCATCATGTCATCTCGCAGAGGCCGTCCTTGTGTCCTTGCTAAAATGAGGTTTGCTAAGCGTTGAGATGCCCACATCCCACACCATATAAATATAAGCGCGATGCACCTCAATGCAAGATCGCTAGACATGGACAGGGTGTACGTACACACACTGGGAGGCGGGGGGAGAGAGAGAGAGATTACAATCCAGAAGGTTTGTTCACCAACAACTTTTAGATCAGGGGGCGGTTCTTCTATCTACAAATAAAACAATGGTCATTCTTGGCTACATATCGTCGCTACGAAACAAAATGGTGGATGTAAATTTCTAGAACTAACGAACGAGAATCAAGGACAAACAATCGTAATTAATCAAAGGCGTTCACCTTGTTGTCGGGCCACAGATGCAGAGAGGACCCCAAGATTGTGATTAAGAAACGTCAGCGCCGATTCACATTCCACTATTATTTTTGAGACGGAGGAGGAAGGTTCGTCTGCCAGTGGTTCAGTCCCCCCAGCAATGACGGCAAAAGAATCCCTGAGGCTCCTCAGATTCCCCAAAAACTGCCATCAACGCCAAAAGATCAATATGCAGCTTATACAATAAGGAAGGGATCAAAAAACAAGGTAGAAGAGAATTACTTCAAAAAATGCACTCACTATCTTTTAATAGATAAATGTCTAACAATGGAAATGGAAACATGTTTCACAATTCTTATGTTTTCAGATCCGATTTTGATTTCAGTTTCCTTTCAGAATTCGTATGTCTCCGAATCCAATTCTCATTTTTCAGAATGGGGTTGAAAATCATGTCATAAGCTATCATGCTAACCTCTAGGTTGTTTCCTGTAAAATTGATAAAAACGTTAAAAAAAAAAATTTCAATGTATCTTCAGACTACAAGACATACTAACAGTCCCAAAATTCCCTTTGAAACTGCTTTCATTTTAATTGTTCAAAACTTGCTGAACTTCAGTGATGATGCTCTACCGGAAGCGACAATGCATGGTACACAATATATACCCTTAACAATGTGTCGTAGGCCTCCAACAAGCGATTAGCAGCAGGGCCAAATCCATGCAACTGTGGCACTTCCATCATGTGTGTCCAAGGGCGAATTTCCTACAGAATACGGCATTACAAATACTGCTGAGCATATGACATGGTAAAACAATGTAAGTGCAGAGACATGATGAAATGCGGTCGGTTCAGAAAAAGAATTAGAAATGCATTGAAACTTATATGTGAGTACATCCCAATCCTTCACTTTGTCAAACACAGTCACAAAGTACAGCTGTAGGCAGTGGGTTATGAAGAATTGACATATCTAATGGTAACATATCTTGACAATAGGCCTGTCAACAGATCCGGATAAGCTCTGGGTATTATCCAGATCCGCTTCAACCCCATATCCGTATTGGCGGATTATTTCGATATCTGTTTGTTCAGATACAGAATATCCAGATCATTTTTGAAGCGGATTTTTTTTGAAAACTTGGTAGTACCACTATTGTATTGAGAAAAGCAGGGAATGAACATGAATAAGCTCTCAGCTCACAAAACAATCCACTATACAAAAAGTTATCCCCTCCAAGAGGGTCCATTCCCATTAACAGCCCAAAAACAGAAAAAGGGAGGAATTATGTCCCCCCCCCCCCACTTTGGAGCAGATATAGATACTGCATTATTCGGTTCGTGATATATCTGTCTGAAAATCTTTCATATATAATATATGTATATATAATATATATGCATTAATATACATTGCATCAGCATGTTTCTTATAATCTACCCATGTTTTGATTCAAAAATCTAACTTGCAAAGGTTAAAAAAATCGGAAAGGATTATTCGGATTATTTGAAACAAAATATTCGAATTGGATGTGGATAAATATTATAATTATCCGCCAGATAACGTAGTGGAATAGGATAATCTGGATATTGATTTGGAGTGGATACAGATAGTCACATATTTGCTTTGTATCTGCCCTATTGACAGGCCTACTTGACAAAGTACAAAAGACTACAGAAAACAGACAGTTTACCTTTGTATAGATCAAATTAAAGGACCTCACAGTTTCCAGGAAAGACTCCAAACTTGACCGTAGCCGTGATTCTGTCTCCGCATAGTCCTCATTGGGATTGTAAGCATACTGTGCAGCAGAAACAAGTGTTAAAGAGATTAAAGTTATCAAAAGGCAAGGAACCTGGCGATGGATTTGGCACAAATTTAAAGCCATGGTAGTTTCACAAAAAGAAAAATCAATGCAGAAGTTTGTTCTGTGGTCAATAACATCATCTGTAACTTCAAATGTTGAAGATTTTTCATATTATATTAAAAAAAGTCATCTGCATATGCATTTTCGGAATAGATATTTGAGGTGCCAAGTATTTGACTAATTGACAACAATTAAGACATCGAATATGATTGTTACTCTTGCAGCAGAAGGAATATTGCATGACTCAATCTTTCATTAACAGCAATAGGAAAATTAGACCCTCAGAAAACTGGAAGCCAATATAAGCTTTATCCCGAGTATCCTCTGTGATAATTTAAAATGTATTATCTAGATGTACTCTCTGACAGGAAATTAAAAGCATACACATCAGAAATGACCTTTGATGCCAAATCCTGAACCATCTGCTGCAAATTAGTAAGCTTCTTTGAATGCTCAGAAAGCTTCAGCTCCAGCTCAGAAACATCCGGCCTTGAAAAGAAATAAGTTTATGAAGGGAATTATTAGTTCCAAATTGTACTGGATGTAAGGACAATAGATCAGCTATCTTTTCTTACTTGATTTGCTCCTTAAAAATGAATACTGTAAACCATAGGGGCCATCAATTTCTTTCAATACAGCATGACATAGAAAGAAATTGAAGCATTAGGAATTGGTACAACATGGTGAATATATTCTTTGACTTATCCTGGTGGTATTTCACAGGAAACCTAAGAAGCTACAAGAAACATGTTAATGGTCAAATAAAAGAGTTGAAAGAAATATTTCAAGTGGTACAAATAATTAAACTTTGACCAGGAGGACCTTCGCATAGTTAAACCAAACCCATACATATCAACATCAACCACAGCATTCAACAGTATGCCCACTAAATTGTAAAATGGAAAGACTGGGCATTTTTTCCGCAACTAGTTGCATATTTTCCTCCAGTGGCGATAGACTTGGTCCCAATGATCACATTTCCCATTGTCACACATCTGAAGCAAATTAGAATTCACATGTCCTCACTAACGAGCCTCATTAAGCTGATCCTTCTGTAAACTAACTAGCCTTCAAGAATTTCTGGTAGTTCCCTCTCTGCCTGTGTTTCTTGGGCCAAGAGACTTTAGAGGGGGTTCGGGCATTTGGCAAATATCGACGTCTCCATATTGAGACACCTGAAGCAAATCAAGTGATTGCCATCAATGGAATAGTAGACTCCATGCTTGTTTATCGGGTTGTTGGATAAAGTTGTTTGATGTTACACTGAGGTTCGAGATTCACAACATTTGTACAAACTTGTGACAAATTTATGTTGCATGGCATGTGTCATATTAAAAGCTGAATCTTATTCTGAAATGTATAGAGATTGACTCAAGAGATTCTAATGTTCATGGGCATTCCTATATTAAGGAGAGAAAAGGATGTAATTATTGCTATCAATGCCAAAAAAAAAAAAAGCCAAAAAAATGCTGAGAACCCTTTCAAAAAAGACAACTTTTTTAAGGCACTGGATTGTGCCATGCCGAAGCATTCATTCATTGTAATGTTTGCAATGAAGTGCATTAACAGTTTCAAGATGATGTATATTTTGAATGGTTGTAGCCTTTAAAAATTACATTTATCATTGTGAGAAATTAAAAAGACATTAAAAAACAACCTTTTTTATTAAAGAGATATGTATAGAATGAAATACTTTATGCTAGAGGATCCGAAAACCAATTAGCAATGAGTGGAAGGGCCTACTTTATATAAGTTCATAACAGCCAATATGGGACTGAAACACCCATCCCCTTGTCTAGGCCAAAATTGTGGAGGATGTAGTGAGAGAGCAAGACAGAATGAGGTCATTGCATCGGGTGTGGGCTAGCTTTGAAACCATGTTAGAGCATCGAATTTACAAGTAGTTCTCAATGAGTGGAGAGGCCTATCTTCGTATAAAGTCAACTCATCCATACATCTATAGAGGCATAAGACTAGCACTTTCCACATTTTATCAAAGTGTCATGGACCAAGTATTCCTGCTTTCCCTGCAATATCCCTTTGCATTTCTTCTATTATTGATAGTCTCCTAGTTAGGGTGAGGGGATGTCCTTTTCTCCATGTCTTCTATTTTTATATTCTTAATGCACTGATTCTTCTTTTGATTTCTGAACAGATGGGAGGATTGCATGACAAGTAGAATAAGTGATTTAAACTAATGTGGTACAATCAAAAAAGAAAAAAGAGAACACGAAGGAAACTAGTGTAGATACAAACAAATTCAACCTACGACGTCAAATCTGCTCGACCCATTGTATCTAGTCTGTAGACTATAGACTCTAAATAAATTTATTCTTGGCACAAAGTATATTGTTATACTCTAATTCTCTATGTCAATGCTTTCCTTCACCCCTATCTGTCTTGAGTCCGCAGATTCCTTCCAAGACTAATCGGTAAGGTATTATTTGACATAAACAAATACGTACATGAACTCATTTTAACTTCTTGAGTATTTGCTTTGTCACACTTTTTCCAGATTGCATGGGTTAATAGTGATAAAGAGTAAAAAAGACTTACAGAGGAAATATGGAATGAATCTGCACATCTGCAGGAAATAACTTGCACTCTTCAGAAAAGATCTGAGCTTGCCTCTCAGCTATGGAATCTAATAGCTGTACATCCTTTGTCAACTGTTCATCAACACTTCAAGAAGTTGCAGACCAGTAGTCAATAAAAGAATAGGTTTTTTGGAAATTAGAACCATGATTTAATATAATCTGGAGTATAACTTCTTTAAATATAAAAATAGGCAGTGTCTTAAACATAGAACATGCTATAAAAGAAAATTCAATATTTTCTGCCAAACATAAGAGGCAAGGAACTAAACCTCAATTCCGGATAGTCAGAATAGCAGCTTGCTTCCACAAGATCGACAATAAGACGAAGCATTTCGACACGCTCCTCATAGCTACCTTTTCCCTACATCATGTTGTAAAATTCTAAAAAAGATAAGACTTTAAAAGAGCAAAAGAGCTTTCCATTAACCAAAAGACAAAGCCATTGGTCACAGTTTGAACGATGCACCTCCTTATCGATAAGACAACTATCATGACCAAAATTAAGAAAGACAAATTCAGCATTGGAAGAGTCTGGAAATAGCTCAAATAACCATATTTGCACAGAATTAGCTGAATACAAGTACTGCATATGCATATATAACCTCAAACTTAATCAAATGTCAATTAGCAGATTTGTTGAGGAGATGTGGACGTATAAAATCGTACGTCCATGTGTCCCGCCAAGCCCCCGCATTGATGTCAGAGTCAAAGAGAGAAGACCCGAGGAGACTGGCCATCCAGGACCCCGGAGAATACTACCGTCCGACAAATCCCCGCATTTGCACGGGCACATTAAATGACAGAGAAAAGACATGATATCCCTCCTGAATTTATGCACTGCTATGGACCCACCCTCGGGTCCCTAACGGTGAAGAAATATCCCAAAGAATGCACAACTTAAGTCCCTGAATCAGGAGCTGGTGCCCCTTCCAACGGCACGCTCCAAACGGCCTTCAGCGGCACACTCCTCTGGTGCCTTCAGCGGCACACCCCTTGAAGTGCCCCAGCGGCACACTGCCAGTTGCCCCAGCGGCACACCCAAGCAGCCGTTCAACGGCACACTCTTCGAATGCCCCAGCGGCACACCCCTTGAAGTGCCCCAGCGGCACACTGCCAGTTGCCCCAGCAGCACACCCTTTTTGGTACCTTCCAGCGACACATCCCTTGGGAGCCCCCTCCAACGGCACGATAGTTGTGCCCCGTCAGCGGCACAATCGTCATGTCCTCCAGCGGCACGGGCGTTCTGCCCGCAACGGCAGAACCGCTCAGCCCCCAGCGGCACAGCGTTGAATCCCCCTGAACGGCACGAACCGGCAGAAGACATAACGGTCACTAGAGAGGCCCCTTGGCGCGCAGCGCAGGCACCTCGATGCCAGCTAGCACCCGCCTTGGTGTCACCTTCTGGTTGGATGAGAGAGATCCTCACCTGACGGAGACAAGATCTGAGTCAACCTCGGACGGCAGTGCCATCATGAGGTCCCTCGTCAACGGCCCACGTATAAAAGGCCTTCACAGAGAAAGAGAAAGGGAGAGATGCGAAGAGATCCGTTGGAGGAGGAAGCGATACCACCCACACGAAGAAGAAGAAGAAGAAGAGAAGAAGAAGAAGGTAGAGAAGGGTGGAGAGATTGAGAGAGAGTGAGCCACCTGTATAGGGGAGAGGAGGAATGGGGTGAAGGTAGGCACCCTCCCTTATTCCAACTCTCCCCCGGCACTGTTTTCTTTTTGCTCCTCTTTTTCGCTCCTCAGTTTTCCTCTTCTCCTTTCACAGTTTCTTCTGTTCTGCAGTATATTGTAGTTGGCCTTCGGATTCTGGCCTTTGCCATTTTGGAGTTCTTATCATGAATGAAAATGCCCTTGGGCTCTATCTTTTGTTGCGTCCGTTGTCTTTTCCTCGTCGTTAATATGTGGTTTGCGTCTCCCTCCCGGTCTACTAGCTTCATTCTGATTGCCCCTCGTGCCATCGGTTGGCTTAGCTCAACGAGCAGTGTTCTTGGTTTGTCAGCACAAGGCTGCCTCCTCCCCTTTTCGATGGCCCTCCATGGCGAGAGTGTTACCCCACTTCCTCCACCTATGGGTTCGTTAGCACCCACTACCCCTGCCCAGCTGTTGGGATTCATCTACTGGCCGGGAGGCTCCTCAGACTTTCCTCCGAGGTCCACGATGTGCACACACACCCTTTCAAACCCTCAGTCATTACGCTACTCAGGCCCTTCAACGGCACGCTTCCTAATTCCTCAGCGACACATTCTTAACCTTGTTTTCGTTCGCCCAGCGGTACACCTCCCTGAGTCTGCCCAGCGGCACGCTCTTCCCCTGGGCTTGCCCAGCGGTACACCCTTCCCATTCTCCCGCTCAGCGGTACACCTCCTCTACCGGCCTGCCCAGCGGCACACCCTTGGACTGTCAGCCTGGCACACCTTGGCCATCATTTCTCCGGTGTACTCATAGCTTGCCTCAGTCTACTGGTTTCTCATTCGGCGTTTTCTCCGAGTTTTCCGAAGTTTTCCCAAAGGTGGCTGCTTAGGCACACACCTCAGTTGTTGGTTCATGTCACTCCCTGTGGACATGTCCCTTGTATTCCCTTACCGTCCGGGTCAAAGGGAGATGCTGCCGAATTTTTGTCAGAAGTAACAATATGTTAAAAGACAAAAGGAAGCAACAAACAAATGAGGCTAAACAACAATAAAACATTCTAATCAACTAAAGGAATTATGCGAAGCTCCGAAAATTGGCTGAATAAGACTCAAAGAACTGCACCATCGAACATGACCTGGAATTCGATCACACGGCAGAGAAACTGAAAGCTTAACCATCTGAGACTCTCTATCAGACATGGACTGGGCAAGGGACCCTCTCTTGAACTCTGGCCCAACCCCTTGAGCGGCACACTTTGCTTGGTTTCATTCTCCACTCTCCCCAGCGGTACACCCCCACCTGCCTCCAGCGGTACGCCTCAGTTCTTCCCCTTTTTACCTTCAGCGGAATGCTCCTAGATCCCAACGGTACACTCTCTTTTGCCTTCTGAGCAGTACACCTCCTTTATCCTTCAACGGTACGCTCCCCTTTAACCTCCAGCGGTACGCTCTTCTCCTCCCCAGCGGCACACTGCCCACTCTCTTAACCCTTCAGCGACACACCCTCTTAACCCTCCAGCGACACACTCTCAACCCTCCAGCGGCACACTCCTAATTCCACCCCCCCCAGCGGTACACTTCACCATTCCCCAACAAATATATATAGATTTGTTAAAAAAAAAAAGAAATATATATATATATTAAAAGGGACAATAAATAGCAATAATCGTGATAAGAAAGGGAGGTGGCAGCAATGGATATGAAAAGAATTCATGGTCTGGGAACGGTAAAAGACAGCCGGCAAAAGGGGTAATGCTAATAAATGAACGATCATGATACATGTCACTCAAGGCAACTCACGAACATAACGATATGGCCCTCGTCTCTCCTTCTTGGATTCCGAACCCGGGAATGATAATGATGCCCTCGCAGGCTGGGCTTCACCCTCGGGAGCCGTTCCTCCCGTCATGGTCACTGCCCGGCCTCGTCCCGGGCCAATATCTCACCAAGGTCCCCCCTTCCTCGCCGGGACCTAAGCCCCCACTTTGCATTAAAATTGCCGTCCCTTGGCAGACATTTGCGCGGATTCATCCCCCGTCACCGTCTTGTTTCCCGCACGGACTTCTGTTCAAACATGGAATGGTCCATCGGTGACCGACATAATCTGAGTGTTCATGCCCTCACCACGGGCTCACTGCATAGCACGGCTACCTTTTCCTTCCTGCATTAATTAGTATTTCTTTCGATCGTGGAGCCCTTATTTCCGGCAATTAATCAAGGGTATTCCCCCCCTGAGGGGATGTAAATGACGTTGTGACATTTATGGCACAACGGGTCTCAGTCCCGACCCGAACCACACAATCATCTGACTGAGTCAGATCGAGCGCATCCTTGGGCTCTTCGGAGCCTAAATAAATCGTCACTTTCTGACTGGCACGCCCACGCACCTTAATAAATGATCAACGTAATAAACGAATTTTGGTGCGTCCACAGGAGACAACTGAAGATTCTTGGGTAGTGGTAAAACAAATGCTTTCGGACACATACGAACAAGCTAAGACATAGATGCAAGATTTATATTAATAGCTTCTTTCCTGAAGGGCAGTTGCCTGAAGCCACCTCAACAAGCAATGTCTTCGTTGAAAAAACTACAGGAGCAACAAATGAGAGGAAAACATTTAGATGAGTTTGAAATCCAGACAAGTCATAGTTAAAATCCCCATATTTAATTCCATGTGATGAAATTTCCATCAAAGCTGAGTCCAAGAAGCGATGCATACTGCTTTTTTCTTATTTGACCTAAAATAAAGATGAAATCTTCTTGAAAAAGTGTGTTTTTGATATTCATTAAATGAAAAGAACAAGGCTACTTTTTCTTACTATTCCTGTGTGTTGACTGTGTGAACTGGTTGCGGGGTCCCCATTATGGGCAACCCCATGTGGCATTCCGGAAAGATCCCAAAGAGCCATGTTGGCCCTGCCTCTCCCTCTTTCTCCACTCTTCTCTATTCCTCCACAAGCCACCGCCGCCTCCTCTTGACTTAGCCTCCAAGAAACCCCCCCTCCACTCTCCTCTATAAATAGCCCCTGAGGGGCTTATGCATGGTTGCACCATGTTAGCTTGATGGGGGGTCGCGATGGGTTTTGGCCGGGGGTTTCTTTGGGTCGTCATATGGGGTTTGTCTTCATTGGCCAAGTGTATGTGTGAGAGGCGGGTTGAAGAGAGAGAAAGTGAGCGAGTGCATGTGAGTGAGACGATAGCTCAAGAGCGCAACACCACTGACGGCCACAGCAACTCCCTCTCTCTATCTCTCTCCACGTCTTCTCTCTCCTCGTTCTTCCCTTCTATGCCTCAGACAAGAATGAGAGGGATAGTGCGCCTACGAGCAGACCGCACTCTAGGAGGTGGTCACGGGAGATCCCACTCCTGTGACAGTTCTCGGCTACATCTCCAGGAAAGCATCACCATAGTCCCTAGATTTGGAGCATGGGGCCTGGTAGCCGACTCTGTGACTCCGCGATGATTCACAGGTAAGGGCTAACTCTGGTAGCCGATCTCGTACCCACATGTTGGTATGCACGCATGTTCTACTTCCGTTGATACGTGTGTACATTTTGCTTTTGTTGCGAGATACGTTCTCTAACTCTGAATTTATTTTGATTATATATTTACGAAGTTATCCAACAGTGGTATCAGAGCCAAGTTCGTCACAATTTTGTTTGTCCATTTCATGGCGAATTTTTCAGTGGGTCTTGTGTTGCCTCATCCTCAGGTTAACATGCAGACACATGTGACGCAACGTCCACCCATCAGACTCGTAGCATAGAAGTATGCCATAAGATAAGTCGTGAGTGACAACGACGACGATGATGGACATTGGTCCTCGTTCTGGGAGAACAATTCCATTCCAAACACGCGGGCTACGGACTGCGTGGGAGACCGTAACTCCATGGCACCGAATCGTAGTGCAAGTGTACTGAGAGTACCTCAGTGGGGTTTTTCCCATGATGGCAAGTTAGCGGGGATGACTGCGAATAGCATGAGAGCATCTGGAGCAGGTAGCTCGGGCCCTGATGCTGAGCCGGTGTTGGACTTGGCCATAGGGATAGGCGAGCATGGTGAGTGCCAACACCTTATTGCACCTGTAGTGGCTGACTTCACCACAGTTACCGTTGCGTGCGTAGTCACAAAAACGGCGTATCAGGCGACAGGCGGGTCACACGTAGACTGCTGTCAGCTAGCTAATAGCATTGTAAGCACGCTAGACTGGAGGCTACCTGTTGTGATGGACCTGGCCACAGTCTATCCCATGAGTGGGTTTCTGCAAGTTACGTCGATCGCAGCTAAGTATGTCCGCAGCCCAGGCGACGCCATCACCAAAGGGTAGAGAACCCTGCCAGCGATTATAGCGGCAACCCTGACAATATTCAAGCATAGCAATAGCTACAGAAGTGTGGACGACCCCCCCCCCCCAACGAAAACGACCACCATGATAAGAAGAAGAGCCGTCGGGACAACCTGACCAACACCCTGTGGACTGCACCACAGATGGGTTCCAATAGTTAAATGCGAGTCTCGTACGTTGTTTTTGAGCTGTGACATGAGGTTCGTGGGCTCATGGATTAAGTCCATGGGTGCCTCTGCGTGTTAGACATCGCGGGCTGGGAGTCTGGCGGCCCACTCAGTGGCCATGATGGAATCCCGAGTTCTGCCATGACCACCTCCATACCTTGTACTGATAACCTCCGAGGGGAGGGAGGTGTGGTTTGAAGATGTTTCTGACTGTTTTATTGCATTTGTGCAATTTAGACCATGCTTAGGATTTTGTTTGTTTTTTGTAAATATGCCCTTATAACCATGGAATCAGACCATGATTCAAAATTTTAGTATTTTTGGATATTTTATAAGTAATTATTTTTCCTTATAATTCATGCTATATTCGTCTATTAGTTTTTATGCAAATATGTTTTGCGTACATGAATGAAATGTTGTGTAGACGAGCATGTTTAGGAAAAATAATTTAATATAGGGTCAAGTAGTTGAACACTAATGCAATTGGATCGCATATGCAGCTTATCAATGAGAGACGTATATTCCTCTCACGATACTTAAGAGGCAAGTTTTGTGAGAGATGCATGTTCCTCTCACATGAGAAAATTTGCTCTAAGTCACTCTAACTATGCTAAATAATCTTATATGAGTGGCAGATGATGGTAGTTACCTAACTTCTACTTTCGATGCCACCATATAAGAGATTTAATAGGATTACTTTGATTTTCAAGTAGCAAATTAAGACGATGCGTAAAATGATGTCCAAAACTCTCAATTTAATAATGTGGTGATTTAACGTGATGGCCACTGAGAATTTGATTGCTCATCTCACCGAGGGTGACAAGTTAAATGGAACTAGTTAGGAAATGTGGCATTGTAAGATCCAATTAAATAAGCACGAGTTGCTTGGCCATCTCATTATAACTATGTCGCTGTCCAAAGAGGGCAATACTGCGCAACATCACCAGAACCAGGAGGACAATAGGGTCTGGTTCCATATAGATCATAGCACGTGCTTCACTATGTTAAGCGGTGTCCAAGAGGATCTCATAGGCAAGCTTGAGAAGTGTGCCACTGTGAAAGAATTATGGGACCAATTAAAGTTCTCTTTTGAGAGGACATTTCACACCCGGTTGAGCACTCTTATTTTGAAATTTGAGGCTTATCGGCTGAATCTGCGCCACACGATGGTTGAACATCTACGAGCGATGTCTGGCATAATTCGTGATCCAAGGGTTGCAGAAAATGATTTCATAGATGAGCAATAGGTGCAATTTGTGATTAGGTCTCTGACCGATTCGTGGACCCACATGAAGCAAATTTCTAACCTACAATGAGAATATCAAGATTTTTTAATCTATATTTCTTAGTATGTGGAGTTAGAAGCTGAGCGTGAAGAAGTCTCTTGCGCCATTGCCAATGTCGACCGGGGTGGCAGATAGTCTGGCAAAAGGGGGTGTGGACGTGCAAAATTGCACGCCCATGCGTCCCAACCAGTCTAGCATCAACAACAACTCCAACTAAAGAAACTGTGAAGAAGAGAGGGCCATCCGGACTCTCCGAACACACACACATTGCCGTGAAGCCGTCTCCGGAGTCACGACAGTGAAGAGGAATCACCCACCAAGAGCCTTATAATCCGTGGGCCTCGAAGAAAATCGAATGGGCCACAACTCGCGCTCTCAACGAGCTCAGGACTGCCCATTTAGGCCTTCAGCGGCACGCCCTTAATAGCCTTCAACGGCACACCCTTGTGCCTCCTTCAGCGACACGCCCATGGGGCGCTTCGCCAGCACACGCCCAGGCCGTCCCTTCGCCGGCACACCCTGTGCCCCCTCCAGCGGCACGCCCTTTTGGCCCTCCAGCGGCACGCCATTGAGCCCTTCAGCGGCACGCCCTTTTGGCCCTTCAGCGGCACGCCCTTAAGCCCGTTCAACGGCACGCCCATCCAACCCCTCTAACGGCACGCGTTGGCGGCCCTCCAGCGGCACGCTTGTCGTGTCTGCTAGCGGCACGCCGTCCCGCCGTCCTGGCTCTTCGGCGGCACGCCTTGCAGACGAAATCTTACACCCATGCCCTAGAGATTCTTGGCGCGCAGTGGGCTGTCCGAGATGTCGGCCGGAGATTGGGGCACGTAGGCTACTCTTCTGTCACCAAGGACGGGGAAAGTCAAACCCCATCATGGCCAGTCGCTTCCCGCCTCCGCCGTTCGGGCTCGAACGCTTCCGCCACTTGGAGTATAAAAGGCCCTCCTCTTCCGAAGAAGAACAGAGGGAGACGAAGACAGAGAGAGAGAAGACAGGTTGAACAGAGAGAGACGCGAGCGCTGAGAGGCCACCAGAGCCCGTCCAGCAGAAGAAGAAGAAGAGAAAAGAAGAAGGGAGCTCCGCCGTGGGGTTCCCCTCTGACGACCACCAAGAAGAGAGAGTAAGGGAGAAAGAGAGAAAGAGAGATGTAGCAAGGGGGGAGTGGGGAAGACCAGGGAGCCGTCGCCCCTGCTCAACCCTAACCTCCCCTATTTCTTCCTCTTCATGCTTTTCTTTTCGCCTTTTTCTCCCCCATTGTTGTATCTTCTACCTCGGTGTTTTTGATGTATACATGGCCGGCTATGGCCTTTTCTCTTCATGAATGAAAATCCCCCCTTTGGGTTTCTTACTGCCTCCGTTGGTTTGGGTCATTACGTGCGTTTGGCCGTCTTCTCCCTCCCTTCCGGTGGTGTGCCTTCTGGCAGGGATCTTTCCCCCTTGGCATAGCTCCGTCGTAGGGCCTCTGACCCTCACCCTTGCCCATTTGCCCGTGGGGAGATATTCCCTTCCTGCCCTCCTCAGACAGCCAGGCCCAATGCTGTTGTCCCAGTACCTCCCCGAGCCTTTACCCTTCTTGCTAAGCTCCCTTTGTGTTTGGTTTGCCCAATACCCTTGGCATGGTTCCCCTCCCTCACCTTCATCCTCTTGAACCGACTCCAGCCCGGTGCGCCCCTGGTCGCCCCAGCCCGGTGCACTCCATTCCTTTTCTTGCCCGGCACAGCCTTCCCGGCCGGTGCACTCCCTGGGCTCCCTTGCCCGGTACACTCCCCTTCAGCCTCCTTGGCCGGCATAGCTTGACCACTCCCAGCCCGGCACACTGCCCGGCCACCCTAGCCCGGCGCATCTTCTGTCTGCTTAGTCCGGTACACCCCTCCAGCCCTTTGTATCCCCCCTTGGCCGGCACACCAGTCACTCTTCTTACCCGGTGCACCCCTTGGTAGTCTCAGGCGCCTTCCACTCGTCACTTCTTCTGGGTTTTCCGAAGTTTTATCAAAGGTGCTACTGCCTCTGGCACCCACCTCAAATTGTCGGGTTCCACCACTCCATGTGGGCGCGTTCCCTTTTACCCCCCTTACCATCCGGGTCAAGGGGAGATGCTGCCGAATTTTTGTTAGAAATAATAACACGTTGAAAAGACAAAAGGAAGCAACAAACAAATGGAACAACAATACGTTAAAAAGGACTAAAGGAAGTAACAAACCAATGGAATGAACAACGATAAAACGCTTCAACCAAGACAAGGGAACCACAATCGGCACAAAGAGGACCGGACCGAACGACAACTAAGCAACTTGAACACCGGTCCTCAGGGAAGAAAGAATGGAAGATAATCAAGAGAAAGGAAGGGAAAACTCACACAGACCGTGTACAATCAAAGAAGGGAAGAAAGGAGAAAGCATAGAAGAATAGAAGAGGGGTGGGCCTCCCACGACCCTTGTCCGGCACGCCTGCCCTTAGTCTTCCCCGGTGCACTCCACCCTTCGTTTTGGCCGGCACACTCTGGCTGCGGCCTTCTCCGGCACGGTCCAACCCAACCCTAGCCCGGCACGCCCTAACCTCCTTTCAATGACCCTTCGCCGGTACACCCTTCAATGCCCCTCGCCGGTACCCCCTTCAATCCCAACCTCCGCCGGTACGCCCGTCCTTGCTTAGCCCTTCGTCGGCACACTCGGCCAGCCCCTCGCCGGTGCACTCCCCATCACATCCCTCCCTGGCACACTCTTCCCGGCTCTCCCCGGCAAGCCTTGCTCAGCCCTTCGCCGGCACACTCTCCCTAGCCCAGCGGCACACCCTTCCTCCATCTCCAATGGTCCACTCCTCCAAAGAAAAAAATGTAAAAAACGAGGGGGGGAAATATGATAACCATAATGATCAAAACAAAATATATATATATATAATAAAATAATAATAATATATATATGGATAATAATAATAATAATAATAATGATAAAGGGGGAGGCTATAACAAATAAATAAATCTAAACATGTAATAAATAAACAAAAATGGAAAAGATGTGTAATCAATAATAACAATAATAATGAGAATAATAGCAACAAACAAAAAAATCACCCAAAAATGTACAAAAGGAAATGAACAATAAAAACTATTCAATTGAAATCCCAGATAAAAAAATGCTAGGGTCCACATTGCAGCCCCATCTCTCCCCGTGACCCGAGTGCCAAAGGAACAATAATGCCGCCCTCGCAGGCCGAGCCTGAGTCCTAGGAGTTATCACGAAATGGCCACGACCCGACCCTGTCAGGGGCCGACATCCCGATTAAACCGGACCCGTTTCTCAGGCCAAACCCCTTTCGAGTCATCATTAAAATTGCCGTGTATTCGGCAGACATTGGAATAGGTTCACCCCGATTTTCGTCGCATTTCTATTACGGACCTGTGTCCGAACATGAAAAGGTCCGTGAATGACCGACATGGCCGATGGCTCTTAGCCCGATGCGGATCCTTAGTGTGATTTATTCCTCTTTACCGTTGCGCAGTTAGTATTAATTCTTTTAGGCCGCAGGGTCCCTAATTTCGGCAATTAATCAAGGGTATTCCCTCGTATGGGGGATGTAAATGACGTCGTGACCTTTATGGCATGACGGGGTCTGGTCCCGACACGAATCACATAATCGTCTGATTAGTCAGATCGAGCGCACCATGGGCCTCCTCGAAGCCCGAATAAATCGTCACTTTGTGACTAGCACGTCCGCGCAGTTAATGAACCTAATAAAGTCAATAAACGAACGAACAGAAGAAAAAATAAATAGACGTGTCGAGAAGTGCGTCCACAAGGGGTCACAGGAGAAACGAAACGGGCAAGACAATGCACCAAGTCTCGAGTCAAAAAAGGCATTTAAAACGTCGTTGTGGTAAGCGTGGCAGACAAAGAAACCAAAACAAGTTGAGGAATTTCAACTACGGAAAGCGAGAAAATTTTGCTTGTGCTGAGTCGAAAAAGTTTGCTCGCGTACCTAGCTCTCATGTGCCCATTCATATGATTTATCATGATCCTGAGTGAATTGTGGATTTAGGAGCAATGTGGCATATAACAAGGGATTGAGCATGATTCCTAGATTATCGCTAGAACAATCTAAGCATAATCTAGTTTCCAGGCTTTTGTTTGACGTTTGCCAGTAGTTTGGTTGACATCATCTTGGCTGATGTTGCTGCCAGTTCTTTGATTTGGATCGATTTTGGCATAGATTAATCTACATTCGACTTACGAATCGAAGAATACAAACCTAGATTTTGCCATATGGCCTACTCGCCTGGGTCACGTACGGCAAGAATGGGTGGTCAGATTAGCTCGAAAAGGTTTGTTAAGCCTGCTCACTAAGGTTAACTTGTCAAATTGTGAGCCATGTCTGGTTGATCAAGCATGTCAAAAGCCTTTCAGAAAGGCCGTAAGAGTCATGGAACCGTTACAACTAGTCCATTCCTTCCCTGATTGAGAAATATTGAAAACGAGCGTCCGATGTGTTGTTTTTCTCAAGAAGAAATTTCTTAGTCTTAACAATAGTGAGAGGAGTATTGAACTCCATAAGTTGAAAGAGTAGTCTGATATCCTACTATCTTCCAGTGAACGGATCACGTGTGTGACTTCACCACGTGTCCGCTGAGAATAGTAGAGATGGTCAGCCTAGTGGGAGTGTGTTCACTGGGAGTGCACGCCCAGTGAGAGTGCAACGTTGGAACCGCTAGAAAATCAAGACTCCACGTGTCATAGCAAGTGCGAGTATGTCCCTCGTCATCATTTGAGAAATGAAGATGATGTGCTCATTTGTGAGCCCACGGGTAATGAAGAGCCCAAGTTTGTCTAGGAAGATTTTGCATCGCTATCTAGGAAAGAGTGGGATGCTGTGATGTAAAATAAGTTGGATTCCATGACATAAAATGAGGTTTGGGAGACATTAGATCTCTCGCCTATGCGGTATGTGATTGGAAACAAGTGAATTTTCAAACTTAAGCACAAAGCAAATAAGTCAATTGATAAATACAAAGCACAACTCATGGCAAAGGGTTATACCCGAAGGAAGGGTATCGACCATGAGACATTCTCTTTGGTGATGAGATTCTCATATGTTCGCCTGATTCTAACTATCATTGTGTATCTGCATTTATTCTACCAAATTGGATTCAATAATCTGACATTCTAGATGAGGTCCCATGTGAAAACTTTGGGTCACTTTATTGTAGTTATTTATTGACCATTGCTGAAGCAACTACCGGATAAGTTAACAAGAACCCGAGGGATGATACCCTTCAGCAGTTTAATGTAATTCTGGAAATGATCATGATCGTTCCTATTGTACTAAGTCGCTGCCATGTACCCTTTTCTATTGATGAGTTTCTCCATGGGCTTTAGCTGTTTAGCATGCCCTACTCTAGTTTCATGGCCGATGTGTAAAACTTAAGTTCTAGCCAAATGAGTAACATCACAAGACAGAATACAGATTTTTTTTAAAACAATGTGAGTTGCACCACCAATTTTATATGACAGAATACCGATTCCTCCCATTCCAAAACCATAGGGTTCCTCCATTTTTTTCCCTTCTTGTGTTGTACTTGATAGCAAGATTTATGTTCAAGTGTTAATATGGATTATGGTCATAACACAACTATGATTTGCAATATCAATTGCAAAGAAATGATAACCCACTTGAATGGCTTCTGTATCAACAGATGATGTAATGCCCAAGAAGTTTGCTATCTCAGCCAAATCTGTGAACCACCAAAAGTTATTTGTTAGTCACAGTTGTTGGCAAACACGTACTGCCAGATGCTGTAAAATGTTAATGTACTCTGTAAAATGCAGTATATCAGATAAGGAATTTTCTCCCTCTACTTTTCAGATAAGATATGAATATGATCTCATCACCAGTAATTCATTTATGAGGAAGAACATTCAGGCAAAAGAACAACAACATTAAGCTGTAGCATTCTGATTTAACATCAGAAAATGAAATTTTCTCCAGAAGAAAACCAAAGATAAAATATGTTTTAAACAATCCCCCTTCTCCTAGAAGAACAATAAATCATGGGTGCAAATCACCTAATTGTTTGTTTTTGAAAGTGCAGATCACCTAATTGTTAGAAAGATGTTTGATGGCTTTTGGCCTTCTAACTGATTTCCAAGTTAATTTCCACTTCAACAATGAAATAATATTTCACAAGTTGAAGCTTCACTTAGGCAAGTGCATAAGAAGCCAACTCCTCATCATCCCTCATGCAATCTGTTGGAGGATTTGGAGAGAGGGAAATAATTGCATTTTGTGGAGATGTAGAATTTATGTTGAGAAATAAGAATGCTTCTATAAGAGTTTTTCATTACAGTTGGGTAAATATGATCTCAAGGCACCCATAGATAGGCGGAAGAGAGCTTTGAATAATCTGTAAACTAATTTCTAGACGATCCTGCCCTCTTGGGGCTCCCAGCCCAATTGGGAGATGAATCATTCCTCCATCCACTAGATTATACTACTTCCGTTTATTTTCTTCAACAAAACCGGTAGTACACTCATAATTTCCAGTGAAATGGATGCAAGTATAACCACAAAACGGACGTCACCTACTACATTCGCACTCTATGGTCGGGAATTCGTGTGTTTTGAATTCGACGAGATGTGGAAGAGAGCATATACGCGTGCAGAAGACGGGAATCAGACGCACAAACGAAAAAGAACACGAGATTAAAGATAAACATACGCTGAATGCGCGCCGTCTCTTCCTCACGATCCATTCTGTCACCCTGCCAATTCTGCTGAGTGAACGGCGACTTGTCCCCCAAAAGCCTGCCAAGCACAAGAGTCCTCATTCCAGTAGCCATCACAGAGCATCATCATGTAATCGAACCATGAAAAGTAAACGCGGCAGGTGCAAAGAACTAATCATACGAAAAGCAAAAACTCTTAAAAAAAAAAGAGACGCCGGTAAGAACGCGACGAAATCGTTGAATTGGGAGGATAGAGATCAACAATGCTGCTAGGTAGATCACTAAGAATTATGGAGTAGTTTACAACAAAAAATCTATAGCATGGGCAGCAAAATTTGGGACACCGGCCAGTCGAGATGGGACGAAGTGCTTGCAGATGGCGAAGTGGGGGACAATGCGAGAGTCGATTCCAGCAACCTCACCTGAAGAAGAGCCAATCGAAGAGGGCGTAACGCTCGACGCCGGCGAAGAGAAGGGACTGGGCGGGAGCAGTGGCGCCGCGGGTGTAGCCCAGCGTCGAGAGCTTCCGCTGGATCTCCTCCATCTGCCTCGACGCCATGGCCGCCCATGAAAACCAAACCCCTCCCCCGCCCCTTCTCCCCAACGTGCAACCAGCGGTCGTGTAGGCGTTGTTTGAATAAAGAGACAAAAAGGTCAGGTTGGTAGGAAGAGCTTTTTGGATATAATCCCCCTAAAATATTGGTCCATATTAGAAACAAATCCCTCGCATAATGAATATAGGTAAATAACGCATATCAATAGTTACGGGTTGACTTAATATGTAACTTTAGTCTCACTTTGGTTGGGAGTTAGACTCAAAGTAGACTAAATCCGTTTGAGTTAATCTAGGATTAATTCATTTTTAATTTGATAAGAGTGGAGTTAGCCCGAAACTAAAGAGGTTAGTTAAACTATCATTAATCAAGTGTGATTTGATAAGTAGTGAGTTAAACAAGATGTAATTATAACTCAAATGTCATTTTTGACCCTCTCTTTTATATTTTGTAAGTTTTTTAATCTCTCTCTCTCTCTCTCTCTCTCTCTCTCTCTCTCTCTCTCTCTCTCTCTCTCTCTCTCATTTTAACTTATTAAATTATTTCTTAACATTAACACATGCAGCAAGAATAGAAATATTTTCACATAATTATAAAGAGATAAAAAATCCTCCACATATTTTCACACATTCTGTAAAGATATGAATAATAAAACAATAAATCAACATTTATAGTGTCAACTCAACCCCTCCCCACCCTCAAACGATAACAAAATAAATCTATAGTCATTTTGAATAATAGAATATTGAAAAATGAGGTACATATTTGTTTACTCCAATATGGTCATGGTCACCACGACCGCTTAGGCTGAGCTATTGACATAAAGGTGATTTATTTAACACATGTTCACAAAGTGAAAGATACATAACATCTCTGTGCAAGTAATGCTTCTCATTCTCAACTACAAATGAACAAACAAACTTATTTACCTACCAATTTTTTGTGGGGCATCCCCAACAAGAAAAAACTTATGGGTAACAATGAAGGTTGATAGCAATGACATCACAAACGGATCCAGCACACCAGCTCGAACAATACTGATCCACACACAACCGAGATAGAATGACGGTCGCCATAGACAACAACGGTAACACCACCGTCACCCAAAATAAACCACAGAAGGTGAAGAGAGAATTGGGAGAGATCGACAAGACGAAGCCAAGAGCAGTTGAGAAGGGGGCGAGGGCGACATATGTGCTTAAAAGGAAAGGAAAGTCAGATGTTCACTCACGAGAAATGTGTCAACTATAAAAACCTACGCGTAGCAGGCAGAAGGGATTCCCTCCCACTTCCCGTCTCAGGAAGACGATCGTGAGAAGCGTTCTCCTTGAAACCCTAGGACAACCACAGAGTCCCAATTTACCGCGTGGGTTGCACACACATCATGGACGAGCGAGGACGAAAGGCCGAACGCCTTTGATCACTTCTGGAGGAACCACGCCACAGATGGAACGGTGTGGGTCGCAGCAAGGAGAAGGGTTTAGCACCTGGGGAGGAGGTATGGGGAAGGTCGAAGGTAGATCGATGCTCAGAGGAGGGTTTCGTAGGGGGGAATGGATACGCCGGAAGAAGGACGTGGGTCGCAGCAAGGAGAAGGGTTTCGCACCTGGGGAGGAGGGATGGGGAAGGTCGAAGGTAGTTCAGTGCTCAGAAGAGAGTTTAGTAGCGGGGAATGGGTACGCAAGAGGAACGGTGTGGGTCGCAGTAAGGAGAAGGGTTTCGCATCTGGGGAGGAGGGATGTGGAAGGTCGAAGGTAGCTCGGTGCTCAGGGGAGGGTTTCGCAGGAGGAGAACGATGATAAAATAGGGAGAAGGGTTTCGCGACGTCCCGAGGCGGTGCGGCGTCCCAGGCGACGGGAGGCGACTGGCGAGGGCAGCAATGACATATGGCCAGACCCGATTTCGAAACCCACCTCAGGGGGTGGCTTTCGAAATCGGGAGTTAACACCCGTTTAATACCGACTTAATCTTAATCTGGAAGATTTACTAATCAAATCAAAAAATTGGTTAGTCCTGGGTTAACATTGAGCTAACCCATGACTAAACCGTTACCAAAGCGGGGCTTAGTCTTTACTGCATGCAAAATATTTACATTATCATCCTTTAGCTATCAAATATCATATGCATCATCTTTATTAATAAAAATTTTTAAAAATATAATTAAATGATAGAAATACTCATAAGGTTAGTGTAGAGAGATTTGGGGTTGATACGAACACTCTGGATATTTTGTCATTTAATAGTACTTTTATTTTTTTTAGTTAATAGTAATTTATATATGATATTTAATAGTTATTATAATTTTGAAAATTTTCATATAAGGAGTAAGGTTGTCCTACTGGTCGGGACGAGTCGACCCGATTTTATTTTGGTATAGTACGAGTTAATCTTAATCGAATCAAATCACTTAATGAAGGTTTTTGATGACTTGGGATAAATTTAGGCAGGCCCGACCAATTTAAATTGACTAAATTTTCCCTTAAATATGATATAAGTCGGCCAACTAACACCGGTATAATACAAATCGGTCAATTAACCAACCTAAGGATGACATATAAGCTTTTGATGCTTCCAAAAAAAAACATATAAGCTTTTGTTCGCCAAATCAAGGGTTATATGTATACACAACCAATGTACGGGGGATTATTTACATTTGTTCGTCGTACGAGCTTTGCACAAATTCGTAGTTATGTGCAGAAATTTTAAGAAAGATAGATAAACCCATCACAAGGCAGGCAATCAGGTTTTCATACACCGAGTTGCGCCTAACCTCCTCTCCCATCTCCCCCGCACCACCCTTGAGCTTGTTTAGGTTGGCATTAAATGCTTAACTTCTTAAGATATGATATCACTAATTAAGTTTCTAATTTGTAATAAAAAAGACTTTATTTGAATCATGATCATTTTTAGTAAGAAAAAAATAGAAGGTTCTTAAGTGAGGGATTCTCAGTTTACATTGTGGCATTTTTCATTAACTCAAATAAAAGCTAAACAATTCAATATTCAAATTAAGTCCCTACTTTTCGTAGCAATAACTATCAAAACATATTTAGGAGACTTTTACCTATGAATCTTAGAACAAAAATTATATATTTATCACTCTTGCATCTCAATTTGTATATATATATATATGACTATAAAAATATGTTTCTATCTTATATTTAAGTATTTTTTGTATAAAAATGATACAAAGTGCCCATTATGTGATCCTTTTTGCATGCTATTGATATTTTTAATAATATATATTTATTTAAATAAAGAGATAATACATCTAAAATTTATGCTTTAACAATAATTTATATGAAAAAATATTCATTTAAATATTTTTTTAAAAAATTATCCCATCATAGATTTCGTCGGAAGTTTCCGACAGATAAAGGGTTGACGGAAATTCCGTCGATAATATTTGGAGCGTTAGATTTCCAACATATTTTTATATCCGTCCGTAATTTCGTTAGAAATTTTTTCTGACGAAATACTGTTAGATTTTTTTTCGACGGACCTCTTGTTTCGTTGTAAATTTCGTTAGAATTTGTAAGATTAAACTAAATAAAAATATATATGTTTTCCGACGGAGTTGCTATTTCTTTGATTATTCCGTCAAAAAAATTCTAATGGATTCGTCGAAATATCTGTCGAAAATGATTTTTTTATTTTTTTTTTAAAATATAAATTTTATATAAAAATCTGTTTAAATAAAAAAATATAAAAGTAATCCATCACAAGTAAAACATAAGATATGTAAGAAACGAAACACAATAATATTTATCAATTTTATAATAATAAAAAAATCAACAAATATCCTCTATATCCTCATCCTCTCCGTCCTGCTCGTCTCCGCTGTCGCCAGTCGCGGGAGGATCCTAGATTAAAAAAATAATAACAATAAATATGCATTCATAAAAAAAATTATGGAGCAGATAAATTAAATATTTTCTTTGATTGTATAAATTCAAATAAGATATAATGCACCTATGAGCTCCGGGCTCAAACTGGGTATCCGATTTAGATTTCGTCAGTTCTCACAAGTCACTTTTATCTCCCAAGTCGTGTTGGAACGATCGGCACGCCGATCGGAGTGATATTTTAGATTTTGGACCCCCGAACCCAACTTCTTTAATTTAAAATTAAGTGCATTTGAAGAATGCACTTCTGAGCGTCGGGTTCAAACCGGGTATCCGATTTAGATTCCGTCAGCTCTCGCAAGTCACTCTCATCACCCAAGTCACGTTGGAATGATCGGCACGCCGATCAGGTCAATATTTTACATTTTGGACTCCCGAACTCCTATTTATGGTAATTATTTTAAACTAAGTTAGCTTTGAAAACTAACTTAGTTTTGATTTGAGTAATTGAGTGCCGGACTCAAACCGAGTATCCGATTTGGATTTCGTCAGCTCTAACAAGTCATTTTTACCTCTCAAGTCGTGTTGGAATGATCGGCACGTCGATTGAAGTGATATTTTAGATTTTGGACTCCCGAATCCAACTTCTTTAATTTTAAACTAAGTACATTTGAAGAATGCACTTCTGAGCGCCGGGCTCAAACCGGGTATCCGATTTAGATTCCGTCAGCTCTCTCAAATCACTCTCATCACTCAGGTCGCGTTGCAATGATCGGCACGCCGATCAGGTCAGTATTTTATATTTTGGACCCCCGAACCCCTAGTTATGTGAATTGTTTTAAACTAAGTTAGCTTTGAAAAGTAACTTAGTTTTGATTTGAGTAATTTGAGCGTCGGACTCAAACCGGGTATCTGATTTGGATTCCGTCAGTTCTAACAAGTCACTTTTATCTCTCAAGTCGTGTTGGAATGATGGGCACACCGATCAGAGTGATATTTTAGATTTTGGACATCCGAACCCAACTTCTTTAATTTTAAACTAAGTGAATTTGAAGAATGCAATTCTGAGCGCCGGGCTCAAACCGGATATCCGATTTAGATTCCGTCAGCTCTCACAAGTCACTTTTACCTCCCAGGTTGTGTTGGAACAATCGACACGTCGATCGGAGTAATATTTTAGATTTTGTACCCCCGAACCTAATTTCTTTAATTTTAAACTAAGTGCATTTGAAGAATGCACTTCTGAGCGCTGGGCTCAAACCGGATATCCGATTTGGATTTCGTCAGCTCTCTCAAATCACTCTCATCACCCAGGTCACGTCAGAATGATCGGCACGTCGATCATGGCAGTATTTTACATTTTGGATCCCGAGCCCCTAATTATGTGAATTGTTTTAAACTAAGTTAGTTTTGAAAACTAACTTAGTTTTGATTTAAGTAATTTGAGCACCGGACTCAAACCAGGTATCCGATTTAGATTCTATCAGCTGTAACAAGTCACTTTTACCTATTAAGTCGTGTTGGAACGATCGACACACCGATCAGAGTGATATTTTAAATTTTGGACCCTCGAACCCAACTTCTTTAATTTTAAACTAAGTACATTTGAATAATACACTTCTGAGTGTCGGGCTCAAACCGGATATCCGATTTAGATTCCGTCAGCTCTCACAAGTCACTTTTACCTCCCAGGACGTGTTGGAACAATCGACATATCGATCGGAGTGATATTTTAGATTTTGACCCTCCAAACTTAATATCTTTAATTTTAAACTAAGTGCATTTACATCACTTAGATTCAAACAGTACTTGATAGCATTTACATTTAATTCACCATTGGATTCAAACAGTACTTGATCTTTAGAGTAATCATCAACATCACTTGCCACTTCCATATGCTTGATGACTTTATTCATTTCCATGGGTTGATCAGTTCTCTTCTAGACTAATTTCACAAGTTTCCTTTTTATCTAAACTTTGATTTCAGCACGGCACATGCTTAAACTCAGCTCAATCATCCTGGCCAACCATAACTACATAAGGTTTCACATTCACTATAGAAGAAACACAACATAGACAAATAACGAGTAAAATTCAACATAGACAAATAAAGGGGAATCTAAAAAGCTCATTGCATCTTTCCCAAACTTAATTGTATGCCAATGGTCTAAAAGTTCTGCACCTCCTGCTTGTAGGAGCTCATGACAGTATATCCAAGTGCAGTAGGATCAAGAGGTATTTCACATCATTCACATTTCAGAAGGAAAGTAAAACCTGATCCTCTACACCCTCTAGAAACATTTATCCACAATATCCAAGTGCAGTAGGCTCTAACGAGATTTCATATTGTTCACATTTTCAGAATGAAAGTAATGTTGGGGATGTGTACCTGAAGCGGAAGCCATCCCACCACGAGAAGGAAGATGTCGAGGAAGACGATCCACGCTCACGAACACCGGGAAGAGAGCAACGGAACCACGTTCTCCCTCTGGTTTTCTCTCTCTATCTCATGTACTGTATGTGTGTGTGTAACCTAATGGGGAGTTGCACACTAATGTAGAGAGGAGGGACCAGTCCCAATTGGGCTTAAGCAGGATCCCACCCATAACAGGATCCTAATGGGCACTGAATGGGTTCAGCCCATTAACATATTCCTTTAACTAGACTTAATGGTGTGTTTAAGTGTGTGTGGCCCAATGACAAGTGGACCACAATATTAGGATTAAACCCAACATTCTCCCACTTAGTCCATCTTGTCACAAACATACCAAATCTTCCTTTTGAAAACATACATATAACATAGACATACATATAGTTTAAAAGACACTTGAAGATTTGATAGTGGGCCTACACCTGAAGGGAAAAACACGATACATGTGCGCATGATTAAAACAAAATCACACACCATTCCAGTTGATAGAATCTGAAGAAATTCAAGTATAGTAAATCAAATGACACGAGTCATGGCGATAAATGCATTCTAATCACACACCACCTTCCATGTACCGCAATGCCACCAACTTACTACAACTGAACACTGAAACTGAATTAATAGATAAACTCAAACTTAATGTTTATCTACTGGTCACCACTTAAACATACATTCTGCCAACCATAATCCATAACCAACATGTATATACAACAAATGGAATATGCAGAAAATAAAAGAAGAATCATGATATAAATGTGATCACAAATAACTGTAAGTGTCATAACATATCAAGAGAACTAACAAGACCCATCTTAATCACATGACTACAAAAGGTGCTAGCATGTAGTCCCTTAGTGAGTGGGTCAGCAATCATAAGATCTGTCCCAATATGTTCTATAGACACTTCATGATTCTTCACTCTATCTCTAAGAGCAAAATACTTAATATCCAAGGCTCTACCACCCTTGGATGCCTTATTATTCTTAGAGAAGAAGACCGCAGCGGAATTGTCACAGTAAATCTTGATAGGTCTTGAGATGAAATCAATAAATGGTAGACCTGTGAGCAAGTTCCGCAACTGAATGGCCTGTCCACTAGCCTCAAAACAAGCAATGAACTCAGCTGCCATAGTGGAAGTCACTGTAATACTCTGTTTCTCACTGCACCAAGTAATGGCTCCCCCTGCCAAGAGGAAGATATAGCCTGTAGTAGACTTCCTCGTGTCAAGGCAGCCACCAAAATCAGCATCAGAATATACAATGACCTCCAACTGATCTGACCTCCTGTAAGTGAGCAAATAATCCATAGTCCCTTTCAAATAGCGCATGACTTTCTTGGCAGCCTTCCAATGATCCAAACCTGGGTTGCTTTGGTACCTGCTAAGCATACCCACAGTAGAAGTAATATCTGGGCGTGTACAAGTCTGAAGGTACATCAGGCTCCCAACTGCTGAAGCATAAGGAATGAGCTCCATCTGCTTCCTTTCTAAGTCATTCTTAGGACACTGCAAATCACTGAATTTATCTCCTTTCACAATGGGTACTTTATCGGGTGCACAGAATTGCATGTTGAACCTTTCCAAGATCTTTGAGATGTAAGCTTTCTGAGAAAGACCAAGTGTACATGAAGGTCTATCTTTGGTGATCTCAATGCCTAAGACATAACAGGCATCACCCATATCCTTCATCTCAAAGTTCTTAGAAAGAAAAGCCTTAGTTTCATGTAACAAACCAAGATCACTATTGGCAAGCAAGATATCATCCACATACAAAAGCAAGATAATGAATTTACTCCCACTGACCTTTAGGTATAAACATTCATCAATGATGTTTTCCTTAAACCCAAAGGATAAAATGATTTCATTAACCTTTATGAACCATTGACGGGAGGCTTGCTTAAGTCCATAAATGGATTTCTTTAATTTGCATACCAAATGTTCTTTTCCCTTAGCATGAAACCCCTGCGGTTGCTCCATATACACTTCTTTATCTAGGTCCTCATTGAGAAATGTCATTTTCACATCCATTTGGTGTAACACTAAATCAAAATGAGCTACTAAGGCCATGACTAACCTGAATGAGAGCTTCTTAGAAACTGGAGAGAAGGTCTCATCATAGTCAATGCCCTCCCTCTGAGTGAAACCTTTAGCCACCAATCTGGCCTTATGTCTCTCAACTTTACCTTTAGAGTCCACTTTAGTTTTGAATACCCATTTGCATCCAATAAGTTTGGACCCTTTAGGCAAGTCAGCGAGATCCCAGACTTGATTTTTAGTCATTGAGTCAAGCTCTTCCTTCATGGCTTCAAACCAATAGGTGGACTTTTCACTTTTCATGGCTTGTGAAAATGTCACTGGATCATCAATGTCACCCATGTCTACATTATCCTCCTGTAGGTATACCAAAAACTCATCAGATATGGCAGGTCTCCTAACTCTCTCAGATCTGCGTAGTGCTGGCCCCTGATCACCTGAGGAGGTGGTTGGTCAACAATTGCAGCATCTTCTGGCTCTGGAGCCACTTGAGGTGGACCAACTACAACTTCTTGTTCCCTCTGAATATCATTCTGAGGAATGAATATGGGAACAAAGTTATCAGTTGTTCACAGGTATTTCAATCGGATCCTGTAACTCCTCAAAAGAAATCTCTCGAGAAGGTCCACTCCCACTGACTCCGCCATCCTCAAGAAACCTTGCCTTATCTGTTTCTATAATGATGGGAACATGTGATGGATAATAAAATCTGTACCCTTTTGATCTTTCCGGATAACCAATGAAGAATCCACTAGTTGTCCTAGGATCAGAAGTCTTTTCTTGTGGGTTATATGGTCTAGCTTCAGCTGGACATCCCCAAGTGCGCATATAGCTCACGGAAGGTTTTCTACCACTCCACAACTCATAGGGAGTTTTAGGAGCAGCTTTAGTAGGAACCTTATTCAAAATGTGTGCAGCTGTCTTTAAGACCTCCCCCCACAAAGATAAAAGAAGGGTAGAGTGACTTAACATTGTCCTAACTATTTCTTTAAGCGTTCAGTTCCTTCTTTCTACAACCCCATTCTGATAAGGGATGCCAGGAGTAGTGTACTGAGGTACAATACCCTCTTCTTTAAGGAACCTAGCTAATGGTCCAGGCCTCTATCCCATCTCTGTATACCTACCATAATACTCACCACCCCTATCAGATATGACTACTTTAATAGATTTTTCTGATTATTTCTCTACCTCATTCTTAAAATCTTTAAAGGCATTGAAAATATCTACATTTTCAAGAAGTAGATAGAGATACATATATCTAGAGTAGTCATCAATGAATGTGGCAAAGTATCGCTCACCAGTAAGACAGGGTGAAAAGGGACTACAAATATCAGTGCGAATTATTTCTAGAAGTTCAGAACTTCTAGTGGCATCTTTATTAGGCGCGTGTGTTTACTTTCCCTTTATGCAATCAACACAAGTCTCAAAGTCAGTGAAATCTAGAGTGTGCAACACTCCTTCTCCCACTAACCTATTAAGCCTCTTAATGGAGATATGCCCTAATGTAACGACCCGAGAATCCGATTACCGGGAAGACCCGATAACCCGAGACTCGTACTGCCACCCACGAGCCCGAAGACTCGGAAGGGTTAAAAGGATGGTGTGGAGACTACACAAGTATCACAAATAATTACAGAAATTAAACAGTTATAATATTAAGCAGGAAACAAATTAACATTTTACATGGTCCACAATAAAATAACAACAACAGCAACCGTAGTCCACGACTAGTACAGTGACAAGAAAGAAAGTACAGCTACACGGGGCATCCCCCGGCTCTGACCACTGGCACTACCTCTGGGCACCCGCACCACGCTGCGCTCCTGACGCGCTCCCCGAAGGTGGCGCCTCACCTGAAACACGGTGAAAACACGCAGGGAATGAGTCTCGGAACAAGACTCAGTAGGGATCACTCGAACCCTACCTCGTAAAACGAGAAACCACTACACTAGCGGTAGGAAGTACCTCGGAAAGGAAAGCCCTGTACTCTACAGAACTAGACCCTACGGCACGCAAACCGACACACGTGCCACGGTACGAGAAGACCAAAACTCAACGGTCGAACCGTCAAAACCCGAAGGTCAGAAACGTACGACTGACAATCTGTCACTCCGTACTCGACAGGAGTACCACCCACTAGAAGCACAGCCGGTAGCGTCCCCTGACGTCTTACACCGCACCGCAGGTGAATCGCCTGACGTGGTAGGTTCTACCCGAGGCGCAGACACCGTACAAGTAACCACAACAAGTGACTAGCTGGGGTCACGCCCGTCGACGTGCGTCCACTGTCCCCAACCACGTGTGCACACACAGACCACGCGTCCTAGGTCTGGCCCTCTGACCGGTTTTCCCCTGGCACTGGACTCTGATTTGACGAGGGGCCCGACGGTAACCAGTCTAAAACCGTCCTCAGGGTAAGCCTCTCCACCTACTCCCAGGTGGGACCACTCACGTGTAAGCAGGCTACGACTAGTGGAGGGTCACACAGGAGTAGACTCTCGAGTCACGGAAAACAACGATGCAACCACAGGTACGAGGAACGCTCCTTGTACCAACACCGACGCACGGTGACACAAGCTGAAGTCACCACCTCCCGGGACCCCACGGCACCCCACGTGTAGCCCCCACATGATGCCCCACATCAGTCGGACTACGGGTCAGCACAGGGATCGAGACTAGCTCGTCCGGGACTCAAATTGGTGAAGAAGGGGAGTCGAGGTCACCGGAGGACCGCCTCCTGTAGTAGCGGTCGACCCAGGACAGCTATCACCTGGTCGTGGTCGGCCTGGAACCGCGACCACCCTGGTGCGCGAAGACGTGAAAGCGGTCACGTGAACACCGCCTTCACCTGGTAGTGGTCTCCTGGAGACCGCGACCAGACTCCAACGGTCAAAAACCATCTCGAAGACCGTGTCAGACCCCAGGCTGGAAGCGGTCGCCCCCTGACCGCTACCAGCAGTCGCGGTCAGTCGCGAGACCGCGACCACCTACCGACAGCACAAGCCCCAACGTTCGAAATCTTACTGATGGCGGTCCCCACCTGACCGCTACCTGATGAAGGCGGTTACTGGCAGACCGCTATCATCCCCGAAAATCGAGAACGACCGGGAACGGCTAAAAACACCATTCCACGCCCCCATACCTCCACCGGAGAGGGGGAAAACAAAGGGGAAGACCCCTGGGGACCCCTAGCATGATTCTAGGCCATCAAAACACGAATCCATGCATTGAATCTATAGATCGGGCGACTCACCCCAAAACATGGAAAACCCCAAACATGCTCAAATAAGCCCCTCTCGGCCTCCCCTCGGCCTATAAATCACGGAAAAGATCGGCTAGAGGCTAAGGAACGTCACCCTACCTCAATGGAGCGAATGCTCCGCCGAATCACCCACGAATCGCAAGAATGCTCGAAGCTTCACGAACTCCCCACGCTTCCCACGCTTGCCGCACGCCCACGAGATCGCCTCGCCGTCACCCACGCGTCCGCGCCGTCGCCCCGCCGCCGTCCGTAGCCGGAGAGGGGTTCACCACATCCGAATGGGAGAGAGGGGAGAGAGGAGGGCGGCCATGGTTGGGGAAGGAAGGAGGAAGAAGAAGAAGAAAGAGAAAGGAGAAAAGAAAAAGAAAAGAAATAGGTTTAAATAGGAAAATCTGATTTTTCAAAAAATACCAAAAATTAGAAAAATACATTTCCGAAATCCTCGGAACGCACCGATCGCAACGGTACCACTCGTGCCTGGGGGAACCGCCCGGTTCGCCCGCAGCGAGCTTCCGAAGTAAAAGCCGAAACACACACCGGAATCGGAAAACACACGCGGAAAAGTCGCGGAACGCCTCTGGACCTCCGAAACGACTCCGGAACGCGCCGATCCGAACACGAAAGATGTCCGAAACGAAATTTCGGACGCAACAGAGTCGGACGCTCCGAAAACCAGATCCGGGACCCACGAAGAAGGATCCGAAAGGTCCGGATATTACAGCCCTCCCCCCTTAAGGAATTTCATCCTCGAAATTGAGAACAACCAAAGGGGAAAGAAGAGGAAGACTCACTCAAACAGGTACGGGAACTGCTGACGCATCTCGTCCTCACGTTCCCACGAAGCCTCACCACCAGAGTGTCGCTGCCACACGACCTTTACCAAGGGAATGACCTTGTTCCGCAGGCGCTGCTCTCGCCTATCCTCCACGCGGATCGGAAACTCTGGGAGAGAAAGATCTGGAGTCACCTCAGGCCAAACGGCAAACTCGAGCACATGAGAGTCATCGGGCATATACTTCCGCAACATCGAGACGTGGAACACGTCATGCACCGACGCCAACTCAGGAGGTAACTGCAACCGGTAAGCAACCTCACCGATGCGCTCCACGATCGCGAAAGGACCAATATAGCGGGGACTCAGCTTCCCACGCCGTCCAAACGCATCACCCCCTTCATCGGAGAAACTCTCAAGAACACATGATCGCCCACGGCGAACTCGAGGGGCTGCCTCCTACGGTCAGCATAGCTCTCTGCCGACTCTGGGCCGCCAACATGTTCTGACGAACCAGGTGCACAACGTCCACACATTGCTGCACCAATTCTGGTCCCGTCAAAACACGCTCACCCACCTCAAACCAATCAAGTGGAGTCCGACAAGGACGCCCATACAATGCCTCATAAGGAGCCATGCCGATGCTCGAATGATAGCTGTTGTTATAGGCAAACTCCACCAACGGTAGGTGATGAATCCAACTCCCCTGCCACTCCAGGCAGCAGGATCTCAGCATGTCCTCCAAGGTCTGAATGGTCCTCTCAGACTGACCATCTGACTGTGGATGATACGCCGAGCTAAACGCCAACTCCGTGCCAAGAGCTCGCTGGAAACTCCTCCAGAATCCAGAAGTGAAGCGCGGATCCCGATCCGACACGATCGAAATGGGAACCCCATGCAACGGCACGATCCGCTCCACATACAACCGAGCCAACTTAGACACGCTCTAGCTGACTTTGACCGGTAACAACCGCGTCACCTTCGTCAGCCGATCCACCAGCAACCAAATACTGTCCTGCCCACTCAGGGTCCTCGACAACCCCACCACGAAATCCGTGGTCACATGGTCCCACTTCCAAGCAGGAACATCCAAGGGCTGGAGAGTACCTCCAGGTCGCTGATGCTCCGCCTTCACCTGCTGATAGATCAGGAACCTGGCCACAAACTCTGCGACATCTCTCTTCATGCCAGGCCACCAGAACTGCCTCCGTAAGTTCCGATACATCTTCGTCGCACCCGGGTGCACAATGTACCTGCTCCCATGAGCCTCGCATAACACCGCACGATGAACCTGCTCCTCGGCTGGGAGGTACAGCCTGCCACGAAACCTCGCAGCGCCGTCCTCGCCAAGTTCCACGTCAGCCATAGCCAGAATCCGGGGTAACTCAGGGTCCGCATGCTGAGCCTCTGTCACCTGACGACGGATAGCAGGAGTGACAGTCAGACTCGCAAGCACTGCCAACCCTGGCTCCTGGGGAATCTTGAGCCTGAAAGATACCTCGGGCACCTGTTCCCAGAGCCTCCACTTCCTCAACATCAAGGTACTGATCGCAACCTTCCGACTCAAGGCATCGACGACGACATTCATCCTGCCCGGCTGATAAGACAGGGTGAAGTCATAGTCCTTCATGAACTCCATCCAACGCCTTTGTCTGAGGTTCAGATCTCTCTGCGAGAACACATACCTCAAACTCTGATGGTCAGTGAACACCTCGAACTTCTCACCGTACAGATAATGCCTCCAGATCTTCAGCGCGAAGATCACCGCCGCTAACTCAAGGTCATGGGTAGGGTAGTTCTCCTCATAGGACTTTAGCTGCCGAGATGCATAAGCCACCACTCTACCATGCTGCATCAGAACAGCACCCAACCCGACGCCGGAAGCATCTGTACACACCATGAAACCTCCCGATCTAGAAGGTAAAACCAACATCGGAGCCGAGGTGAGTAATCTCTTCAGTTCCCTGAAACTCTGCTCACACACCTCGGATCAAACGAAAGGCACATCCTTCCACGTGAGCCTCATCATCGGGGTCGCAATGCGAGAAAAATCCTAGATAAACCGGCGATAATAACCCGCGAGCCCCAAGAAACTCCGGATCTCCGTCACCGACCTCGGCCTCGGCCACTGCATTACTGCCTCGACCTTGGCGGGGTCCACGGAAATGCCATCACCAGAAATCACATGCCCCAGAAAGTGCACCTTGCTGAGCCAAAACTCGCACTTACTGAGCTTCGCATATAACTGGTGATCTCGCAACGTCTGCAGCACCACACCCAAATGGTACGCATGCTCCTCAGCAGACTGCGAATAAATAAGGATGTCGTCCACAAAGATGACCACGAACTGGTCCAAAAACGGATGAAACACCCTCTGCATCAAGTCCATGAAGGCTGCAGGGGCATTGGTGAGCCCAAATGGCATCACCAGAAACTCATAATGCCCGTACCTCGTACTGAATGCAGTCTTCTCCACATCGGACTCGCGAATTCTCAGCTGATAGTAACCGGACCGCAAATCAATCCGCGAGAACACTCGCGCAGACTGTAGCTGGTCGAACAAGTCATCGATCCGTGGCAACGGATACTTGTTCTTAATGGTCACTTCATTCAGCTGCCGATAGTCAATGCACAACCGCAGACTACCGTCCTTCTTCTTCACGAACAACACGGGCTCACCCCAAGGGGAAAAACTAGGACGAATATACCCCTTGACCAACAGTTCCTGCAACTGCGCCCTCAACTCCCTCAACTCAGCGGGGGCCACACGGTAGGGAGCCTTCGCCAAAGGTCCCGTACCAGGCACAACCTCGATCACGAAATCGATCTCCCGCTGGGGAGGTAACCCAGGCAACTCCTCGGGAAAAACGTCGAAAACTCGCACACCACCGCAATGTCCTCGACATCCGGCTCCATCCGGTCCGACACAGCCACTGACGCGAGAAAACCCTGGCAACCTGAATCAAGCAATCGACGGACTCGAATAGCAGAGATAAGGAATCGAGAAGAGGTGGAACGGATACCTTGGAAATAGAAGGTCCTCTTGCTCGGATGCTGGAAGTAGACCCTCTTCATTCCACAATCCACCACCGCTCCATGAGTCTCGAGCCAATCCATGCCAAGAATCACGTCGTAATCCCGAAGCTGCAACGCATACAACCTGCCTGGCATACTCCATCCATCGATCCACACCGGAACCAGGTCGAAGCAATACGGAGTGACCATAAAATCACCGAAGGTAACTCCACTGCCAAATCACAGGACAACTGGGTCACCGACTCCTCGACGCTCGACGCGAAATCCTCCGAAATAAACGAATGAGACGCGCCAGAATCAAATAAAACCCGAGCCGCACAACCCAAAATCTGAACGGTACCTTCCATGAGCTGCGACGCCACTGCCTCTGCCCTGGTCATGTGCGTGATCTGGCCTCGAGCCCTCTGCCTGCCTCCCACGCTGGCTGACCTGGGTAGCGGCGGATACTGTCCCAGCTGCTGCTGCTGCCTCTGCTGTTGGGGAACCTGCTGCTGCTGAGGAAACTGCTGCTGCGGCGGTCTCTGGGGACAGTCACGCGCCATATGCCCTGGCTGGTCACACCGAAAATAGATAATCGGCGCCGTGCACTGCCTACCGGGGTGGGTCCCACCACACCGTGGACAAGGTCCTCGTGATCCACCCATTGATCCCTGACGCTGCAAAGGAATCGGCTGTTGTACACTGCCCGATGAAGCCTGCCCCTGATCCTTGGTCTTCTTCTTCCGGAAATTCTTCGAGAAGAACTTCTTGACCTTCGTACCGAAGGACGCAGATCCTGTCGCCGAAACTGCAGATGCCGGCACTCCTGAACCACCCGACGCATGCTGGAAGAAACCCTGCTGCTGGGTAGCCGACTGCTGGCTGCGACCTGACAAGGACTGCCCCTGGCTGATCGGTCCTCGAGTCCTCTGCATATCCATCTCCAGGGAAATCGCAACACGAGACGCTGTCTCAAGATCAGTGGCCCCATTCGCGATCAAATGGTGCCTCAACTCCAGCCTCAAGCCCTGCACAAACAGCGCGGTCCTCACCCTCTCATGCTCCATGATATGAGGTGCATACCGACCCAGCTCGACAAATCGGGCCCTGTACTGCAACACGGACATGTCACCCTACACCAGCTCCAGAAACTCCCGCATCCGCTGCGTAGCAACGACGTCTGGACAGTACGTGCGCTCGAAAGCACTAACAAAGTCATCCCACTCGATCTGCTCAAGTGGATGAAGCTGAAAAGACGTCTTCCACTCGGAAGACCACCACCTCCGAGCCGTACCCTGCAACTGGTTGTAGGCCAACACCACTCTGTCCTCGGCAGTACTCCTCGCGGAACTGAACATCCGCTCCATCTCATCAAGCCAATCACGAGCCGCATCAGGGTCTGCCTGGCCGCTAAAGTAAGGTGGATGGAACTGCATGAAGTCCCTCACTGCTCGGCCTGGCCCACCCCTGACAAACGAGCCCTCAGCAGCCTCTCCGCCAAACTGCTGAGACATGAGATGGTACATGCCGCGGAAGAAATCCTTGGCCCCCGGAGCTCTCGCAGCATCCGCGGCCTCGGTAGCTCCCGGAACTCTGCTATGCTCCTCCTGGTCCCTCTGGACCCCCTACTGGATCTCTTGACCTCCAGCCGACTGCCCCTGCTGAGAGCGAGAACTCCTCCTCGGTGCCATACTCGCTCCTAAAGCAAAAGACAGAAAACACGAAAACGGCAAGGTCAAAATAAACACACGGTGCCCAATGCCAGCGTCACCTGTACATCATCGCTGTGGACTAGTGGACCACTACAATTACTTACGATTCTCATGTAATTCCACAACCGCGCTCTGATACCAGCTGTAACGACCCGAGAATCTGATTACCGGGAAGACTCGATAACCCGAGACTCGTACCGCCACCCACGAGCCCGAAGACTCGGAAGGGTTAAAAGGATGGTGTGGAGACTACACAAGTATCACAAATAATTGTAGAAATTAAACAGTTATAATATTAAGCAGGAAACAAATTAACATTTTACATGGCCCATAATAAAATAACAACAACAGCAACCGTAGTCCACGACTAGTACAGTGACAAGGAAGAAAGTACAGCTACACGGGACATCCCCCGGCTCTGACCACTGGCACTACCTCTGGGCACCCGCACCACGCTGCGCTCCTGACGCGCTCCCCGAAGGTGGCGCCTCACCTGAAACACGGTGAAAACACGTAGGGAATGAGTCTCGGAACAAGACTCAGTAGGGGTCACTCGGACCCTACCTCGTAAAACGAGAAATCACTACACTAGCGGTAGGAGAGTACCTCGGAAAGGAAAGCCCTGAACTCTACAGAACTAGACCCTACGGCACGCAAACCGACACACGTGCCACGGTACGAGAAGACTAAAACTCAACGGTCGAACCGTCAAAACCTGAAGGTCAGAAACGTACGACTGACAATCTGTCACTCCGTACTCGACAGGAGTACCACCCACTAGAAGCACAGCCGGTAGCGTCCCCTGACGTCTTACACCGCACCGCAGGTGAATCGCCTGACGTGGTAGGTTCTACCCGAGGCGCAGACACCGTACAAGTAACCACAACAAGTGACTAGTTGGGGTCACGCCCGTCGACGTGCGTCCACTGTCCCCAACCACGTGTGCACACACAGACCACGCGTCCTAGGTCTGGCCCTCTGACCGGTTTTCCCCTGGCACTGGACTCTGATTTGACGAGGGGCCCGACGGTAACCAGTCTAAAACCGTCCTCAGGGTAAGCCTCTCCACCTACTCCCAGGTGGGACCACTCGCGTGTAAGCAGGCTACGACTAGTGGAGGGTCACACAGGAGTAGACTCTCGAGTCACGGAAAACAACGATGCAACCACAGGTACGAGGAACGCTCCTTGTACCAACACCGACGCACGGTGACACAAGCCGAAGTCACCACCTCCTGGGACCCCACGGCACCCCACGTGTAGCCCCCACATGATGCCCCACATCAGTCAGACTACGGGTCAGCACAGGGATCGAGACTAGCTCGTCTGGGACTCAAATTGGTGAAGAAGGGGAGTCGCGGTCACCAGAGGACCGCCTCCTGTGGTAGCGGTCGACCCAGGACCGCTATCACCTGGTCGCGGTCGGCCTAGAACCACGACCACCCTGGTGCGCGAAGACATGAAAGCGGTCACGTGAAGACCGCCTTCACTTGGTAGTGGTCTCCTGGAGACCGCGACCAGACTCCAACGGTCAAAAACCGTCTCGAAGACCATGCCAGACCCCAGGCTGGAAGCGGTCGCCCCCTGACCGCTACCAGCAGTCGCGGTCAGTCGCGAGACCGCGACCACCTGCCGACAGCACAAGCCCCAACGTTCGAAATCTTACTGATGGCGGTCCCCACCTGACCGCTACCTGATGAAGGCGGTTACTGGCAGACCGCTATCATCCCCGAAAATCGAGAACGACCGGGAACGGCTAAAAACACCATTCCACGCCCCCATACCTCCACCGGAGAGGGGGAAAACAAAGGGGAAGACCCCTGGGGACCCCTAGCATGATTCTAGGCCATCAAAACATGAATCCATGCATTGAATCTATAGATCGGGCGACTCACCCCAAAACATGGAAAAACCCCAAACATGCTCAAATAAGCCCCTCTCGGCCTCCCCTCGACCTATAAATCACGGAAAAGATCGGCTAGAGGCTAAGGAACGTCGCCCTACCTCAATGGAGCGAATGCTCCGCCGAATCACCCACGAATCGCGAAGAATGCTCGAAGCTTCATGAACTCCCCACGCTTCCCACGCTTACCGCACGCCCACGAGATCGCCTCGCCGTCACCCACGCGTCCGCGCCGTCGCCCCGCCGCCGTCCGTAGCCGGAGAGGGGTTCACCGCGTCCGAATGGGAGAGAGGGGGAGAGAGGAGGGCGGCCACGGTTGGGGAAGGAAAGGAGGAAGAAGAAGAAGAAAGAGAAAGGAGAAAAGAAAAAGAAAAAGAAATAGGTTTAAATAGGAAAATCTGATTTTTCAGAAAAATACCAAAAATTAGAAAAATATATTTCCGGAATCCTCGGAACGCACCGATCGCAACGGTACCACTCGTGCCTGGGGGAACCGCCCGGTTCGCCCGCAGCGAGCTTCCGAAGTAAAAGCCGAAACACACACCGGAAATTGGAAAACACACGCGGAAAAGTCGCGGAACGCCTCCGGGCCTCCAAAACGACTCCGGAACGCGCCGACCCGAACACAAAAGATGTCCGAAACGAAATTTCAGACGCAATAGAGTCGGACGCTCCGAGAACCAGATCCGGGACCCACGAAGAAGGATCCGAAAGGTCCGGGATATTACAGCGTCGCATGTCCAACTCCGGAAAGTCAATGACTGTCGGAGCCCTCCGAGTCCGCCTAGACGGACAGAGGTCCCAACCGACACCGGACCGCGTCGTCCCGGCCGTCCCAGTCCATAACTCCTTTGAAGGACTGGCGAAGCTGAAGGAGAAGGCGATGCCCACAGCCCCGGTCGTAGCACCAAAGGGGACGCCGGCTCACAGGCCGGCTAAATTGAATCAAGTCTGGGTACCTAAGGAGACCCAGCCCACTGCACCCGCCCAGGCAGGGCCCAGCACTTTCCGCCCCAGGAGGGCCCGGTGCGATGACAGGGTCGAGGTAGTGACCCCCACTCTCCGACCGGCACCCGTCATCCCGGTGCCGTCTATGAATGTTCATCGCCGTCGCCGAGGGCGCCGGCACAATGCCGCCCGCCGGGCTCTCACGGCCTACTCCCCTCCTGCCGCCGTCATCGACGCGCAACCCCAGGCCGCTCTCCCTGACCAGGAGTGGGAAGGGATCGAGCAGGCCATGAGGAACTACCTCCGAGGCCCGGGTAGCACCCCCGCTGGCCGCCAGAGACTACTGGGGGCAATGGCCTCCGCCTTCCAGAAAGAAAGGGGGGAACCCGCACCTAGAATGGAGTCGAGGACCCGCCCGGAGGAGTCGCGCCAGTCCCCTGTACGGGAGGAAGCGCCGCCCCGACGGTCGATCTTCGACAGGCTGACATTCCCAGGAGGATCGTCCAGGAGGGCGTCAAGAAGAAATTAGAATAAGAAGTGGCAGACATTCACCTGCAATATGGCAGGAGTTCATGGTCGGTATGGGGCCCTACCCACCGACCCGGAAGAATTGGCCTGAATAGCCGTCAGGCCGGGACCCCTTACCAGAAGAAGGAGAGCGGCAGGCGCCGCGACACCCACAGGCGCCGAAGGGGCCCTACCTGAAGAGCCCCTTGCAGCCCTCACGGCCAATGTGGTCACCACCGGCGACACGAGTGGCGGACCCTCGACATCATCCGAGGACGCCCCGGCCGAAGAGACAGGGGGCATGCCTAGTCTTCCCACAGCTGACCCCACAATGCTGCTCATGATACAACGATTCCAGCAGGAAATCGAGTCACTCAAGAAGCAGCTAAGTGAGCGGGACTCACCTCCCCCGATGTCCTTGCAGACCGAGGTTATACCCGAAGTACCCAGGGACAGGGGGCAGTCTTCAGAGGCCGCTCTTCCAGCGACCCTCGATCCGCTCGGGGGCGCGCCCCCGCAGCAAGCACATTGCACAGCAGTGACCCCGCCACAGGCTCCGCTTTCACAAGGGTCCCCTATGCCCCCCCGAGCGACCGTGGTAGCCACCCTGAGCGCGCAGCCCGCTCATTTCTACCCGAGCCTAGTCGACCCAGCGGCAGTTAGCCGTCTGATGCTTGAACAGATGATAGATATGAGGCTGGCTGAGAGGGGCGATGGGGATCAGACGTCTTTCGACGTCTACCGGATACCCTACCCGGCTCACTATGCTGCCAGGAAGTTGCCGGCTGGCGTCACCAAGCCGCCGAAATTTGAAAAGTTCAACGGGCAGGGGTCTCCTAGAGAGCACATTGCCTACTATGTGAACGTCATGGGAGACCTCGCTGCTGATGAGGCCTACCTCCTGAAGTTCTTCGGCTCAACACTTACCGGACTTGCCTTCGAATGGTACTCCGGCTTGTCACCCGGGTCGGTGGCCGATTGGCCCGACATGCAGAGGAAGTTCAAGGAAAGGTTCTACGTTGCCGAGAGAGAAGTCACCATGGCTGAACTCTACGCCACAAGGCAGAGGGCTGACGAGTCGGCTCTCGACTACATTAAAAGATGGAGGAACCTTAGCATGAGGTGCAAACGCCCCCCATATCAGGAGGACGCAGTGCAGATCTGTAAGCAAAACTTAAAGAAAGAACTCCTAGAAAGGATGATCGGCACTGAGGTCAAGACATTTGACCGCCTGAACAATGTGGTAGCGAATATCGAGGCATTCTTGGCCCGATACTCCTCCACCCCAGCCATGTCAAGCCAGAGAGCTAGGCAGGCGGAGAAGAAGCCGGCTCCCCCGGAGGTTCATGCACTAGACTTCCAGGCTTTTGAAAAGCAGAAGGAGAAAGCCAAGGGAGCGGCCAACCCTCCGCCGCCCAGAATTACAGAGCGGCGGGAAGGCCCCTCGCTGAGAGAGAAGATGAGAAACAAGTTATATTCCTTCTCCCGAGACAAGTCCAAGCTCCTGTCTGAATGGGCAACCAGCTACAATAAGATCACACTGCCAGAGCCGAAAAGGCCTGGCGACTCAAAGAAGAAGGATGACCCGCGCTTCTGCATGTACCACCGGGTGCTCGGGCATACTATTGAAGGCTGCTACGTCTTCAAGGACGTTATTGAGTCCTTAATCAAGGACGGGGAGCTGGACATGGGGGAGCATAAAGAAGATCCCCCGCAGCCACACGAGCTGCCCAGCATAGCCTCCTCCGTCAACATGATCTCACTATATCAAGAGTTGCCAGAAGAGTGGGCGGAAGCCTGTGCCCGCGCCACTTATGAGGCTTTTGTCCTGGCCCCGGCCCAAGATCAAGAGGGTTGGCAGACGGTGCCCAGAAGAAATAGAAAGGCACGCACCCCACGGTCCGCCCCAGGGATTCATCCAAGGGACGCGACACCCTTGCCGGCACCACCACCGGCGAGCCCAGTTTGCCTTGACACAGCCCCTCGACTAGTCATGAGACGGCCCACCCACAACAAGAAGAGCTCTGTCCCGCTGCGAATGCACCAGAAAACCAGTCCGGCGCTCGAGAAACTCCAGGCTATTATTGACGGGCTTGAAGATTATGAGCAGCCCAAAATCCAGCCCGTGGAACTAAAAGAATATGTCCCCTGGGAGAAGTTCGAATCACTCGAGCTGGCTCCAGGAACCAAAGCTGAAATAGAAAAAGAGCCTCCCCTGTGGGGTGAGCTTCCTCAGGAGCAGCCATTGGCCACGGCAGGGAAGAAGAAGAAGAAGAGAAGACCCAGGGGCAAGAAGAAGAGGTCATCCTCGCCTGCAACACTCTCTCGGCGCTGTTCGACACCGCTCTCTCCCTGGAAGAAAAAGAAGAAGACCCACTCCATGAGCCGGCAGAGGTGAGTCAAGCTGAAGCATCCACCTCCCAGCACGCCACCAGGTCAGGGAGGAAGTGGGGGCACCCTCCTCAGGGCACCCTCAACATCATGCTCAGGGGGGAACAACCATACCAGGTTCCCGAGCCTGAGGTCCGAGGCACTGAGATCCCTCCCCCATCAGGTCTCTACCCCGGAGGCACCAAGAGTCAAGGCGCCCCGTCATTCGCCGAGTTCCTGTCAGCTCGAGTAAGAAGGCGGGCGCACCCCCAGGGGTCCTCTGCGACCAGTAAAGTAAGCATCCCCCAAGCTCTACCAGCTGCAACTCCTGCCCGGCCAGAGGAAGAATTCAGCGGCACCCCAAACCTCGCCGAATTCATGCGAGCAGTGGAGGAGGCCCAACAGGCCCCGCCCGCTCAACAGGCTGCAACAGATCCCGCAAAGGAGGCGTCCCCTGATCAGACACCCCAGCCTCAGGAGGGGAGCAGGCGCGGCAAGCCCGAAGAAATGAAGTTGCTCAAGGTGCGGGCTGCCGAGCGGATAGTCAGACACCTCAAGAAGATCCCGACCCGGTTCACCATATGGGAGATGTTGTCCTTGAACGAGGAAACACGGCAAGCCATCATAGCCGCCCTCCAGACCCCAGCACAGCTTGAAGCTTGTCTGGCAGAGATGTCGCCTTAAGTGGCCGTGGCCTTCACACAAGAGGACATGCTCCTGCCAACCTGCAGTCACAACAGACCCCTCTACATGAAGGGGCAATTGAATGGCCAGCCCATCAACAAGGTCCTGATCGACCCAGGGGCAGCAGTGAATATACTCCCTTACCGGGTGTACCAGAAACACTATTTCGACGTACACTTGGTTGAGGTTAAAAATGTCAAGATAGCTGGCTTTAACCAGAAATGTGAGGTGCCCATGGGGGTTGCAGAGTTCAACTTGACCTTTGATGACTTCACCACAAAGGTCCAGTTTCACGTCATCAACTCCAACACTTCCTATAAGGCGTTGCTTGGCCGGCCTTGGCTACACCAGAACAGAGTGGTGCCCTCCACCCTGCATCAATGCATCAAGTACCCCTATGAGGGAAAGGAAGTCAGGATCTTCGCCGACCTCCACCCGTTTGAGGTGTTCGAGTGTCACCTGTCAGATGCCAACTTGTACTTAGAAAAGGCGAAGCAAGCTCCTCAAGTCATCCAAGACAAGGGAAAGAAGAAAATGGAATCAGGAGGCTGGTTTCCTCCGCCGCCCCCAGGCTATGTGGCTCCCCCACATGTACCATTTATTGCACAAGAAGAAGGGGTATTTAGGGCAGCCCCTCTCGCTATCTACCCCACACCAGGAGCACCCTGCCTCGAAGACCTGCTAGAAGATGTCAGGGTCCCGCCAGGGATCGTCAAGCCGATAGTGGAAATTGAATGCCAAGTAGCTGAACAACTGAGAACCTTCGAGGTGCCTAACCCTGAGGGGCCGCCCACTATCTTCTATGTGGCCGGGGATAAGCCAGTCAGGGAAGACGACGATTGCCGGTTCCCTGACGAGTTGCACGACCCGCACGTCCCCATCACGGGACTTCCCCACATGACTGACCAGGCAGCCAGAATGGTCAGAAAGCAGAAGATTCCTTCCTACCAGCCCTCCAGCCGGAAAGAAATGTTTGAAAGAATGTGGAACCCGCCAAACCTGGATCGACGATTGCTGAAAATCACCAAGCACCCCGGTCTGGGCTTTTCACTAGAGGAATATTACGAGACTGACGTCATATCGGTCTCAACATGGTCTGGCGACGACCCCGCAGAAGCTACAGATTCGCGGGAAGCCTGTCAAGATGCATATCCTGGGCCCCCGGTCCAGGAGTCACAAGACGAAGAAATCTTCTTTGGAAACCTCTCCGCCGCCGCTGCATCGAGAAGACCCCCTCCTTCTCCGAAGTGTCGACCGCGAGAGGGCACACCAGCGAGGCACCTCCACCCCGGCCGGCCGGCAAAACAAGGAGCAGAAGCATGGGCCAGGCTCCGAGATCCCCTCGATACGACCCCGTCATGTACGCCTTGTACCATAGGCAGCAACGGGAGATCGAGACGCTAAAAGTACGACTGGCTGAGTTGACCTCGCTAGTCGCCGACCTGATCCAGGGTTCTCTCCCCCCGCAGGGTGGCCGCATGCCTCGGCCCCGAGATGCCAGTCCCGACACCCCCGTCTGGTCAAGAAGGGAGTTGAGAGACGCGGCAAGCCTGTTGATCGAGCGGCCAACCAGGCAAGGCCTAACACTCCAAGAGAAGCTGCAGAAGCCCTACTCCTTCCCGAGAGAGAAGACCCGGGGCATCTTCGACTGGGCCCTCCATTACGGCAAGGTCTCCCTCCCACGGTCCAAGAGGCCGCAAGACATCCGAAGAAGCGGGGACCCACGATTTTGCCCTTACCACCAGATGCTGGGCCACGCCATCGAAGACTGCTACGTCTTCAAAGACATTGTCCAAGACCTCATTGAAAGGGACGAGCTCAGGATGGGGGACTATGTGGTAGCCCCGCCACGCCCCCACGTGGCGGACAGCCCCAGGGCAGGAGCCTATACCGTGTCCATCCACTACCAGGCCCCTGAAGATGCGGCTGCCCCGGCCCCCGTCCGAGCTGTCTACGATGAGTACACAGAAGACCCCAAGGTGGCCCCGTACCTTTCTGCACCAGCGGACCTCGCCGACCCGGCGGCTACGGCCCAGGAGGACTGCGGGGTGAATACAGCCTCCATGCCCAGTCATGATGAACAAGAAGACGAGGATGCCATCCTCGAGCCCGAAGACAATGAAGACCAAGACTTCGTCGATTTGTCGCCAGTCCCGCCGAAATTGAAAATGGCGGCCAGGCCACAGTTGACGAATTGATTGAGATCAACCTCGGCACGGAAGGCGACCCCAGGCTGACCTTTCTAAGTGCTCTCGTACCCCCTCGTGAGAGAGAACAATACATAAAACTGCTGCAAGAGTTCGGGATTGCTTTGCCTGGAACTATAAAGAAATGCCCGGACTCAGCCCCGAGGTGACTCAGCACATCTTGTCCATCGATCCCAAGGTGGAACCAGTGAAGCAACCTCCCCGGCGCATGAGGCCAGAGCTAACCAGCCAGATCTGCAAAGAGGTCGACAAGCTCATAAATGTCAGCTTCGTGGCGAAAAATCAATACACCACATGGCTGGCCAATATTGTACCAGTGAAAAAGAAGAATGGACAGATCAGGATTTGCGTGGACTTCCGCGACCTGAATAAAGCCTGCCCGAAAGATGACTTCCCGGTGCCTATCACCGAAGTGATGATTGACGCAACCACTGGCCACGAGGCCCTGTCCTTCATGGATGGGTCGTCCAGCTATAACCAAATCTGGATAGCCGACCACGACCGGGTCCATACAGCCTTCCGGTCACCCAAAGGGATATTTCACTACAAGAGGATGCCCTTCGGCCTCAAGAATGCCGGTGCCACATATCAGCGGGCGATGACCAAGATCTTCGACGAGCTGCTGTACGGCAAGGTCGAGTGCTACATTGATGATCTGGTCGTCAAGACCAAGAAAAGAGACGAGCACCTGAGTGACCTCAGGGTCGTCTTCCAAAGGCTCCGGCAGTATGGGCTGAAAATGAATCCCATGAAGTGCGCCTTTGGCATGTCCAGTGGGAAATTCCTCGGCTTTATTGTCCGGCACAGAGGGATCGAGATCGACCCCCTGAAGATAAAGGCCATCCAGGAGCTGCCTCCTCCGAGGAGTCTGGGAGAGCTGAGGTCCCTGCAGGGGCGTTTAGCTTACATCCGCAGGTTCATCTCCAACCTGTCAGGGCGCTGCCAACCCTTCCACAGACTGATGATGAAGAATGCACCCTTCAGCTGGGGCCACGAATGCCAGCACGCGTTTAACCAGCTAAAGGAGTACCTGAAGACCCCGCCTGTCCTGGGGGCACCTGTCAAAGGCAGACCGCTGATTCTGTACATAGCGGCCACCGAATATTCACTGGGGGCAATGCTCGCCCAGAACAATGATGAGGGAAAAGAGCAGGCTCTCTACTATCTCAGTCGAAGATTGGTGGGTGCAGAGGCTAAGTACACCTCGATTGAGAAGATCTGCCTTGCCTTGGTCTTCGCAGTCAAGAAAATGAGGCACTACATGCTGTCCCATGAAGTCAGCTTAATATCCAGGGCCGACCCCATTAAGCACATCCTCTTCCAGCCAGTCCCAAAGGGGCGCCTCGGCAAGTGGGCCGTGCTACTCATGGAATTTGACATCACCTACGTGCCACAGAAGGCCGTTAAGGGACAAGCCGTCGCGGATTTCTTCGCAGCACACCCCGTGCCCGAAGACTCCCCTTTGGCCACCGAACTACCTGAAGATGAAACACTAGAGGTAGACCAAGTACAACAAGCCCTCTGGCAGCTATACTTCGACGGGGCCTCGAGAACAGAAGCGACCTCGTCCGGGCGCGCCAAGGTACGAGCCGGAGCAGGCATCGTCCTCAAGTCGCCAGACGGAGAAGTGATGCATACTTCCTGCTGCATTAGCAAACCCTGCACCAATAATGAAGCAGAATATGAAGCTTTGATCATCGGCCTCCAGGTCGCCCTTCAAATGGAGATCAAGATGCTCCAAGTGTTTGGCGATTCGCTGCTGGTCGTCAAGCAAGTCCAGGGGCAGTTTGATGTCCGAAAACCTGAGCTGCTCCCGTATCACACTAAAGCAAAAGGGCTCATGGAGCGGTTCTACCTCCTTGAGATAGGCCATGTCGCCAGAGGGGAGAACGCACAAGCCGACGCATTGGCAAAATTGGCAAGCTCACTGGCAGTGCCTCCAGATGGATCTCTCCATATCCAAGTAATAAACCAGCGCCAGATGCCCAGCATGGTAGAAGAAGAGCCAGAAGAAGAGAACCTAGAGGTCACTGCAGCAGAAGCCGTCGGCCTACCTGACTGGAGAGCCTCCCTGATGCAGTGGTTCAAACACCAGCAATTACCTGACCGAAGAGAAGAAAGGATCAAGCTAGTCAGAACCAAAGACTCCTATGAGCTCCGAAACGGAATATTGTTCCGAATTGTGGCGGACGCCAAACAGAAGCTACTCCTCCGATGCTTGTCCACTGAAGAAACTTGGAGGGTTATGAAGGAGGTCCATGCCGGCACAGCTGGCGCGCACCAGGCGGGGCCGAAGATGAAAATTGAAATCAAGAAACTTGGCTACTATTGGCCTGCAATGTTCAACGACTGTTGCGAGTACGCTAAGTCGTGCCAGAGATGCCAGGAGCATGCCACTATACCCAGGAGGCCTCCCGTGCAACGGCACCCAACCACGCCCAGTTGGCCGTTTGCCCAATGGGGAACAGATGTTGTGGGCCCCTTACCCGCATCCTCCACAGGCTGCAAATACATTCTGGCGGCGACCGACTACTTCTCCCGCTGGGCAGAGGCTGTTGCCTTACGGGAGGTCACCGGAGAAATCGTGGTCAGGTTTGTCCGCCGCAACATTATATTCCGGTTTGGCGTGCCCGACCGGATTGTGTCAGACAACGGCAGCCACTTTCGCAACCAAAAAGTTTACCGGCTAGCAAAAAAATACAAAATTGACTGGAGGACATCGACTCCTTACAATCCACAAGCCAATGGGCTGGCCGAAGCTTTCAATAAGACACTTTGCACTCTCCTGGCCAAGACTGTTAGCTCTAACAAAAGGGACTGGGAAGAAAGAATGTATGAAGCACTTTGGGCGTACCGAACCATATACAAGACCCCAACGGGCTGCTCGCCCTTCTCTCTCATATATGGCTCGGAAGCAATCGTCCCCGTCGAACTGGAGATACCGTCCCTCAGGGTCGCCATTCAGCATGGGCTTGTCCCTGAAGGGCAGACCAACACCGAGCGAAGGCTCGACGAACTCTCCAGTCTGGAAGGAAAGCGGCTTCAAGCCCAACAGAATATCCAGGTCTACCAGGCCCGGATTGCACGCGCCTTTGACAAGCTCGTCAAGGAACGCGAATTCAAGAAGGGCGACCTTGTCATGGTCAAGAGAAGAGGTCTCATGGTGGCCAACCCCAAGGGTAAGCTAAACGAGAACTGGCTCGGACCCTACGTAGTCCAAAAAGTCTACGAAGGCGGAGCCTATGTAATTGTCAACCACCGCGGGGAGGTTCAATTCCCGCCTCTTAATGGAAGGCACTTGAGGCTGTACCACGCGCCGGCGCCCCCATTCAGGTAATAATATTACTCTTCGCCCCATTTTGGGGCGGATTTGCGTGATTAATGTCCGAATGATTTGGCCACCAGCCGGGTTTCCAAAAAAGGGAAGAAAAGAATAGAAAGACAAAGAAAAAGAAAAAGCAAAAAAAAGAAAGAAAGGAATAGGAAGAGAAAGAAAGAAGGAGCAAAAAAAAAAAAGAAAAAAGGGAGAAAGAAAAAAAAAGAAGAAGCAAAAAAAGAAAGAAGGGAATAGAAAGAGAAAGAGAGAAGAAGCCAAAAAAATGGAAAAAAATGGAAAGAGAAAGAGACAAGAAGCAAAAAATGGAGAAAAAAATGGAAAGAGAAAGAAGGAAGAAGTAAAAAAAAGAAGAAAAAAAAAAGAAAAAAAAGAAAAAAAAAGAAAAAAAAGAAAGAAGAAAAAAGAAGAAGAAAAAAGAAAGAAAAAACAAAAGAGAAAAAAAGAAGAAGAAGAAGAAGCCAGAAAAGGGGAACGCCCCCCATTTCTAGTCACCGCCCCGCATCAGCGGGGGTACTAAAAATTGATTTAAAGAGAAAGAAACAAACTCTTCTCTCCGTCCTCCACGGGCGGTGAGTACCTCTTTGGCTCGGACCTCGCGTCCGGGTCATTGACTAAACAAACTCTTCTCTCCGTCCTCCACGGGCGGTGAGTACCCCTTTGGCTCGGACCTCACGTCCGGGTCATTGACTAAACAAACTCTTCTCTCTGTCCTCCCCGGGCGGTGAGTACCCCTTTGGCTCGGACCTCACGTCCGGGTCATTGACTAGACAAACTCTTCTCTCCGTCCTCCCCGGGCGGCGAGCACCCCTTTTGATCGGACCTCCCGTCTGAGTCACCGACTAGACAGACCTTTCTATCCGCCACCTCTGAACGGCGAAAGGGGTCTCTGGCCAAGCACCCCTCACTCGAGACCGGCACGCGCTTCCAATATTGCGGCAAAACCAGGGAGTTGCCCGCTCGGTATGGTGGAGTGGTCCCCTCGTCCTCCCCCTGGGAAGGCGAGCACTCTCCTGTGCCCTGACATGGGTCCCTGCCTGGTCCGCTCAAAGTGAATCCCCGCGAAGACTCATACCCTGCTAATGGGTCTCTACACAAAAAGGAGGAAAAGATACAAGAGCGAGGGAAGGGGAAGGAGAAAACAATATGCAAGGAAGAGAAAGAAAGGGTAAGAAAGACAAATGCATACACGAAGAACGCGTGAAATCATAAATGTTCTGCTCTATTCGAAGGAGGATCAGACTACATATGCTGCGGGGCATACCCCCTGCGTTACAAAAAATGTGGGAAAAGAAATGCCTAGTCAATGCCCCTGAAGATGTCCTCTAGGGGGAGGATCCCGACGCAAGGGAAGTTTGTCCTGTCGCGTAGTCGGCCCCTCAATCCCTCGAGACGGGCGAGTTCCGCTTCCACGGACGCCATTTCAACTTCGGCGACGCCGAGAGCTTCCCTCTCCTCCGCAACTGCCCTTCCCGCCTCGGCGAGGTCGAACTTGGCCGCTGCAAGGTAGCCTTCCAACTCCTCGATCCGGCTCTCGAGGGAGCGAACGCTGCCTTCGCCCTCCTCTAAGGCTTTCTCGTGGCATTCCTTGTTACGGCGTCGGGCCTCCAAGGCCTGCAGATACTCGTCCGCCTGGGCATCTAGAGCGGCGCGCTCGTCGGGGGCCTGGGTCTCCAGAAATTCACGGCGTCTGACGTACTTCAATAATAGCAAGACCCGCCGTGACCATTCCCCAGCGGACAACCAAGCACTTGCAACGCCCCAGTTAACTGCATCACTATGGTATGCACCTCCCGATACGACAGAGAAGCATCGGCGAGGAGCATCGTCCGTAAAGTGATCAGCATCTGACGGACTGGCGCCTCTGAGGACGTGTGACTGACTGAGGGCACGACCGGGGGAGTGAATTCCACAGTGCTGTCCACCTCTGCCCACAGGTCGGTATCTGCCGCCACTGAAGATGAAGGAAGGGCGAGGGTCAAGTCGCCCGGCCGGCGTAGCTCGACGAGAGACTCTTGGCCGACCACTGCCTGGGGAACGGAAAAGACCATTGCCGAAGCCTCCGGTGCCCCCATCGTTTGGAGTTCCCCTGCCCCCTCTGCCTCCGTCTGGCCCGACTCTGCCACTACTCCAAGGGGCAGGGGTGCAGGTGCCGTCACCCCGGCTAGAGGAGGAGCTTCGAGTAAGGCCAGGCCCGGAGTCGCCACCCATGAACTCCTCCCTCGCGGCTGAGACCCCTCCAGATGCGCACGGAGCCCCGCGAATATCTGCTGCAAGAGCGGGTCCTCCATCTGAGCCGGGAGTTTCGGGAAGGGCGGAAGCGGAACCACCAGCTGGGGTAGAAGTCCCGCTTCCACGACAGCAGCCAGGCTCTCTCTCTCCAAGCCCAAGACTGGAGCCGGCCCCTCCACCGCTATCGGGCCAATGCTCGGTCTCCGTTTGGCCACGGCCTTCCGGATACGGCCAGGCGCCTTCCCCGATATCGGCATCGCCTGACCATGGGAATGGGAATCAGCTATTCGCCATCTAAAATAAACCATGCAAAAAGGGAGACCGCGGAGCCCGCATACTCACCTCAGCCGCTGGGATGATGCTACCCTCAGGCGCGATCTCCCCCTCCTCCAGAGGCTCGCCCGCCGCTCTGGTAGTACCGGAGGGCTCCACGGGCGTTTCCTCTCGGAGGGCGTCGAGTAAAAGAGCCAATTTGCCCATGCCGACATCGACCCCCGTTGGGCGGTCGATCAGCGCAGCCGGGGCAGCCTCCCCTGCAACCTCAAGTTCGGCCGGTTCTTGAAAATCCTAAAAAAAAAGAGAGGGGAGAAAGGGGGGAATAAGGTCGTCAGTCGATCACAAAAAAAGGGAAGGGGAGCCGGCCCAAGCAAGCTCACACTCACAACGGTCTTCCCCACAAGGCTCGGGGAGCCAGCAAGTAAGGGAGCCCCGAAGACCAGCTCGGGCGCCTCTGATGCCCCGGACAATCTCTCGTCAGGAGCCGCTTCGTCGGAAGAGTAGTTGTAGTCTACCTCTTCCCCTGACGGAGACTCGACCGCCGTCGGCTCGGCCTGGGCCGGCAAAGGAGCTTCCACCTCGGAGTCCCTGTCCAGCACGTCCTCCTTCGGGCTAGGCGAGGCTCGCACCCCGATCTTCTTCCTTCTCACATATATCAGCGTCCCCGGGAGGTCGAGATCAGGCCACAATGACTCGGTGGCCGCTGCGGCAACGCCTGTCATGCAAAGGAAGATAAGCCATGTTAAATCTACTAGCCCCCGGGGCAAGAAAGGGGAGCTAACCGTACAGTCGAAAATATTTACCCCCTTCAGTCCCTGCGACACGAGGTGACCCACGGGCTTCCTCAACAGGCGAAGCCTTCTCGGGAGTCCCAGCCGTACCCTCGCCCGAAAGCAACACGGGTGCCGGTTCCTCCGTGCCGCCCGTAAGATAGAAGCGCATCGTCGCCATGCGCGAATCCGAGGCCAACTCGAGAGGCCGGTCGACCGCAGACGACACGGGCGGCCGATGAATCTCACCAGCTTCGTGGCTCGGCTCGGTCCGCGTGGCTTCGACTTCTTCCAAGGACAAGACAGGGGCCACCGACGAGACTGCCGTCGGAGCCGGGGATGCCGCAGTCCGCCGCCGTTTTGCTGTCTCTTGCCCTGCCGCCTTGGCAGCAGCCAGTGCCTCCTTAACGGGCGACAGCGCCCGGGGCCTTCCCGCTGCCTGCGGCGAGGGAGCCGCAACCGCCGCCGTGGTCGCCTCTGTTGGGATTGCAACTTCACCCTTGTCAGGTGTGGGCCCGGGCTCTCCCATAGAAGCTGAGACAAAAGAAGCACCCAGATGTCAGAACTCCACTCCAAAATAAAAAGGGGGGGATTCGAAGCACACACTAAGGAGCGGGGACACGGACCGGCGGGTTGGCCTGGCTCGGGACGGGCAGCTTCGAACTCCTCGAAAGACGGGACTAGTGGTGCCGGAGGAACAGCCGTCGGAGCCTTAGCCATTTCTGTCTTCCTCCGCTTTGTGTCCCGCTGCTTAGCCGCCTTGGCGGCGTCCACCGCCTTCTTCACAGGCGATTTAGCCCGGGGCCTCTTCGCAGCCTTGGGCAAAGGAGCCGTGGTTGGGGCCAGCGGCGCTGCTTCAAAATATGCAGGCTTCTTCACCAGCCGGAGGAGATTCCGGTACGTGGCCATCTGCGTGCTGTCGGGATGATCTGCAAAGAAAAGAGGGAAAAGAACGAACATGCATTTACGATTAGTACTCAGCTCACCGCGAAGGCCGCAGTGCTAAGAGACAAAACCGAAGAGCAAGAAGGGACTCAATACCATGAGGGCCAGTGTACAGCCGCAGCGTGATCGGCCAGTAGCTCATGGATGTCTCCTTGTCCCGACGCGCCGCCTCCCGGACTAGCCAGCAGACGTCTTCAATCGTCTGGCACCGGTCCGTGAGGTTGGCCAGATCCGCGTGCTTCTTTGAGGAGAGGTGACAGAAAAGGTTGAAGTGGTCCACGCCCCACCCGTCGGCATAATAATAAGGGATGTGCAGGCGCTTGCCCAGGATGGAGGCCGTCAGATCTTCAATCTTCATCCCATTCACCCGGAGAAGGACGTACAGCCACGTGGTGTCCTTATAGTTCTCGGGCTGCCTCTCTTCCCGCCTCATAAACGTGCGGTACGGGCAGGCCGAATCCCTCTCTGGACGCCAGCTTTTGGCAGGAGTCCCCTCTTCCTCCATGGGGAATGGATAATTGATGAGGTCCAGGCGGTCGCTCCCCACGTGGCACAGGTCCCTCAGCGTCTTCTGGTAATGATCCTTGGCCACCGGGGGTAGCTCCACCTTCGGCGTCAGCCTCTTATCCCGGGCTTCCCGACGAGCCACCAGATATGCTGCCACCTCCTTTTCCTGTCTGTTCCTGAGCCAAAGAAGATGGTCTGGCTCAATGTCAAGAACCGGCACCGGCTGCCGATTAAGGAACTTCCTCTCAGCCCCATCCCAGCAATCGGTCTTGTGCAGCCGATAGAAGGCCGTCCGGCTATTCCACCACTTGATATAATCCTGGGTCACTCGCGGAACACGACCCGGGGCCGGTACTCTGAAGGAGGCAGAGTCCGCCTGGTGGAAGAAGTCCCACCAGCTCCTGGCGTGTTCAGGAACTGAGCTCCCCCGGACACTCCGCAAGGGCAGGCCGAACTGTGCGCGATAAGCAGGGATATGCTGGTCATACCCAAAATTGCGACCGAACCGGAAGGGGTAGTACGGCTCCAGCAACACGTTCTCCCCTTTCCTGAACACCAGCACGCTCGGGCGGATCGACAGCGCCCACTCCCTCAGCTCTGGCTCCAGCAATGGGCGGATCACATTCTCCTGGCTAATGGGATGGACGTACCTCTCCACCTGGTCGTATTTGCATTCCCTCTTGTTGTTCACCAGAGGGCTCGAGTGCGCCGCTAGAGTCCAGAAATGAATAGACCCGACCGCATCCCGGGGGACCGTTGTCAACCGGCCCCGAATATCGTACATCCGCATGGAGGTGGAGCCCGGCTCGGCGCTGGCAAATTCCAACATCCTCGGTATCAGCCCCCAGTCCTGGAGAACTCGCGGAGCAAACTCCGGGAACAGTGAGCAGACCCACGCGTTGAAGAAGTGCAGTGGGCACACGTACCGGGCCTGCCGCGGGAACTGGTGCGTGCTGATATCCCCCAGAGCCTTGTAAATTAAACAAAGGGTCGCCGGGCACAGCGACAGCCTGATACCCCATGCCATTTGACATGCCGGGTAGATAGCATCCGGCCGAATCACCGTACGGCATGGCGAATGAGCATAGCCAGTACGTGAGATAGGCGGCGCAGTGGGTCTGGGGATCCAAGCCCATCGGGTTGGAGCCACCCCGACGCCCCCGGGTGGGGATCTTCACGTCAAGCTTCGGCTTCGCACGCTTCTTGGGAGCCACGGCGGTACCGACACAGGGGAACTCCTCGTACCGCTTTGGCCCGTCATAAAAGTATTCCAGCCACAGGGGCATGCGTACCCTCTTTCTGTCCCCACGGGCGGGCTGCTTTCCCTTATGCGATGCCTGGTACAGCTCCCGGTACGCCTTCATGAGGTACCGATATGAATACCCCAGAGAATAATAACCATCCCCGTTGGTCTCATCCTTGATCAAGTCGGGGAGGCATACTTCTTCATAAGGCTCCCCGTCGATGGGCAAGCCACTCAGCTGGCTGAGACTCCACAAATCAAGTGAAGTCTCGCCCTCCGCCGTGTAGAAGGTGTTGGTCTCCGCGCTGAATACCTCTATCATGCCGCAGCAGAGACCCTTGGAGATGGGGTAGCCATACCGGGAAGCGTACACGCTATGATAAACACCGACCCGAACCAGAAGCGGAGCATAGTTGAACAGCACGTGCTCCGTAAACTCCACCGCCCTCTCCCGGAAGCTGTGTGCATCCTGAAACTTCAGCTCCCCAAACCAGCCCAGGGATAGCTCATACTTGAATCTGATGGCCAAGCAGTCCAAGATGAATGGCTCCTCTTTATAGCCCCACTTCAAGGGAGCCAAGAATAGGCCGAATCGAGGCGACTCACCATGCACCTTTCCGGCAGACAGGTCCCATCTTGCCGGAGTAAACTGAGGCGCCCGTACCAGCTTGTCTTCGGTCGGCAGCACCCCCTCGATCCCCAGGACTGGCTTCCACTCCCGGACTTCTCCCACCAGGAACATCGGAATACTCCGGGGGACGCTGTACAATAAGCTATCCCGGGCCTGCAGTATGGCTTGCTCGGCCCTCTTCACGACCCGGAAGTCTCGCCCTTCCCGCGAGCGAAAATGCTTCAGAAATCGAACCAGGTGTCTGTCCTTCGGGGAGTCCTTCCTGTACTCCCCGGTGACCCGGTCAAATGTAAAGCCGCTGTCGACTCTGGCAAGCCTCTGGAAATCCATGGTCTCCCCGTCAGACTCAGATGACTCTGCTAAAGCGGCTATTTCTGCATGCTCCCGATCCAAGTCCTCTACATTTAACCAGGTAACTGCTGGTACCGGGCCCCGTGGGATAAGATCAGCACCAATAACAGCAGCAGGAGCCGAGGAACCACTTGGGGCAGCCATTTATCTGCAAAGATACACAAATAGAAGATCAGAATAAGCCACATGCAAAAGGAAGTGAAAGACTGTAAAAGAAGGGCTTTGCTACAAGTCAAATGAACAAAATATTGCCAATTTCTGATGAAATTTCGGCAGAGTTTCCCCTAGGCCAGAGGCGTAAGGGGAAAACACGGGTGCGCGTCCACAAGGAGTGACGGCCCCAACAAAACATGGTGGGCCCCGAGAGGCAACACCAGAAGTCCGCCGAGCAAAAGTCTCCCTCCCTGGGACTTAAAGCCTCTTCACCGATACACTGCCCAGTGCCTTCCCCGGCACACCCTCCAGCGATCCTCACCGGCACAGCCCCTTGCTATGCTCCCCGGTACACCTCTCCGCCAGTTCACCGGCACACTCCAGCAGGCGCTCCCCGACACGCTCGTGACCCCGCTTCGCCGACACGCCCCCAAGAGGGCTCCCCCGGCACACTCAACCCCCGTTCGCCGGCACGCCCAGAAGGCCCGTCCCCGGCACACTTCCAACGTCGCTTCCCCGACACGCACATGGGACCTTTCGCCGGCACACCCGACGGGGCCCCTCGCCGGTGCGCCCTAAGGCGCTCTCCCCGGTACCCCTGACACCTCCTCGCCGGCACAACCGGCGCCCGACGGCCTCCCATACCGTGACGCTAGAAGAGAGGAATGAGAAGAGATGAAGAATGGAGAAGAAGAAGAAAGGAGGAGGGAAAGAAGAGAAACAAGGGGCTAGGGCCCCGTCGCCCCACGGCGGGAAAGGGAAGGAAGGAGAAGAGAACGGGAGGAGAAGGGAGGAGAGGGGAAGAATAGAGGACGGGAAGAGAGAAGACGGGGGGCTCCACGGCGGTGCCCTCACCACGACGACGACGACGGTGGCGGAGCGGGCGTCTGGCGCCGGAGAAGAGACGGAGAAAAGGAATGGGGGGGGTGGTGGTTCCGTCTGCCGAGGAGAGAAAAGAGGGAAAGAGGGGGTTCGAACGGGGGGGGGGTTCAAGTGAACCGCCCCCACCCCTTTTATACAAAAAAGGAAAAGAAGGAAGAAAGGAGAAAAGAGAAAAGGAAAGAAAAAAAGGGGAAAGGGAAAGGAGGAGAACGAATAAAAAACAAGGGGGGGGGGAAATAAAAAAAGGAAAGGGAAGAAAAGAAAAAAAAGAGAGAAGGAGATAAGGAAATAAAAAGAAAAAAAAAGAAGAAGAAGAAAGAAAAGCAAGGGATAAAAAAAAGGGGGAACAAAAAGGAGAGAGAAATAAATGTATATACATGATATTAAAATATATATATATATATATACATACTCATGTATACGCCTGCATACTGGTATCTTCTCACGCATCTGCTCGCACGTGTCAATGTGCGGGTCAATATCGTACGATAATAGGTGTCTCCGGAGAACGTTCCATCCCCCTGATCCTATGCAAATGGACGTCCGCAGGGGTGAAGGCGACTCTGCCCCTGCAGCTCTATCCTTGTCATAGTGTCACTACCCTACCGCCAAATAAGCCCGTCCCTGGCACGTCGCCCTGTGCTTTAGCCACCTTCTGTCACGCAAAACTACCATCATGGACCTTACGTCCGGATTGGTAAAACCCCCATCCTTGCGTTGGCATTAGTCCCTTGCCAACGAATAAGTCCCTTTCCGGCGCAAGGCCCTGTGCCCTAGCCACCCACTCCGCACAATATGGCCATTATGGACCTTACGTCCGAATCGGCACAGATTCTCCCGTTGCGCTGGCATTCTATTCTTGCCAACGAGTGAACCTTATCTTCCAGCGCAAGACTTCGTGCCCTAGCCGACACTCGCATATCACTCACTTGAAAAAAAAAAGAAAGAAAAGAAAAAGAAGAAAATGGGGTTAAAAATAGAGATATCCCGCCGGACTTGTCCCCACACGGGGACAAGGGTAAAAATGGCAACAACCCGGCTGTGGCGAAAACCCGAAAGGGCGCTACAGGCAAAATCGGGTACCCCGCCGCGTGAAAACCCGAGAGGGCGCGTGGGCAAAAGCAAGAGGGGGCCGGTACCGGCGAAAACCCGAAAGGGCGCTTGTTTCGGTAATGTGGTACAAAAAAAGAGAAAGAACAGACAAGAAAAGATCAACAAAACATGTCAGTTCCCGGCATCCTGTCGGCACTGACGAAGAGACCAAGAGACCAAGAGACTAAGAGACAACAAAACATGTCAGTTCCCGGCATCCTGTCGGCACTGACGAAGAGACCAAGAGACCAAGAGACTAAGAGACAACAAAGCATGTCAGTTCCCGGCATCCTGTCGGCACTGACGAAGAGACCAAGAGACCAAGAGCTCAACAAAGCATGTCAGTTCCCGGCATCCTGTCGGCACTGACGAAGTGACGAAGAGACCAAGAGACTAAGAGACAACAAGCATGTCAGTTCCCGGCATCCTGTCGGCACTGACGAAGAGACCAGGAGACTAAGAGACAACAAAACATGTCAGTTCCCGGCATCCTATCAGCACTGACGAAGAGACCAAGAGACCAAGAGACTAAGAGACAACAAAGCATGTCAGTTCCCGGCATCCTGTCGGCACTGACGAAGAGACCAAGAGACCAAGAGCTCAACAAAGCATGTCAGTTCCCGGCATCCTGTCGGCACTGACGAAGTGACGAAGAGACCAAGAGATTGAAAGAGACAACAAACCAGGTCAGTTCTCGACACCCTGTCGGCACTGACGAAGAGACTAAGAGACAACAAAGCATGTCAGTTCCCGGCATCCTGTCGGCACTGACGAAGAGACAAAGAGACCAAGAGACCAAGAGACCAGGTCAGTTCCCGGCACCCCGTCGGCACTAACGAAGAGACAACACACTGCTTCAGTTCCCGGCACCCCGTCGGCACTGATGAAGAGACCAATATACAGCTTCAGTTCCCAACATCCCGTCGGTGCTGATGAAGAGACAAAGAGAGCAACAAACCAGGTCAGCTCCCGACACCCTGTCGGCACTGACGAAGAGACCAAGAGATCAACAAACCAGGTTAGCTCCCGACACCCTGTCGGCACTGACGAAGAGACCAAGAGACAACAAATCATGTCAGCTCCCGACACCCTGTCGGCACTGACGAAGAGACCAAGAGATCAATAAACCAGGTCAGCTCCCGACACCCTGTCGGCACTGACGAAGAGACCAAGAGGCAACAAATCATGTCAGCTCCCGGCACCCCGTCGGCACTGACGAAGAGACCAAGAGATCGACAAACCAGGTCAGCTCCCGACGCCCTGTCGGCACTGATGAAGAGACCAAGAGATCAACAAACCAGGTCAGCTCCCGACATCCCGTCGGCACTGACGAAGAGACAAAGAGACCAACATATCATGGCAGCTCCCGACGCCCCGTCGACGCTGACAAAGAGAAGAAAAGACCAATAAAGCATGTTAGTTCCCGACACCCCGTCGGCACTGATGAAGAGAAGAAGAGATCAACATATCATGGCAGCTCCCGATGTCCTGTTGGCGCTGATGAAGATAAGAAGAAGCAAACATACCAAGTCAGCTCCCGACACCCCGTCGGCACTGATAAAGAGACAAAGAGATCAACGAACCAAGGCAGCTCCCGGCACCCTGTCGTTACTGATGCAAACGAGAAGAAGAGACCAACATGCTACGGCAGCTCCAGACGCCCTATCAGCACTAATGAAGAAGAGAAGAGACCAACATATCATGTCAGTCCCCGACACCCCGTCGGCACTGACGAAGAGAAGAAGAGACAAGCAAACTACGTCAGTCCCCGGCACCTCGTCGGCACCGACGAGGAGAAAAAAAGAGACCAGTACACCCGCAGGCACCGCCCGGCTCATCCTTCGCCTGCGCTACCCGTGGGTGGGGGGCATTTGTGGACACCAAAAATTGCACACCCAGATATCCTGCCCAGCCTCGCATCAACAACGACGCCGAGTGAAGAAACCCCAGAGAAATCAAGCACAAAAGGCCCCACAGCTCGTGGGCCTCAAAGAGAATCAAACGGGCCATGACTTGTGCCCACAATGGGCTCAGAACAGCCCCGGGTACACACACCCCCTGGAGAGCCCTTCAGCGGCACGCCCAGCCCCAAGAGGCCTCAACGGCACACCCTGGCAAGGCCCCAGCGACACGCCCTGGGGAGCCCTTCAGCGGCACACCCCCTCGGGGTCCCAGCGGCATGGCCCCAAGGCCCCTCAACGGTGCACCCCCCTGGGGGGGTTTCAACGGCACACCCCCCTTGGAGGGGGTTTCAACGGCACGCCCCCACGGGGGGTTCAGCGGCATGCCCCAAAGGGTTTTCAGCGGCACGCCCAGCAAGCCCTCCAGCGGCACACCCCACACGGGGTTTAGCGGCGCGGCCCTTCAGGGCTCCAGCGGTACGCCCTTCAGGGCTCCAGTGGCACGCCCATTCAGGGCTCCAGCGGTACGCCCATTTGGGCTCCCAGCGGTACGCCCTTTTGGCTCCCCCACGGCACGCCTGTTCAGCCCGCCAACGGCACAGCGGTGAAGCTTTTCAACGGCAAGACGACGTGCAGCCCATGCCCTACGCTTCCTTGGCACGCAGTGAGCCGTCTGAGGTGGCAACCGTCCATTGGGCCACGTGAGCTACCCCCCTGATGACCCAGGACGGGGAAGGTCAAAGGCCATCATCACAAGGCCACTTCCCGCCTTCAACGGCCGGGCTGGAGGGCTTCGGCTGTTGGAGGTATAAAAGACCCTCCGCTTCAACAAGGAAAAAAAAGAAAAAGGGGGGGGGGGGGGAGACGAAAAGAAAGAAGACACCTAGAGAAAGAAAGAGGGGAGCACACAGAGGGAGAGGCTCAGATAGGAGAACGCACAGAGGAGAAAGAGGAGAAGAGAGAAGAGAAGAAGAGGTCCTCCCGGCCTGAGCTCCGTCGGACGACCACCGTGAAGAGAGCAAGAGTAAGGGAGAGGGAGAGAGCTTAATGTAATGGGGGAGAGGGTGGGGATAGTGGCTAAGGTCTTAGGCTCCAATGCTTTCTTCCCTTTCGTATTCCATTCCCCCTTCCGTTCTCCGTCTTGTATTCTTTTCCTTTTTGTCCATGGCTTCATTTGGGTGTTTCCTCTGTAACATGCATGTATGGCTACGGCCTTTTGCCTCCCATGAATGAAGAATCACCCTCTTTGGGCTTCTCTTGCAATTTCTGTTGGTTTACCCCGCCTTCACAATGCATGTAATGTGTTGCCCGTTTTCTCCGATCCTCCGGTTTCTTTCGAGCCGCCACATCAATGCCATGCCTCCCTCGCGAAGCCTGACCTCGTGAGCCTTTCACTCATTTCCAGCAGCCTTTCCTTGGCCTCAAACCCCCCCCCCTCTTTCCCTGGACTAGCCTTACAAGTCTCCCAGCCCATATACTAGCCCTGTAAAACCTCCCAGCTCATGCACTCAGCCCTTTCAATCCTCCAGCGATGCACCTTTCCGGCACTTAGCCGGCACACCCAATGGCCTTCAGCGGCACACCCAATCCTGGCCCTCAGCGGCACGCCCAGATTGGCCCTCGGCGGCACGCCCAGTCCTGGTCCTCAGCGGCACACCCAGTTCTGGCCTTCAGCGGCACGCTACCCCTTGACCTTCAGCGGTACGCTACCCTTGTGACCTTCAGCGGCACGCTACCCCTATGGCCTTCAGCGACACACCCTTCATTCCCTCAACAGCCCCCCTTCTTGGCTTCGTCCCCGAGCTCTCTCCTTCGCGTTTTTCGAGGTTCTATAAAGGTGTTGCCCCTCCGGGGGGGCCCACCTCCAGTTGTCAGGTTCCGCCACTCTATGTGGGCGCGTTCCCTTTATCTCCCTTACGCCTCGGGTTAAGGGGAGATGCTGTCGAATTTTTGTGAGAAACTAATAAACAATTAAAGAGGCAAAAGGAGGCAACAAACAAGCAAGATAACTGACGAAACCTTCCAACTCATCAAACCACTGCCGGCATCACAACGAAAATTGAACCGAACTAATTAACTGCCCGACAGCCCGAATGTCCGACCCGCAAGAAAAGAGGCCGAACCGAATAAACAAAACAAGGGAGGAATTTTATATAAAACCACACGAAAGTTAAGATAAGAAGAAAAGAAAAGCCTTAAAACAAGTGATCCAAAATTGATCAGGCCTCTACAATCACGCCCCATTGGCCTTCAGCGGCACGCCTAGATTGGCCTTCAGCGGCACGCTTCCATTGGCCCTCAACGGCACAGGCCATCACCATATCCCGTTCAACCCTCAGCGGCACGCCCTTTCTGCCCTCAGCGGTACGCTCCCCGTCGACCTTCAGCGGTACGCCACTCCTTCCCTTCGCCGGTACACCCCCAGCCACTGTATAGACTTCACCCCCAGCCACTGTATAGACTTCACACTCCAACGTATAGACTTAGCCAGTGTATAGACTTGGGCAGCGTATAGACTTCACACCCCAATGTATAGACTTATCCAGTGTATGGACTTTGGGCAGCCAACGTATAGACTTCATATCCCAACGTACAGACTTCATGATAGCCAGTGTATAGACTTGGGCAGTGTATAGACTTCACACCCCAATGTATAGACTTATCCAGTGTATAGACTTGGCCAGTGTACAGACTTCCGGCCAGTCGACGCATAGACTTCAAATTGCAACGCGTAGACTTTGCTCCACTCTGCTCCAGTGTACGGACTTTTGGCTTGGCAACGTATAGACTTCGAGCCTGGGGAACGTATAGACTTTATATCACCCCCCTCCTTCACCGACACACTCTCCAGCAGTACGCCCCTCCCCTTTTGGCTTTGTTGCCCTCAGCGGTACGCCCCTTTGGCCTCCAGCGGTACGCCCTTTGCAGCCCTCACCGGTACACCCCTTCGCCACTCAGCGGCACACCCAATACCCAGCGGTACACTCCCGTTTCCCCCTTCGCCGGCACACTACATGCGTGCATATATACATCGCGATAAGGGCATTAACAATAGCAAATAAATTAATAAAAATTACGCTAAATTAAAGGACTCCGAATGCGCAATATTAATCACAATAAAAGAGGCGAGAGGGGTAATAAAAAGATTAATAATAAACAAATGACAATAATAAGAATGATCATAAAAAAAAAGAAGAAAAATCACCCCGGACAAAGGCACGAATAAACAGTAAACGCCAAATCAGAAATCCCAGAAGATATAACTAAGAAAGCCCCAGATAAAAGACGCTAATGCCTGCATTGCAGCCCTCTCTCTCCCCGGGACCCGGGGCAAAAGGGAATAATAACGCCGCCCTTTCAGGTCGAGCCCGAGTCTCGGGAATCACCCCGATATGGCCAGGCTTTGATCTAACCTCGGGCCGACATCCTAATCGGACCGGATTTGTTTTCTCGTTCCGGATACCTTCCGAATCCTCATTAAAATTGCCGCAAGCTCGGCAGACAGTTGAAGAGACCTACCTCGGTTTTCTCATCGTGACTCTGCCACGGACCCGTGTCCGAATACGAAAAGGTCTACGAGCGGCCGACACGGCCGACGGTCTATGGCCTTAATACAACTTTCAGTGTGACCTATTCCTATCTCTCTCGCATAATTAGCATTATTCTTTTCGGCCGCGGGGCCCCTAATTTCGGCAATTAATCAAGGGTATTCCCTCGTATGGGGGATGTAAATGACGTCGTGACCTTCATGGCGCGACGGGATTCGGTCCCGACACGAACCACACAATCGTCTGACGAAGTCAGATCGAGCGCACCATGGGCCCTTCGGAGCCCGAATAAATTGTCACCTCGGTGACTGGCACGCCCACGCACCCAATAAACCAACAGACGGTAAGCCAAATGCGCTCAACGGAAAGCGCGTCCACACACGCCCATCGACGTGGGTCCAACCACCCCCAACCACGTGTGCACACACAGACCAAGTGTCCTAGGTCTGACCCTCTAACCGGCTTTCTCCCGTAGCCGGACTCTGGCTACCGACGAGGGGCCTACGGTAACCGGTCCACAAACCGTCTCAAAGGTGAGTGCCCATACACCACTCCCAGGTGAGACCAGCACCTCGTACTGGTGGGCTACGACTAGTGGAGGGTCACTGAAGGAGTAGACTCTCAATCCAACGGAAAACAACGTCCGCATCCGACGACGTGCGGGAACCACCCCACGTACCAGCCCCGTCGCACGGTGGCCACAGTCAGAATAAAAATGGGGTTGCCACCCTCATGGGGCAACCAGGCATGTGACGGTCCACTCTTGGGCCGTCACAAGGATGTAACGGTCTAGGCAAGACCGTTACATGCACCCAACGGCCCGACGCAGACCGTTACACTGTCCCATGGAAAACAGAATGTAACGGCCCGGCGCGTTACACAAATGTAACGCGCTTGGCCCAGCGCGTTACACGAATGTAACGCGCTTGGCCCAGCGCGTTACGCAGACCACGTGGTCAAGTGGGAAAAAGGGGGTGTAACGCGTTTGCCCCAACGCGTTACACAAATGTAACGCGCTTGGGCCAGCGCGTTACACAACCCTCACGCCCAGGGTGAAAACGGGATGTAACGGCATAGGCCCAGCGCGTTACACGAATATAACGCGCTTGACCCCATGCGTTACATACCCTGACCCCCAACGGTCAGAAACCAACGGTCAAAAACCACCTGACGGCCCTGCCCAGGCGCGTCCCACTCAAATGGCGGTCAATCGGGGGACCGTCACAGTCCCTGACCCCCAAAGGCTAACTAAAGGGCATGTAACGGCCCCTCCCAGGCGCGTTACATCATGTAACGGTCCCTGGAAGGACCGTCACACGCACCCGATGGCGAAAATGGCGGAAACGCCCAAAAACTCCAACCACGTCCCCATGCCTCCACCGGAGAGGGGGAAATCAAGGGGAATGACCCCTAAGGACCCTTAGCATGCATCTAAGCCATCAAAACATGAAATAGCGGGCTAAAACCATAGATCGGGCGAGCTCTCCCCAAATCATGGAAAACCCCAAACCCGCTCAATCAAGCCTCTCTCGGCCTCCCCGCGGCCTACAAATCACGGAAACGAACAGCAAGAGGCTAAGGAACGTCACCCTACCTCAATGGAGCAAATGCTCTGCCGGATCGTCCACAAACCACGAAGAACGCCTTTGGAAACCCCGCCTCCTCACGCTTCCCACGCTTGCCGCACGCCCACGAGCTCGCCTCGCCGCTGCCCACGCGTCCGCGCCATCGCCCTGCCGCCGTCTGCAGTCGGAGAAGGGCTCACCACGTCCGAATGGGAGAGAGAGGGGGAGAGGGGTGGTGGTCACGGTGGGGAGAAGAGAGGAGGAAGAAGGAGAAGAAGGTGGGAAGAAAGAGAAAATAGGGGGGTTTTATAGAAAATCCAGAAAATCCGTAAAATTCCAAAAAATAGAAAATTACACCCCCCGCGATCCTCGGAACGCACTGATCGCAACGGTACCACTCGTGCCCAGGTGAACGGCCCGGTTCACCCGCAGCGAGCTTCCGAAGAAAAAGGCGAAACACACACCGAAAATCGGAAAACACACGCGGAAAAGCCGCGGAATGCCTCCGGGCCTCCGAAACGACCCCGGATCGCGCCGATCCGAGCACGAAAAATGTCTGAAACGAAATTTCGGACTCAGCGGAGCCGAATACTCTGAAAAATAAGATCTGGGACCCACGAAGGAGGATCCGAAAGGTCCAGGATATTACACCCTAGGCCTATCCTCTAGCTGGTAATTCCCCCTAAGCCCGGACTCGGCTGTACGTGGGGGCCCTACGATAACCAGCCTACTCACCGTCTCTCTCGGGTCAGCCGTTCCACCACTCCCAGGTGGGTCAGCACACGCGTACCGTAAGAAGGCTACGACTAGTGGACAAGTCACAGGACGTGAACACAGGAAATCACGCACGCACCCATTGCGAGTATCGCGATGTAACAGGTGGCACGACGCCACCAGACTCTAGATGGTCCACTAGACCTACTGAACTCAACGGTCTTTGAGTCACAAGACTCGGGGTCGAGACCGTTGCGCACGACAGCACTGAGCCGTCAATCTGGCCTAATCCCTAGGTCCAAAACCACAATGCGGTAACTCACGAGGCAGTTCACAACTGCCGAGACCCATCCCTCGAGGAGGGAACTTAAGAAACCTCCAGCCCAAGGCTGGGAGACTGCACTCACCGTCCAAGGCCACACGTTTGGCCCACTCGGAAGCCACCTTCCCAAGAAGCAACGACTTGCGGGGAAACCTCACCACACTCACACCGATACACGGTGACTCGATCTAGCAAGAACACGGAAGCCCGGAACACCTGGGGTCACCCGGACCCGCCAAGCCCACGGGCACGCTTATCGAGGTAACACGGTACCTCCAGACATCCCAGAAACATGGTAACGAAACCCACGGGGTGCCCGGGACACTCACGATGCCAAAGGTCGACCACTGGGTCACAACCGGGTCGACCGGAGACCAACACAACACAATCGGAACGCTAGAAGGTCACTCGGACCCTTAAACTCACGGGCACGCTAATCAAGATAAACGGAACCTCCGGACACCAAAAGACACAGTCACAGAACTCCACGGGGTGTTCGTGACACACACGGCCCAAGAGGAACACCAGACGACAGGACAGATCGCGCTAGGGACCCCTAGCGCGACAAGGAAGAACGCGCTAGGACCTCCTAGCGCGACAGGGAAGATCGCGCTAGGGCCTCCTAGCGCGACAAGACAGGTCGCGCTAGGGACCCCTAGCGCGACAAGGCAGATCGCGCTAGGACCCCATAGCGTGACCGGAACCGCCCTACTGTTCATCTTCTCCGATGAACGTGCCCCATCGGGGCAGCGCGACCATCAAGAACGCGCTAGCCGAGACTAGCGCGTTCTCAGTCCGCGCCCGAAAATGGTAGAAACTGCGGGAAAAAAAATTCCACGCCCCGTTCACCCCCAGATGAAGGGTAAACAAAAGGGGAAACCCTCCCCAAGCCCCTAGGCATGCATCTAAACCCTTGGATCGCCCAAAAACACGGTAAAACGAAAGATCCGGCTCACACCCCAAAAATATGCATTTTCCCCAAATCACCCCGTTTAGCCCGCTCGGGGTTGAGGGTCCATCTCCCTACCTCCACCGAAGATTCGACGCACCGTGGACGCCGACCCACGAAGAAAACACCGTTTAAACCCTCGCCGGTTCACGATCTCACGAACCGCCTCCACCATCACGATCCTCGTCCCGAGCCCGTCGCTCCACATCCCACGAACCACGCCGCCCCGCCCTCGCCGCCTCCGTCGGTCACCCGGAGTGAGAGGGGGAGAGGAGAGAACGTGAGAGAAGAGAGAGGGAGGGAAGAGAGAAAATGAGATGGGGAGAGAGAGAAAAGGTTATTATATAAGAAAATCCAGGAATTCTCAAAAATACCAAAAAATAGAAAATCACGTTTTCGCGATCCTCGGAACGCACCGATCGCAACGGTACCACTCGCGCCCTGGTGAACGGCCCGGTTCACCTGTAAGGAGGTTCCGAAGGAATTACCGAAACACACACCGAGAATTAGAAAACACACGCGGAAAAGTCGCGGAACGCTCTCGGGCCTCCGAAACAACTCCGGATCGCGCCGATCCGAACACGAAAGATGTTCAAAAATGAAATTCCAGCCACAACAAAGTCGGACACTCCGAGAAACCAGATCCGGGACCCATGAACAAGGATTCAAAAAATCTGGGGCATTACAGCCCTCCCCCCTTAAAGAAATTTAGTCCTCGAAATTCAGGACTAGCACCAAGTCACAGGGGAAGAACGCCTCCACTAACTGACAACACTGTCAGGGCCCCAACACAGAAAAACCTCAATTCTCGCAAAAGCACCGATCATGAGGGATATAGCCAGACCATAATCACGAACAATGCCATGCTCCGCACACCGTGCATACACCAGCCACCAGAGCAGGCACAACATAAGGGCACAAGTCTGGTATCACCTCGGACACAACGGAAACCACTCACGGCATCGCTGCCACCTTCTCGCTCACAGAGGGAACGCAATCCTCGCCACAAGGACCAATCCACCTGTCACGCCCCGATGCGGAATCTCGGGACGTACGGTTAGGGGCAAGCGAGCAATAATTCCGAACCATTGCAAACCATTGCACAAAAGGTTGGAAAGGATAATAATCAGAGTTTTATTGATAATAAAGTTGAGTACACTGGGTAGAACAACTACATCCAAATAATAAGCAAAATACTAGAACAATCTCTCACTAATACTAAGGGTACAAACTGACTCAATAAACTAAAACTATCTCTCGATATCACTCCAGTCCATTCCCGACAAGTTCATCACCTGGAAAGAGGGGAAAAGTAGGAGTGAGCTAAACGCGCTCAGTAGATAACCACAAACAGGTTTACGTAATTAACCATTGATTTCCAATTTATATGAAATGCAGTAAATAAAGAATGACGATACGATAAAAGAAACAATGTAAAAGATATCTTGCAAGGTCAAGAAATATAACAATTTACCAAGTAATGAACAAGTAAAGTAACAGTAGATAATTTGGCCAGCAAGTATGTTACACATGTAACCAAGTAAATACGCACGAGTCAAGTAACAAGAGTTTGTCATAGACGTAACATGTCAAGTCAAGTATTCGGGTGCAATGCCTCACCCTGTCATAAACATCCCAATGGGCTCAATATCTTTTCGGGCGCTCTCCCCAGGACCAGACCGGGCCCTTATGATGCGTTGGCATTTCATTTCAATTGGATCACCGATCCCCCGTCTAGACATAGTCAATTATGGCCAATATAATCAGATGAATTTCTGTCGGGTACAAGATGTAAAGGACGACACTTGCCTCCTTTGATTCAAGAGTATAACCACGATGAAAAACTCAAAACAAGGTAGTCGTACGGCAAACACCGGGCCGTACTCACATGAGTAACGAGTCACGGGGCCAAGAATGAACGGTTGACAGTAAGCCGTTCGAGAGAGAGAAGTAAGTTCCGAAGAACGAATATACGAACCATTCGGGTCGTATTTTAAGAAATACGGTTCAAGAGAATCCGTATTAAGCATAACGATAATGTCTAATTATAAGATAATTTATGCAAAATAGTTACCGGGTTGCCAATAACAATTAAACCAACCAATTTCAGTTTAATGTCCATTGATCAATTCCGGGCTCAAATATGACCGAAGATTATCCAAGGGTAATCGATCAATTAATCAAGTTAAAACAATAGTCATGATGTAACCGTAATTTACCACGGTAAAAATGTTCTACGGTAAAAAAAATGTAAAGTTTGCCGGATGGAGTGTCCGGCTAATTGGTCAAAGACTTGCCATAAGTCGGCCAGTAATTTTCTGGTTTACAGTAATTTACAGAAATTACCTATGGTAAAGTTTAGCTATTTACCATACTTATTCAATTTATCCAAAGTTACAAGTGAATTTCAATGATTTTCACTTTAAACAATTTATCAAAATAGATATTGCAAATAACAGAAATTTACTCATGTCATTATCTGTTATTTATGTGGATTGTCAATTTTTACTAATTAACATTGTTAAATGGGTCAAATAGCAAAAAAATCAGTTTTCTGGAAGTTAAACGGATGACAGTGGGCCGTTAAACCTACTGGCTGTAAAACGGTTATCATTGGGCCGTTTTATACAAGGCGGGCGGTTCTAATTGGGCCGTTTGTATAAGTCGGGCGGGCAGTTCTGAACCGTCTAAGAGATAAAGCGGTCCGGTTGGAACCGTTAATCCCTGTAACACGGGAATAGCGAAACAGAAGCATAAATCCGGCGTTTTATGCATTTGAGTACGTAAATAAATGGAAAAGCATGGTTTCTACAAGCTAACATGATGCCCTTTCATTCCATTTATCAAATTCAAGGTTTGTGCCATGGTTACCTACCTTAACCGATGAAATAAGGAAAGATGAATGGGGAAGAAGATGAACAGTAGACTTGCAGAGCTTCTTCACAGCAGCAAGAACCCTTTTGTGTTTAAGAGATGTTTAAGGGGGCTTCCTCTACTTATAGGTTTGGAAGAGGAGTGTTTAATCTTCACACACGGTTTGGTCAGAGCCGCAAAATCCTTTGCATTGTTGACAACGTGTTTCTGCCAACCAAAACACGGTTTCACGTGTTTCTCAAGGTAAGGTTAGCCTAATCTAAGCCTAATCCAAAAGATTAAGGAATGGTTAACTAAAACCTCAATTTAATATTACTAAATGATTTTTAATGAATTGGACCCAAAAGATAAAATTACTAATCAAGACATGCTCTTTCATAATATGATTTTTATGAATTTTATCACGAGGTTTATTGTTAATCTCCCAATCTTAAGATTAAAATAATAATTTAACCCAATGTTCAACGGTTTAGTCGATAGAGAGAGTTTCTGATTTTTACCGATGAAACTTCAGAAGACAAAGTTGCTAAGAAAAATACCCTCTATCAGATGTGATTTTTACAGATTTTTCTAAGGTAGTTGTATTTTCGTATGAATAGTGTTTTCCGCGTTTTTAAGTCAGGCTTAAATCACTGATTAAGCCATGTAAATGATTTTATTAGGGTCAAGTACAGAAGACCAAAGTGTTTACCATGGTCTTTACTAATTAACTACCATTTTTCGGAATTTTTATATGATAGTCAAAATTTTTACTATTTACTATTTACCACAGTCACTATTCAACATTTACTATTTACGAAATTTAATATTTGTACAGAAACTCGGGGTCTTACACCCTCCCCCACTTAAAGAATTTGGTCCTCCAAATTCACTGGACCAAAATATAGTAATAGCTTACCTAGAATAGATCGGGATAACGCTTCCGTATGGCGTCCTCGGATTCCCATGTAGCTTCCTCTATTCCACGCCGACTCCATTGGATTTTAACCATCGGTATGGAACGATTTCGAAGTTGTTGCTCTTTCCGATCCAGAACCTTCACTGGTCTTTCTTCATAAGATAGATCCTTCTTAAATTCAAAGTCCACATGTTGAATGATGTGACTAGGGTCGTACACGTATTTCCGAAGCATAGATACATGGAATACGTTATGTACACCAGATAATTGAGGAGGTAAGGCCAATCTATAGGCGACTTCACCCACTCGATCAAGGATCTCAAATGGACCAATATACCTTGGGCTTAACTTGCCATGAATACCGAATCGACGAATACCTCTTGAAGGAGAGACTTTTAAGAACACATGCTCGCCAATTTGAAATTCCAAATCTCTTCTTCTATTATCAGCATAGCTCTTTTGCCTCGATTGAGCCACAAGTAACCGGTCTCGGATAATACGAATATTTTGTGATGACTCCGAGATAAGATCCGGTCCAAGCCATTGCTTCTCGCCAACCTCATCCCAACATAATGGAGAACGACAGCTCCTTCCATACAAAGCCTCGAAAGGTGTCATCTGTATGCTGGATTGATAACTATTGTTGTAGGCGAATTCTATCAATGCTAAATGATCGCTCCAACTTCCACCGAAGTCGATCATACAAGCTCTCAACATATCTTCCACTATTTGATTAGTTCTCTCGGTCTGTCCATCTGTTTGCGGATGAAATGCAGTGCTAAAATTCAGACGGGTACCAAGAGATTCTTGCAATCCTTTCCAAAAATGAGAAGTAAATCTCGGATCTCTATCGGATATAATGTTGACTGGGATACCATGAAGCCTAACCACTTCCTTTAAATATAATGCTGCCAGCACATCAACTGTCCACTTGGACTTAATAGATAAGAAATGTGCGGATTTAGTCAGTCGATCCACAATTACCCATATAGCATCATAACCACCTCGAGTCTTAGGAAGACCCATAATGAAATCCATGCCAATACTCTCCCACTTCCATTGGGGTATATCAAGTGGTTTCAATTTACCTGCCGGTCTGAAATGCTCGGCCTTTACTTGTTGACAAACAAGACATGTACTCACGAAATTTGCAATTTCCCTTTTCATGTTCGGCCACCAAAATGACCTTTTCAAATCCTTGAACATCTTAGTGCCTCCCGGATGGATAGTATATTTGGATCTATGGGCTTCTTCAAGAATCCGATTCTTTATATTAGCCTCATTCGGTACACAAGTTCTACCTTGAAATAATAATCTTCCATCATCGGCTATCGAGAAATCAGGTCTGCTACTCAAGCTTTCCTTAATCTCGACTAGCTCGGGATCAATATCTTGCAATAACTTGATTTCTACCAACAATTCGGGCTTCAGTTGCAACTGGGAAATCAATATCCGGTCATTATCAATATTGATATCCAGACTAGCCATTTGCTCCAGTAATTTCCATTCTTGTAACATAAGACTAGATATCTTAGCCACAGGCTTCCGACTTAAAGCATCAGCAACCACATTGCCTTTGCCCGGGTGATACTTAATAGAAAAGTCGAAATCCTTTATATACTCCAACCATCTTCTTTGTCTCATGTTCAATTCCTTTTGAGAAAATAAGTATTTCAGACTTTTGTGATCCGAAAATACCGTAAATGATTCACCATATAAGTAGTGCCTCCAAATCTTCAAAGCAAATACCACGGCTGCCAATTCCAAATCATGAACTGGATAATTAACTTCATGCTTTCTTAGCTGCCTAGAAGAATAGGCAATCACCTTGCCGTGCTGCATAAGCACACAGCCTAAGCCAATACCAGAAGCATCAGTGTAAACCACGAAACCACCCTCACCAGAAGGTAAGGTTAAAATAGGGGCAGTAGTCAGACAATCCTTCAGAGTCTGAAAACTCCGTTGGCATTCAATTGACCACTCAAACTTAATCTCTTTGCGGGTTAACTTTGTCAGAGGTACCGCAATCTTAGAGAAATCTTGAATAAACCTTCGATAGTAACCAGCCAGGCCAAGAAAACTCCTCACTTCAGTAACACTGGTAGGTTGTTCCCAATTCTTTACTGCTTCCACCTTCGATGGATCTACAGAAATACCATCCTTGGTAATAATATGTCCTAGAAAAGACACCTCTTGTAACCAGAAATCACACTTGCTCAACTTAGCATATAATTGGTGATCTCTCAATAATTGCAAAGCCATCCTCAGATGCTCGGCATGTTCTCTTTCACTCTTGGAATATATCAAAATATCATCTATGAATGCCACAACCCATTGATCAAGGTAGGGTCGGAACACACTGTTCATTAACTGCATGAAAGCTGCCGGTGCATTTGTTAACCCAAAAGGCATAACGACAAACTCATAATGACCATACCGGCTACGGAAAGCTGATTTATAAATATCCTCTTCTTTAATCCGTAACTGGTGATATCCAGATCGAAGATCGATCTTAGAAAAATAAGAAGCTCCAGTAATCTGGTCAAATAACTCATCAATCCTTGGCAAAGGATACTTGTTCTTGACAGTCAACTGGTTAAGTTGCCGATAATCGATGCATAATCTCATCGAACCATCTTTCTTCCGAACAAACAATACAGGAGCTCCCCAAGGGGAAACACTCGGGCGAATAAAACCCTTCTCGAGTAATTCCAACAATTGCTGCTTCAATTCCCGTAATTCCGCAGGAGACATGCGATAAGGGGCTTTAGAAACAGGAGACGATCCAGGAATAAGATCAATAGAGAATGTAACTTCACGCTGAGGCGGAAGTCCTGGTAACTCCTCTGGAAATACGTCCGGAAATTCTCGGACAATAGAAATGTCCTTAATCTCGATCTGCTGTTCAGGGGACGCATGAACAAAAGCCAGAAAAGCTTCGCATCCACGCCTCAATAACTTATCAGCACGAAGAGTCGAGATAAGAGAGATAGAACTAGGGTGTTTCACTCCCTTGAAGGATAATCCGGGGTGTCTAGAAAAAGACACGGAACAAGAACTACAATGAACATTGGCCTCATACCGAGCCAACCAATCCGCTCCTAGGATTACATCGTAATCCTTCATGTCCATACAAATCAAATCAGCTGGAAAATTCTGATCATTCACCATAACCTTACTAGAAGGATAGTAATGCTGAATTGCTGATTTAGAACCAATAGGGGTTGATATTTCTAACGGAGAACTCAACAAAACAGGTGCCATAGCTAAAGATTTAGCAAATCTCCGTGAAATAAAAGAATGTGTTGCACCAGTATCAATTAGAACAAAAGCTGGCAAGTCGAATATAACAAGAGTACCTTCGACGAGTCCACCCTCCTCGGCGATATCTTTTTCCTTTGCATGGAGAGCCTGGAGCCTGCCTTGAGGCTTCTTGAAATTCAGAGGTTTTGCCGGGATAGCTTGTTCGATAATAAAGGACAGTTGGGTATACGGTGTTCTTTGCTTCCACACCGCAGACATGCACCTAGCTTGCGCCAACAATCTTCCATCTTGTGACCAGGACGATCACAATATCGGCATACGCCCTTGAATGGAATCATAGAATCAGGTTTCTTGTCTTCTTGTCGCGGCATTTTGCCTTTCCACGAACCAGAACCAGAACTTGAACCAGAACTAGTAAAGGGTCTTTTCTTGCTCGGGTCAGTGCCAAATCCAGGTTTAACATTCTTGAGTGCCTTCGGTTGCTCTTTCTTGTTACCTTGACCACGAATCCTTTCAGTCATTTCCAAAGTATCTTCTAATATTTGTGCCTTTCTTACCATCTCAGAATATGTAGAAATTTCCAGTGGTGCAAGTTGATTGATATAATGAAGTCGAAGACCATTGAGGAAACGCTTCGCCTTCATTCTCTCAGTCGAAATAAGATGTCTTGCATAACGAGAGAGTCGTGAAAACTGAGCCTCATATTCTGATACCGATAAACTTCGCTGCTTCAAAGCTGCGAATTCTGCTCCCTTCTTTTCTTGCACGCGGTCAGAAAAATATTTATCATTGAAATATTCCTCGAATTCCTCCCACGAGACTTGTTGATCTCCGAGAGTCGGCTTAACAGACTCCCACCAAGCACGTGCATCACGTTCCAGTTGGAAAACGGATAAAAGAACACGTTCTTGGTCAGTGCATTGCATGACCTCAAAAATTCTTGCCATCTCGTCGAGCCAATTCTCGGCTTCATCGGGATCAGTTGAACCAGCGAATCTAGGCGGGTTCATTCCTCGAAATTCCGATATAAATCACCAGTGCCATGAGCTGCGCCATGAGGTGCCGCTCCAGCTCCAGCTCCTGCCTGAGCCAGTGCATTCAAGGCTTGCGTAAGTCCTTGAACTGTACGCTGTAAATTCCTCATCTCAGCACGATTGGCTGCCATTTCTAGTTAAGTGCCTATAAAATAGTTACTCGGATTATTTATGAGAGAAGAACTTCTTAGATGAGAAGAGAAGAACTAGATAAGAAGAACATGATTATGGTTAAATAACTTAACCCAAATTTCTACCCAATTCTCACAAGGTTGTTTTCTTAAGCCTATAACCAATAAACCTATAACATTAAAGTGAAATACCTAGGACAAATTGACCTAGGCTCTGATACCAACTAAACTGTCACGCCCCGATGCGGAATCTCGGGACGTACGGTTAGGGGCAAGCGAGCAATAATTCCGAACCATTGCAAACCATTGCACAAAAGGTTGGAAAGGATAATAATCAGAGTTTTATTGATAATAAAGTTGAGTACACTGGGTAGAACAACTACATCCAAATAATAAGCAAAATACTAGAACAATCTCTCACTAATACTAAGGGTACAAACTGACTCAATAAACTAAAACTATCTCTCGATATCACTCCAGTCCATTCCCGACAAGTTCATCACCTGGAAAGAGGGGAAAAGTAGGAGTGAGCTAAACGCGCTCAGTAGATAACCACAAACAGGTTTACGTAATTAACCATTGATTTCCAATTTATATGAAATGCAGTAAATAAAGAATGACGATACGATAAAAGAAACAATGTAAAAGATATCTTGCAAGGTCAAGAAATATAACAATTTACCAAGTAATGAACAAGTAAAGTAACAGTAGATAATTTGGCCAGCAAGTATGTTACACATGTAACCAAGTAAATACGCACGAGTCAAGTAACAAGAGTTTGTCATAGACGTAACATGTCAAGTCAAGTATTCGGGTGCAATGCCTCACCCTGTCATAAACATCCCAATGGGCTCAATATCTTTTCGGGCGCTCTCCCCAGGACCAGACCGGGCCCTTATGATGCGTTGGCATTTCATTTCAATTGGATCACCGATCCCCCGTCTAGACATAGTCAATTATGGCCAATATAATCAGATGAATTTCTGTCGGGTACAAGATGTAAAGGACGACACTTGCCTCCTTTGATTCAAGAGTATAACCACGATGAAAAACTCAAAACAAGGTAGTCGTACGGCAAACACCGGGCCGTACTCACATGAGTAACGAGTCACGGGGCCAAGAATGAACGGTTGACAGTAAGCCGTTCGAGAGAGAGAAGTAAGTTCCGAAGAACGAATATACGAACCATTCGGGTCGTATTTTAAGAAATACGGTTCAAGAGAATCCGTATTAAGCATAACGATAATGTCTAATTATAAGATAATTTATGCAAAATAGTTACCGGGTTGCCAATAACAATTAAACCAACCAATTTCAGTTTAATGTCCATTGATCAATTCCGGGCTCAAATATGACCGAAGATTATCCAAGGGTAATCGATCAATTAATCAAGTTAAAACAATAGTCATGATGTAACCGTAATTTACCACGGTAAAAATGTTCTACGGTAAAAAAAAATGTAAAGTTTGCCGGATGGAGTGTCCGGCTAATTGGTCAAAGACTTGCCATAAGTCGGCCAGTAATTTTCTGGTTTACAGTAATTTACAGAAATTACCTATGGTAAAGTTTAGCTATTTACCATACTTATTCAATTTATCCAAAGTTACAAGTGAATTTCAATGATTTTCACTTTAAACAATTTATCAAAATAGATATTGCAAATAACAGAAATTTACTCATGTCATTATCTGTTATTTATGTGGATTGTCAATTTTTACTAATTAACATTGTTAAATGGGTCAAAATAGCAAAAAAATCAGTTTTCTGGAAGTTAAACGGATGACAGTGGGCCGTTAAACCTACTGGCTGTAAAACGGTTATCATTGGGCCGTTTTATACAAGGCGGGCGGTTCTAATTGGGCCGTTTGTATAAGTCGGGCGGGCAGTTCTGAACCGTCTAAGAGATAAAGCGGTCCGGTTGGAACCGTTAATCCCTGTAACACGGGAATAGCGAAACAGAAGCATAAATCCGGCGTTTTATGCATTTGAGTACGTAAATAAATGGAAAAGCATGGTTTCTACAAGCTAACATGATGCCCTTTCATTCCATTTATCAAATTCAAGGTTTGTGCCATGGTTACCTACCTTAACCGATGAAATAAGGAAAGATGAATGGGGAAGAAGATGAACAGTAGACTTGCAGAGCTTCTTCACAGCAGCAAGAACCCTTTTGTGTTTAAGAGATGTTTAAGGGGGCTTCCTCTACTTATAGGTTTGGAAGAGGAGTGTTTAATCTTCACACACGGTTTGGTCAGAGCCGCAAAATCCTTTGCATTGTTGACAACGTGTTTCTGCCAACCAAAACACGGTTTCACGTGTTTCTCAAGGTAAGGTTAGCCTAATCTAAGCCTAATCCAAAAGATTAAGGAATGGTTAACTAAAACCTCAATTTAATATTACTAAATGATTTTTAATGAATTGGACCCAAAAGACAAAATTACTAATCAAGACATGCTCTTTCATAATATGATTTTTATGGAATTTTATCACGAGGTTTATTGTTAATCTCCCAATCTTAAGATTAAAATAATAATTTAACCCAATGTTCAACGGTTTAGTCGATAGAGAGAGTTTCTGATTTTTACCGATGAAACTTCAGAAGACAAAGTTGCTAAGAAAAATACCCTCTATGAGATGTGATTTTTACAGATTTTTCTAAGGTAGTTGTATTTTCGTATGAATAGTGTTTTCCGCGTTTTTAAGTCAGGCTTAAATCACTGATTAAGCCATGTAAATGATTTTATTAGGGTCAAGTACAGAAGACCAAAGTGTTTACCATGGTCTTTACTAATTAACTACCATTTTTCGGAATTTTTATATGATAGTCAAAATTTTTACTATTTACTATTTACCACAGTCACTATTCAACATTTATTATTTAAGAAATTTAATATTTGTACAGAAACTCGGGGTCTTACACCACCGGTCAACGCCCACGCTCGGCAGACCAACCAAACGCCAGCTTCACAACCGCTGGTCGATCTCACACCCTGCACCAGGACAACCAATCACTGAGCTTCCACTAGCCCACCTCAAGCAAGCCAAATACCAAGGATAGCACGGGACCAACTCTCTCAGAACTCAAACTTCGACAAAGCTCAGATCCCATCTGGAAAAACGAATCTCATAAACGGCCACCAAAGGCCTCCCTGGCACTCGGCTCTCTCCATTCTCGAGCCCCTACAACCAGCATCTTCTGTCTGTGAAAGACCATCCACTGGTCACCAGACATTCGTCAACGGGAAACCTCCACCGGCCCAGCATGCACGATCCAACTCATGACAGGCCATCCGTTGACTCTTCACACAGACCACCACTACATCCAGATGGATCCCTGCGCCAACTCTACCCTTCAGGGGAGCACGGCGGGACCCAACGACTCCATCTCCTCTCAATCTTTACGTCACTCGACTCAGACTTACGGGGAATCCTCCCTTGCTGGCCGCGGACTGAGGATCAATATCCAATGCCAACGTCTCATCAGAGACTACTCTCCGACGCCAATCTTACGAAAAAAGGCCTCCGCCCACAGGTGTCACTCTTCCATCTGGTCTCATCAAATCCTTCGATCAATCCAAATGGACACCTGCCAATCCTGACTCCCGCCCTTAACACAGAGCCACGTGACACATAACCTCATACGATCCACGGCACACTTCTTCATAACACGATCTCGTCCGCGAACGCAACCTCCAACGCAAAACAAGGTACTCATGCGGCAACCTCGCCAGCATATTTCCCCAACTCTCCACCTGCCAATGCCATGAACCACAATATCTCAAGCAACGGCATGGCAACAACACGTCTCACACCGCCGGAGAAAACGCACATCGATGAACCAATCCTCCACTGCTCTACACTTCCTTAGAAATCCAACCGCAGCAACCAATGCTACGATCCGCGCATTCTGATCCACACGGACAGCCACCTGTGGACACCAAAAATTGCACGCACAGATATCCTGCTCGGCCCAGCATCAACAACGGCACCGAGTGAAGAAACCCCGGAGAGACTAGTCACCCAGACTCCCCAAATATGCACGCTTCCGTGAAGCCGTCTCCAGAGTCACGACAGTGAAGAGAAATCAACCACCAAGAGCCCCACAATCCATGGGCCTCGAAGAAAATCAAACGGGCCACAACTCGTGCTCACAACGGGCTCAAAACTGCCCATTTAGCCATTCAGCGGCACGCCCTTGGCCTTCAGCGGCACGCCCTGCAAGCCTTCAACGGCACGCCCCATGTGCCTTCAACGGCACACTATTTCGGGCCTTCAACGGCACACTATTTCGGGCCTTCCACGGCACACTATTTCGAGCCTTCCACGGCACACTATTTCGAGCCTTCCACGGCACACTTTTTATGCCCCCAGCGGCACACTGTGAAGGGCCCCCAGCGGCACACTATGAAGGGTCCCCCACGGCACGCTCTTTGTGCCCTTTAACGGCACACTTCTCTGGGCCTTCAGTGGCACGCCTTTTGCCCTCTTCAGCGGCACGCTTATAGTGTCTTACAGCGACACGCTTCTTCAGCCCGCCAGCGGTACAGCGTGAAGGTTTTTCAACGGCCAAACGACGTGAAGCCCATGCCCTACATATCCTTGGCGCGCAGTGAGCTGTCCGAGGTGTCAACCAACGGTTGGGCCACGCAGGATACTCCCCTGACAGTCAGGACGGGAAAGGTCAAACGTCATGAAGATGAAGCTGCTTCCCGCCTCTGACTGCCGTGCTCGAAGGCTCCCGCGGCTGGGAGTATAAAACCACTCCCATTCCGGCGAAGAAAAGGGAGGGAGACACGGAGAAGAGACCCACGGGCAGAGACGAATAGACAGAGTTGCATACGAGAAGAAGAAGAAGAGAGAAGAAAAGGGAGAGGCTCCGGCGTGGAGTCTACCGACAGCCACCAGGCAACGAGAAGAGAGTAAGAGAGAGAGAGGGCTTGATGTAGTAGGGGAAGGTGGGGGAAAGAGCAGTGGACGATCGTCCCTGCTTCGATCCCCAACACCTCCTCCTCTCTTTGTTCTTTGTTTTCCCGCCTCTCCGTTCTTTCGTTCTTTAGTTTTCTTTCTTGCCCATACCCTTAGCTCGGGCATGCTTTGTGATGTACACGGGTGGCTACGGCCCTTTGTCTCCCCATTAATAAAGATCTTCCCCCCCTCAGTGGGTTTTCTCTTTGTCTCGTTGTTTTGGACCACAGTGCGTTTGGTCGTCTTTCCCTTCGCTTCCCGGTGTTTGTGTTCATCCCTCATGCCGACGATTTACTCCGGATGCGGCACCATCTTGAATGGTTTGAGGTCACGAACCTCCTCCCGTAAAGCCCAGTGCCTTCACCTGTGTCTGCCCCTTTGAACCTTTTTCCCCCTTGCCAGAAGTCCCTGTGGGTTTGATCGGCCTAACACCCTGCCCCTTTAACAGGCCAACCCCTTTTGGAGCCCTGTCCGGTGCACCTGCACTTTCCTCTAGCGGCACACCCTTCCGGTACCTTGGCCGGTACACCCCATAATAGCCCTCAGCGGTACACCTTCCCCTTTTGTGCCTCAGTGGTACGCCCTTAGCCTTCCTAGCCCAGCACACCCTATGCTCGTCCTTGGCCGGTACGCCTTGGCCAATCCCCCGTCCACCCTGTCCAGTATTAGAAGCCTCCCGTTCATCGTTTTCTTCATGTTTTCCGAGGTTCTATAAAGGTGTTGCCGCCTCCGGGTGCCCACCTCCAGTTGTCGGGTTCCGCCACTCCATGTGGGCGCGTTCCCTTTATCTCCCTTACGCTCGGGTCAAGGGGAGATGCTGCCGATTTTTTGTCAGAAAATAACAACATGTTAAAAAGGCAAAAGGAAGCAACAAACGAACAGAACGATCAACGATAAAACTTTCCGACTAATCGAGCCACTGCCGGCAGCGTGAAAAGAACTGAACCGAATAACGACATAACATATCATACGTCTGACTTGTGAACAAAAAGGCTGAACAGAACCAAGGAAAGGAGAAGTTTATATAAGACTATATAAAAATTAATAAACGAAGAAAAGGAAAGCCTTAAAAACAAATAATAGAAGATTCCAACCTTCACCGGCACGCTCTGTCGTGCCCCCAGCGGCACACTCCAATAACCTTCAACGGTACACTTATCTGGCCCTTCACCATCATACCCTGCCTCCACACTTCAAACACCCTTCGCCGGCACACTGGTTTCCACCTTCCCCGACACACTCCATTCCCCAGCGGTACACCCCTTTCCATTGTCTCTTCCCCCCCTTCGCCGGTACACCCTCATCCACCGTCTCAAACTCAATGTATAGACTTGGCAGATTGACGTACAAACACAGCAATGAGCAATGTACAGACTTCGAGCCGCAGCCAAGGGACAACGTATAGACTTTGAGCTGAATAAGCTGAAGAATGTATAGACTTCGGGTGTCGGCTGCACGAGCAATGTATAGACTTTGAGCTGCAACGTATAGACTTTGAACTGCAACCAATGAATAATGTATGGACTTTGAGTTGGCCAATGTGCAGACTTTGGGCTGGCCAATGTACGGACTTTGAGCTCCAACGTATAGACTTTGAACTACAATGTATAGACTTTAAGCTGGCCAACGTACAGACTTTGGGCTGGCCAATGTACGGACTTTGAGCTCCAATGTATAGACTTTGAACTGCAATGTATAGACTTTGAGCTGGCCAACGTACAGACTTTGGGCTGGCCAATGTATGGACTTTGAGCTCCAATGTATAGACTTTGAACTTGAATGTATAGACTTTAAGCTGGCCAACGTACAGACTTTGGGCTGGCCAATGTACGGACTTTGAGCTCCAATGTATAGACTTTGAACTGCAATGTATAGACTTTCAGCTGGCCAACGTACAGACTTTGGGCTGGCCAATGTGTGGACTTTGAGCTCCAATGTATAGACTTTGAACTGTAATGTATAGATCAGCTGACCAACGTACAGACTTTGGGCAAGCCAATGTATGGACTTTGAGCTCCAATGTATAGACTTTGAACTGCAATGTATAGACTTTGAGCTGGCCAACGTACAGACTTTGGGCTGGCCAATGTACGGACTTTGAGCTGCAATGTACGGACTTTGAGCTGCAATGTACCGACTTTGAGCTGGCCAATGTACAGACTTTAAGCTGGCCAACGCATAGACTTCGAGCTGATGAATGTAGCCAATGTATAGACTTTGAGCTGATGAATGCAGCCGATGTACAGACTTTGAGCTGAAGAACGTATAGACTTTGTGTGCTGGTTGAATAGACAACGTATAGACTTTGGGCTGATGAATGTACGGACTTTATGTCGCAGCGACCGGCCAATGTGCAGACACACGCCCTTCGCCAGTACACCCTACAACGCCCTTCGCGGCACGCCCCATCCCAGCTTCCCCCGGCACGCCTCGTTTGGCCTTTCGCCGACACGCTCCCCCTGCGCTCAGCGGCACGTCTGCTCCAACCCTTCGGCGGTACGCCCTCAAGCTCCTTTGACAGCACGCTCCCGTGACCCCTTCGCCGGCACGCTCTCCCCTATTCAACCCTTCGCCGGCACGCTCGGCCAGGCCCATAGCCACCACACCTAAGGCTCCTTCATCGGTACGCCTCCCATAGCCACCACACCTGCCCCTTCGCCGGCACCCTTGGCCAAGCCCTTCCCCGGTATACCTCCCGCGAACCTTCAGCGGCGCACTCCCTCAGCCCCCTCAGCAGTGCACCCTTCCACCTTCAGCGGCACGCTCCTTCATCCCCCGTTTGGCCCTCCAGCGGCCCACTCTCTCTCTCCAGAAGAATATGTATAATAATAATAATAATAGTAATAATAAAATTAATAAAAACTATGATGAATAAATAAATCTGAATATATATATGAAATAAACAAAAAAATGTAAAATAATAATAAATAAAAAAAGGAGAGAAAATATAATAGTAATAATAATAAACAAAACGGATAAATCATCCAGAATAAATACATGAGAGGGAAATAAGTAATAAATTATATACATATATAATTTAAAACCCAAAAAAATGGTAAAATCCACTTTGCAGCCCCGTCTCTCTCGTGACCCGGTGCTGAAGGAACAACAATGTCACCCTTCCAGGTTGGGCCTGAGTCTTGGGAATTATCCCGAAATGGCCGTGGCCCAACCTCGTCTCGGGCTGACATTCCGATTAAGCCGGACTCGTTTCTCAGGCCGGATCCCCTTCCGAGCCACTACTAAAATTGCCGCACGCTCGACAGACATTTGAACGGGTTCACCTCGGTTTTCTCCGCGTTTCGATTACGGACCTGTGTCTGAACATGAAAAGACCCGTGAGCAACCAATATGGCCAACGGCTCCCTCCCCGACATGGTCGTGAGCCGGCATTGCTCCGGGCCAATAGCCCGTTAAATCGGATTCATTCTAATGGGATTCGTTCCCGTTCTTTCATTGAAACTGCCGTAAACTCGGCATACGTTTGTACGGGGTCGTTTCCACCTACGTCATACTTTCAACATGGGCCCTTGCCCGAACATGAAAAGGTCCATGAGTGACCGACGAAATCGGAATAGAACGAGACGTTCCTCCGCCACCCCTGGACCCCTTTCATGGGAATATCAATAAGACCTCCGTGGGCCACGCTCAGACCTCGGGTCCGTCCCAATTGTGGTCGCCGTTCGGCTCATATCCTCGGTCTACAGCCCGCTCCCTTCGAACACGTTTTCGGTTTTGGAGTCTAGTCCTGGGACTCTCCCCCGTTGCCCTCCGGCACCGGAAATATTAATGATGCCCGCGCAAGCCTCGTTCGGACCACGGGAGGCGCCCCCGGTATGGTCTTGACTCGATCTCGCACCGGGCCAATAGATTCACCGGTTTCCTGCTACACTAACCGAGATTTGACCGAATGTTTTCGGTGTCTCAGAATCATAAACTTGCCGTATCCCGGCATGCACATGTCCCAGGTCCTCCCGCGACGATTACAATATTCTCAAGCCGGACTCCCGTCCGAATATTAAACGGTCTCCTGAATGACTGACACGTTTCGAACGTCCGCTTCCCTAGACACAGGGCTTTTCAGCCGATTCAAGGGATATTCCCTCGTTGCCCCTTGGCATCAGAAATATTAATGATGCTCATGCAAGTCTTGTTTCGACCGCGGGGGGCCCACCGCAGTATGGTCGCAGCTTGCTCTTGCATCGGGCCAACAGATTTACTAGTTTCTGACCGCTCTGACCGAGGTTTAGCCGAACGTTCTCTGCTCTTCCGAACAATAGATTTTCCGTGCCTCGGCATACATGCGCTCCGATTTTCCCGCGATAACCGCGATCTTCTCGAGCCGGACATTCGTCCGAACATTAAATGGTCAGTATACGACTGACACGACCGCGAAGGGTTTTCTTCTCGCCCTCACGCGAGGATTTCAATACCTCGTAATAGACCTTCCATGCAATTGATTTCTTGGCCATGAGGCCCTGAATCCTGGTGATTAATCAAGGGTGTTCCCTCGTATGGGGGATGTAAATGACGTCGTGACCTTTATGGCGCGGTGGGTTTTGGTCCCGACACGAACCACACAATCGTCTGACCGAGTCAGATCGAGCGCACCGTGGGCTCTTCGGAGCCCGAATAAATTGTCACTTCGTGACTGGCACGCCCACGCACTTAATAGATGAATCAACCATTCCCGAATAGACGAGCTTAATAAACGAACGAAAAGTGCGTCCACACCACCACATCAACAGCTTGGGATCCACCAACTCGACAACCATCTACAACCCCACAGACTCCGATCCTCCGCACCTCGGAAACCACAACACCGACTGTAATTCTCGCGAACACCGCCCAGCCGGCACCCGTCCTTCCGGAACAGCGCCAACACCCTTACGCATCAGGGAACGGGCAACACTTCTCACAGGCAACCACCTTGCCAAAACGCGGGACGCGTCTCGCACGAACTTCATGGCACACGAAAGCCAAATAATCCGGACACACAGTGCAAGACGACGAACCCTAACCAACCCTAATTCACTCCAACCAAAGGAGAGCCCAACCACACCTCCGACCAACGGATGGAAAACTCCACACTCGACCTGACCTCGGGCCTCTCGCATGCTGAGAACAACACCTTCCGACACCAAGAAAAACCATCACTTCCGTCAGGTCAGCTCCTCCGACAACACTTACCAAGTGTCCCGTCGGACCATGATCACAACATCTCTCGATGCACCACCGCTACAATCCCCCGAACTGCAACATGCCCGCCAGCAACCTCTGCCCAACGCAACACAACCAGGGCCACCAACCATGGGAGAAAGCTCTTGACCTCGATCCGCAGACCCCACGCTGGCACTCCAACGAGAACAGCAACCACCCTCACCGCGCCACACAACGCACTCAAGCTCTCGAGCGAGAAACAAAGCAAAAAACATGCAGAAACCCTATGCCAACTACCGACTGTATTGGACCTTACGGACTCTGATCACTACAATATCTCGAATTCCTATGTACGTCCACAACCACGCTCTGATACCAACTGTAGCGACCCGAGAATCCGGTTACCGGGAAGGCCCGATAACCCGAGACTCGAACCGCCGCCCACGAGCCGGGAGGGCTTGGAAGGGCTAAAAAGGAGTGTGGAGGTACAAAGAAATAGGAAATAAGACAGGACAATTCAACAATTAACAGAAATAAATAAACAACTACAACAGAGTCCAGTCCAACAGAAAGTACAGTCCAAAGCAGTAAAACGTACCACATGCCAAGTGAACACTCGGCCCGGCAAGCTTGCAACTAAGAACCTCCGCACAGCACCCTCGAACCTCGAGGCAGAACCGCCACACCTGAAACGTAGGGGTGAGCCTCATGTCACTGGCCCAGTAGGGATCCCGCGGAACCCCAACTGAGAAACAACGACGGCACGGAAAGAAGTAACTACGAAAGCAGGAAAGTAACTACGGTAGCCGGCAAAACCTCGGCTCTACAGCTACTCCTACTGAACTAGAAAACACGACCTAGTCTCCCGTCGGGGGACAACCAAGCCACGTACCCGACCACTCGATTCCACGATCGGGGACCACCAGACACGAACCGCCCTAGCCACGCTACTAGGAAAACGCCACGATACCTCCGAAACGGAGGCCTGCCCTCAAAAGGGCCCGAGCCAAAACTACACGGTCAGGGAACACGGTCATGACCTCACCGTCATAACACAATGCTGTCTGGGGAAAAGCCCTCAGTGACGCTCACCGGCAACCCCAGACCTCGACTCCGTCAACGCTCCCGAAACCACTCACGAAGTCCCATCTCACAGACGGAAGCAAAACCCGGTACACGACAACACACGTCACGTGACAGGAGCACCATCCACAAGAAGAACGACAGGATGCGTCCCCTAACGTCTTACACCGCGTTACAAGTGTCTGGCTACCACGCCCCAGGCGGAGACTCAGACACACACAGTAACCAGTACCACTGAACAAGGACTAGTTGGGGTCGCGCTTGCCGGCGCCGTCCGACGCCCCCAACCTCTTGTGCACACTCAGACCATACGCCCTAGGCCTGTCCTCTAGCTGGTAATTCCCCCTAAGCCCGGACTCGACTGTACGTGGGGGCCCTACGGTAACCAGCCTACTCACCGTCTCTCTCGGGTCAGCCGCTCCACCACTCCCAGGTGGGTCAGCACACGCGTGCCGTAAGAAGGCTACGACTAGTGGACGTGTCACAGGACGTGAACACAGGAAACCACGCATGCACCCATTGTGAGTATCACGAAGTAACAGGTGGCACGACGCCACCAGACTCTAGATGGTCCACTAGACCTACTGAACTCAATGGTCTTTGAGTCACAAGACTCGGGGTCGAGACCGTTGCGCACGACAGCACTGAGCCGTCAATCTGGCCTAATCCCTAGGTCCAAAACCACAATGCGGTAACTCACGAGGCAGTTCACAACTGCCGAGACCCATCCCTCGAGGAGGGAACTTAAGAAACCTCCAGCCCAAGGCTGGGAGACTGGACTCACCGTCCAAGGCCACACGCTTGGCCCACTCGGAAGCCACCTTCCCAAGAAGCAACGACTTGCGGGGAAACCTCACCGCACTCACACCGATACACGGTGACTCGATCTAGCAAGAACACGGAAGCTCGGAACACCTGGGGTCACCCGGACCCACCAAGCCCATGGGCACACTTATCGAGGTAACACAGTACCTCCAGACACCCCAAAAACACGGTAACGAAACCCACGGGGTGCCCGAGACACTCACGATGCCAAAGGTCGACCACTGGGTTACAACCGGGTCAACCGGAGACCAACACAACACAATCGAAAAGCTAGAAGGTCACTCGGACCCTTAAACTCACTGGCACACTAATCAAGGTAAACGGAACCTCCGGACACCCAAAGACACGGTCACAGAACTCCACGGGGTGTTCGGGACACACACGGCCTAAGAGGAACACCAGACGATAGGACAGATCGCGCTAGGGACCCCTAGCGCGACAAGGAAGAACGCGCTAGGACCTCCTAGCGCGACAGGGAAGATCGCGTGAGGGCCTCCTAGCGCGACAAGACAGGTCGCACTAGGGACCCCTAGCGCGACAAGGAAGATCGTGCTAGGAACCCCTAGCGCGACAAGGCAGATCATGCTAGGACCCCATAGCGCGATTGGAACCGCCCTACTGTTCATCTTCTCCGATGAACGCGCCCCATCGGGGCAGCGCGACCATCAAGAACGCGCTAGCCGAGACTAGCGCATTCTCAGTCCGAGCCGAAAAATGGTAGAAACCACGGGAAAAACCATTCCACGCCCCGTTCACCCCCAGATGAAGGGGAAACAAAAGGGGAAACCTTCCCCAAGCCCCTAGGCATGCATCTAAACCCCTAGATCGCCCAAAAACACGGTAAAACGAAAGATCCGGCTCACACCCCAAAAACATGCATTTTCCCCAAATCATCTTGTTTAACCCGCTCGGCTCACCACGGCCTACAAAACTCGCGGGAAATGAAGTACGTGGGTTGAGGGTCCATCTCCCTACCTCCACCGAAGATTCGACGCACCGTGGACGCCGATCCACGAAAAAAACGCCGTTTAAACCCTCGCTGGTTCACGATCCCACGAACCGCCTCCACCATCACGATCCTTGTCCCGAGCCCGTCGCTCCACATCCCACGAACCACGCCGTCCCGCCCTCGCCGCCTCCGTCGGCCGCCCGGTGTGAGAGGGGGAGAGGAGAGAACGTGAGAGAAGAGAGAGGGAGGGAAGAGAGAAAATGAGATGGGGAGAGAGAGAAAAGGTTATTATATAAGAAAAATCAGGAATTCTCAAAAATACCGAAAAATAGAAAATCACGTTTCCGCGATCCTCGGAACGCACCGATCGCAACGATACCACTCGCGCCCTGGTGAACGGCCCGATTCACCCGTAACGAGGTTCCGAAGGAATTATTGAAACACACACCGGGAATCGGAAAACACACGCGGAAAAGTCACGGAACGCTCCCGGGCCTCCGAAACAACTCTGGATCACGCCGATCCGAACACGAAAGATGTCCGAAACGAAATTTCAGCCACAACGAAGTTGGACACTCCGAGAAACCAGATCTGAGACCCATGAACAAGGATCCAAAAAATCCGGGGCATTACAGCGACGCCCCTGCGTTGGGCCGTCAGGTGGCTGTGACGGTCCAGCCTAGACCGTCAGAGCCTGTGACGCGTCTAGGGTAGACCGTCAGGCTCTGGACTGCACCAGGAGGTCTGCAGTCCTGTTTCTTATCCGACTGTGGTCACCGTGCGACGGTACTGGTACGTGGGGCGGTCCCCGTACGTCATCGGATGCGAACGTGGTTTTCCGTTGACTTGAGAGTCTACTCCTTCAGTGACCCTCCACTAGTCATAGCCCACCAGTACGTGGTGCTGGTCTCACCTGGGAGTGGTGTACGGGCTGACCCTTAGAGAGAGTTTGTGGACCGGTTTCCGTCGGGTCCCGCGTCTACCAGCCAGAGTCTGGCTGAGGGGAAAATCGGTCAGAGGGCCAGACCAGGGACGCACGGTCTGTGTGTGCACACATGGTTGGGGGCGGTTGGACCCACGCTGACGAGCGTGACCCCAACTAGTCACTTGTTTGTGGTTACTTGTTCGGTGTCCGTGCCTTTGGTAGGCGCTACCACGTCAGGCAGTTCACCTGCGGTGCGGTGTAAGACGTCAAGGGACGCTACCGACTGTGCTTCTAGTGGGAGGTACTCTTGTCAAGTCAGGAGTGACAGACTATCAATCGTTGGGACTTCGACCTTCGGGTTTTCGTCGTGTTAGCTGTTGTGTTCCGATCGTTTCGCCGTGGCACGTATGTCAGCTTTCGTGCCGTGAGACCGGTGTTTTGTAGATGGCAGGGCTTTCTTTTCTGTGGTACTCTCTTACTGTTAGCGTAGCAGTTTCTCCGTTTGCGAGGTAGGGTTCGAGTGACCCCTACTGAGTCTTGTTCCGAAACTTATTCCCTGCGTGCTTTCACCGTGTTTCAGGCAAGACAAGGCTTCAGGGGAGTTCGTCTGAGACTCAGCGTGATTCAGGTGCCCAGCGTTAGTGCCAGAGGTCAGAGCCGGGGTATGTCCCGTGTATCTGTACTTTCCTTTCTTGTCTCTGTACTAGTTATGGACTACTGTTGTTATTTTGTGGACCATGTATTAATCAAAATGCTATTTATTTCCTACTTAATTATATAAACTATTTAATTTCTGCAATTACTTATGATACTTGTGTAGTTTCCACACCATCCTTCTAACCCTTCCGAGTCTTCGGACTCGTGGGTGGTAGTGCGAGTCTCGGATTATCGGGCCTTCCCGGTAATCGGATTCTCGGGTCGTTACACTCACCTTCCAACCTGCAAGCCTGGACTCATATTTCAACCCTATCATCTGTCAGTCCCTACAATGGAGGGCCCTATGAGACAGAGGAAGGCCTAGGTAGGAGAAAGAAAAGTCTCCTATCTGACAACCCAATATGAATGCTACTCTCCTGAGTGACCTCTCCTCCATGTTGACTCCAGCTATAGTACTTTTGCTATAGTTCACCTTCAAGCCACTAACCTCCTGTAGTATCTCTAACATCAATCTGACAACAAAGAACTACCTTTCATTATCCGCTAGGAATAAAATGGTGTCATCAGCATAATATAGGTCAAGGTTTGACAAGCCGGTACAGTATGACCCATACTGCACGTACCGGACCGTACCAACCAATGACCGATATGATCGATGCATGGTACGCAACTGGTACACTCTTATATGTTTTAAATATTATATGTTTTATTTTATATTAGAGAAGTTTTGTAGATGAGTTGGTTAGAGATCTTATGTTTAAGTGTGAGTTCACCAGCTGCATGAATTTTTTACTTCTTTTTAACATTCTAAGTCAAAAAAACTTTAAATCCCAAAGGCGTTCTCGAGATTCGAACTTACAACATGCTATAGAGGAAGTGCAAACCACCTAACCAACTGAGTTAGGAGTTTTTTGAATTATTTTACATATACTATATATAAAGGATCTTTTTTCATCTTGGTACGTAACGGTACCAAACCGTATCGTACCGATAAAATCAATACGACCGGTACAAACGGGTCCATCAAACCTTCCTATAGGTAGCTAATGCTGAAACCGTGAAGTCTAGCCTGGAAGTCTTTAATGAATCATACCCTCTCCACCCTCATTTACATCCGGCTCAAAATTTGTGCAACAAGAACAAATAATAGAGGTGACAATGGGTCTCCATGTACTAAAAAAAATGGGGTGGGTTGCCCATTTATAAGGACTGAAAAGGAGGCTAAAGAGATACAACCCCAGATTCATCCTACCCATCTCTGGTCAAAGCTCATCATAGCTAAGGTTTGTAGGAGACACTGTTAATTAACACTATTATATGCCTTCTCAAAGTCTGACTTCAATACTACACTCCTCTTAATCCTCTGGGTCTTCGTAGCATGCATGCACTCATGTGCCACTAGGAAGTTCTCCTAGATGTGTCTTCCCCTGATAAAAGCCCTTTAATGTCCATAAACCACTTTGTCAGTCAACCTATCCAATCTTCTCGCCAGTAACTTAGTAATGATTTTTTAGGTACTATTCACTAGACTATGGGTCTAAAGTCCCTGAAACCCTATGCACCCTGCTTCTTAGGGATGAGGACCAAGAGAGTTTTGTCGATGTCCCTCAAATTGACTCTACCCTCTTGGAACTCTCCTAATGTCTAAATGAGGTCCTTCTTTGACAATATCACAGCATGTTTAAAAATATATATATCATAAGGAAGCCATCTGGGTCTGGGGATTCGTCACCTGCAAGTTCCTCCAAGAAAGGGCTAGAGAGGGCCTCACACTTAGCTGGAGAGAGGTGGGGGAGTAATTTATCTACAATGCCAGGTTGGTCCATTTGCTCTTCGGTAAGAAGCTTGGAGTAAAGCTCTTTTGCATACATCATGATGTCCTCCTCCCTCTAGATACTCTACACACCAACCTTGATGGAAACTATGTGGTTCGTTCTCCTTCCCCCCGAAGCAATCCTCTAAAAGTACCTAGTGTTCATGTCGCCTTCTTTGATCCACTTCTCCCTCGATCTCTGCTTCTAATAAATATCCTCCTTATAAGGATATCTTCAAAATTTGCTCTTAGAGTGTCCCTGCACAGTCTGTTTGAGTCATCCAACAATCCTGCCTCATCCAAGCAATCTAGCCCTACCAATTTTTGAAGGATCCTATCCTTAGCCATCTTGCCCACCGATACGGTTTTTTCAGCACCCCACCTTTTAAAAACTTATGACAAGTGCTTCAGTTTTCCAACCAAAGTAGCTATGAAAGAACATGCATATGCCTTTTCACACTTCAAACCCTCCTGACAGTGTCTATGAAATATTCATCATTGAACTAACACCTTTTAAATCTGAATACATGTCTTCACACCTAACTACGACTGGTCTTCAATAGGATGAGTTTGTGATCCAAAGTCGATCTAGCTAAACAAGATGTCTCCATGTGAGGGAAGTGATCCCAAAGGCATGTCTAGCCTAGAGCAAGCAAGTGAAGACCTCAAATTGGACTAGGTGAATTAAGTATTCACAGTCCAATGTGGATGAGGGCTGCATGCCTCCTCTATAAAATCATAGAAATCCTCCATCTCCCTCATTTAGGAGGTGACCTCCATCCTTTCTGAAGTTGTTGTTACTACATTAAAGTCACCCCCCACACACCATGGCCAAACCGAGCTACTATGATATAGGAGTAATTCCTCCTAAAGAGCTCTTTTCCCCTCTCTGGACTAGGGGTTGTATATATACTCCAGTGAAATCCTAGGAGAAATCATCCTTTACGCAATAAAAGTGAATGGAGATAACCCCCAATCAACCTACCTAGCTATCCACTTCCTCTACCTCAAATGGGTTCTAAAGAATCATGATGCCTCCTACCCTCCCCTATGTAAGAGAGACCACCCCATTTGAAATCCTACCACTCCCAATCTTCCTCATGAACCCCTCCACATCACCTTCACATTTACCTCTTGGAGACATAAGATATCAATCTTGCATCTTCTAACAAACTTCTTCACTGCCCTCCTCTTCTCGCCCCCACTTAACCCATCACATTCCATGATAAAATTTTCAGAATGATGAGATTGTGTCCCCCTCTCCCCCCACCTCACTCTCCACACTCTCCCTCATAGCCCATTTGATTTCCCCAGCTTCACCTCCCTAGCCAAGGTGATATGCCACCTCTTCTAGACCCTGATGAAAAGTCTCATGATGTCCTTATGCACCCCCTCAAAAGAGACTCCCATCTTGTTTACCAGCTCCCTCATGTGTGCCTTCGTCAACTTCTCCACTAATCCCATCAACTCTCTGACCTCCTCCTTAGGCAACCTACTACTATCCTCCACTTGCTCTTCTTTTGAGTCACCCTCCTCCGACCTGGGTGTACCAGGCAAGTCGAGACCACTTCTTCTTCTTCTTCTTCTTCTTCTTCTTCTTCTGATGGAGAAGTCCACTCCTTTTCCCAATGCAACGTGGCTAGCTTCCATTGGCTCCACGTGGGAGCACCGGACGCAACACCTGAGCCAGTCTCTATGTCCCAATAATATGTTGCTTGGGTGTACTTGCTAGAAATAACATGTCCAGCTGTCCTAGCAACCGGCAGCCCAGGAAAGAGGGGAACTCCCCCATCAAGGAAGAGCAAGGCAGGGCAGTCTACGCCTGCCACTAGGAGTAGCTGGCCGTTGGTAGCAAGTAAGGGGTCTGGAGAAGGCAGCGTTAACCCCTCCTCCTGCTAGCCAGCCGGGGAAGACCATATAACTAAATGCCCAACTTCCACTACTGGGAAAGATGGCGGATGCCTCTCCTTATGCCAGGGAAGACGGCGGATGGGTCGGGATGAGAGGCCGCTGGCCGACCAGAGAAGACCCAGCCACTAACCTTCCACCAGAGGATGCTAACGGTGAAGAAGACAATAGATGCCTCACCTATTCCCGGGAAGGATAGTGAATGGGGCAAGGCGGCCTTCGGGAGGCACCGCCACGATCAACTTGTTGGAAGAGCCCGCCACCGTCGAGAGGGAGGTCGCCAGGGTTGTCGCCATAGCATCTTGCCAGTCGCTACTCGACCCGCCGCTTGCTGGAGTCCCCGCAAGCCCTAGAAAAGGGTTCAGGTGGAGAAGGAGACCCTATGAGAGCCCTCCCATGCTCAAAAAATGATCCCGCCCGAGACAGGTAAGTCACGGGTAGCAACCTAGATGCATGTCGCTCTTGATCCAGACCTAGAGTAGCCTATGGGCCCAACTCAATCCTCCCGACATGTTCTCCCACTAAGGCCATGTCTGGGAATCATAGTGAGCTTTGGCTTTTTTCAAAAAAATTTAGAGAGAGAAGAAGCTCCTTTAAAGGAGCTTCGTGAGCTTTTGAAAAGTAAGGTTATTTCTTCTTCCTATCTCTATCTACATTTCAACGGCGGGCTTCTATGAAGCTTGATGTGATCTTCACCCATTTGTTTTGTCATTTGAGGATGGGACTTTCGAGGTCAAAAGGCACCCACCACTATAGGGCTATTCATAATTCGATTCAAACTGACAAATCAAACTGAACCGTTCAGTTCGGTTCTGTTTGATTTGGTTTGAAGTCGAATTCAGTTTGGTTCAGTTTCATAACGTGTGAAATCAAATCAAACCGAATAAATCGAATTTATTATTTATATATTTTTTAATATTATATATTAAAAATATATTAGAAATATTTTAAAAACTTAATTTTATACACATAAAAACATACAAAATATAAGTATTTTTATTTTTATTTTTATTTTATATACATATAAGCTATTAAATTTAAATATATTATAATAAAATATGAAATTTTAGTTTGAAACCGAACCAAACTAAATTTTTTCGATTTAGTTTGTTTTGATTTCATGAGTAAATTTGATTCGGTTTAGTTTAGAAGAAAATGGTCTCAAACCGAATCGAACCGTGTTCACCCCTACACCACTATGATTCCGAAGTATAGCCTAAGCTCGATCTTCACCTATTAAGTATTGTTTGGGAATGCACCTGACTTTGCTTTCTCATAAAAATCTCTCCACGATACAAACTCCGACAAGGTGGGCACTTTTTCATCATTGAGAAGCCCCAGAAGCCCATTCAACCTCGCTTTCACGGATTCACAAGATGGGCACTTTTTATCTCTGCTTCTCTCTCCACCAACTTATTTTCCATCACGTAAGTCAAGACACATGTTGGGACATTTGAAATTACTTAAACCTTGCCGGGGCTTTCAAATGATTGAAAGCCCCCTAGGGTGCGCCACCTAACGATGCCTTAGAGTCCAGCGGGAGATTCAAATTCCCCCTTGCCCCCTACTTATCGTCTACCTTTGTCCTGTCCCCCTGATACCCTAACTCAGCCACCATCGCCGCTATAATCTCTACCACCATGGACTTTTGCCCCACTCATTGTTGCGAATGCCACCACCACTGCTGGCCAAATAGCCAACCTGATGATGAAGTCTGTCTCTCATACTATGAATAAGATCGTCAACGGGACTGTTAGGGGAGAGAATACAAAGATGATGGCCTCTGTTGTAGTGACCCGGCCTTCCAAGATGAGTCTGACAATCCCAACATTCACCCTCCTAAACGGCCTCCCTAAAAAGCCTACACGAGCATCATCACATAGGCAAAGTAGAAAAGCTGCGAATCTAACCCAAACAGGGACCTTTCCTGGGGTAGAGAATGTGTCTTGATCTCCTCAAGGTCCATCATTGAAATCAGAGGATAGAGGGCCCCATTGCCAAGACCCTGGCATCTGCAACCATCTAAACCCCTTCAGAACAAGAGGTAATTGCTAGAGTTTGGCCTTGCAGACCCTACAAACCTACCATGGGTCGGCTCCTCCCCACCTATTTTCCAGTAGCATCCTCACCCCCTCTACGTCCGCCCCACCTTGTAGAGGGGATATCCATAGGCAATAGGCCTGCCACTCCAGACGTGCAATCATACATTCTGGGACATGGTTCGCTGACTCGGTCCGAGTCGAGGCAACTACGACGGATCTACTTGGATCCACGAAAATCCGAGACATGATCCAACTGACTCAGACCGACTCGCTCCTCCCTCCCTAGATCTCTACCCTTCTCTGCGACCTTCTATGCATGCTTCGGTGAAGATCCGGCGGTGGCGGTGAGGATCCAACGGTAAATAGACGAGATCCGACTGTGGTGACGATGATCTGGCCAAAAGGGACATTGCCAGTTGCGGTGGGGGACTGTCGGGGGTGGGGCGAGGGCACCGGGGTGGGCTACCGGGATGGGGGGGCACTGGGATGGAGGAAGAAACCGTCTCCGGGGTTGGAAGGCGTCGGGATGGGAGAATAAAGGTCAGTCGGGTGGGGTGAGAGGTGACCGAGTCGGCCCGAGTCACATGTGACTCGGACATATCATACCGAATCAGAGCGATCTCAATCCGATACGGATCACCGAGTCGACGAACTTTATTTTAGGGAGACATCTCCAAGATCCAAGACTTTCAGCTAGACTTGTGTCTCTTACCTAGTATGGATTACGAGTCGACGAACCTTGGTCTGGGAGACACATCCGAGATCCAAGACTTTCAGGTAGACCTGTGTCTCCTACCTACCCTTGACGACGTTTGGATGGCTTCCTCGCCCTCCAACTACTCCGCTCGACCTCAGGCCCCATTCCAGTTCCCTATAGATCCTTTGAAGATGCCCTCTCTTCTGCCACCAGAAGCAGATTGGGCTAGGTCCCTTCCTTCCCATCTTATCTCTGCCACCTCCCAACTCTCCATCAATCCTCGTAGCCCATGGTCTCATGGGGACATATAGTCCGGAGAAGGACACCACCTGCCGTCGGGTGCGATTCACTCTTGGCATCCGCTACATCCCTGTAGCTTCTCTCTCTAGGAAAAACTAGAGAGATAAACCAGAGTTGGGTAAATGTAGAGGATTATTTATAACAATAAGTAAATAAAGATGATAATTCTACCATTGGTAAAATAAGAAGATTATTTTTTAAATTATCCCTAAATTCTTCCTTGCTCACCTTGGTCAGCCTGGACTGTTATTTGCTCATAAGCAATTGCTTAAAATGATCTGAGAAGACCAATAATTCCAAACGTGGAAGAAGGATTCCATACCTTCCATCAAACAACATTATTGACAACATGGAGGTCTCCCCTTCCGCAGCGGATCCAGCAAATCGCGGGGGACTTGTCGACACGCTCGAAGTGACCCCCCGCCGCGGTATCGACGTAAGCACCCTGCCAGCAGCGACTGTGCAGGTCGCATAGGCCGTGAAGCCCCGGAAGGTGATGCCGGAGCCGAAGTTGTAGGAGAACGGCCAGCCGGCCTTCTCGCCGAAGGGCCGGCTCGTAGCTTGCTTAGTTGTTGGCGAGCTTGAGCGAGCGGACCCGCTGCGGCGTATCCTCCTCCTCCGTATAGTGGCCGCTCACGGCGACAAGGTGCTCCCACTCCGATAGCTCCATGCAGGGAAACTCGTCGCCCCTGCAGCCGAGCCAGTGGGAGAGGACGACCGCGCCGCCGACGATCTGGATGGAGTTTACTCTCTCCCCGTCGTGTGCCACGATGATGTGCCTCAGCTCGCCCCGGAGGGACTCGTCCCAGACCTCGTATGGCCAGTCGCGACGGCGCTCCGGGCCGCAGGACTCGAGCTTGAGGACGGTTCCCCCGGACAGAGGCTTGCGCACGTTCTTCTGCTGCTGGTTGCCGCAGGCATGGTGCAGGGAGAGCCGCGTGTTGCACGCACCCCCGCCTTTGTATATGTCTGTTTGTTTCCGATTCCACTTCTCAGAGGAAAATATTGTTCGCAATCCTCGATTCCGGGTTATTCGGGTTTTGTTAAACACTGGTTTCATCGTGATTCTGATTTGATTAATGGAATAGAAACATTCAGCTTGCACACAGCATCCCGATTATGTCAATTCAGAAAATTTGTACGTGTTAGGTGTTGTTTGTTTACATGCAATTTTCCCGATTTTAGAATCATCGGTTTTGAAAATTAATATATTCTTTAATTTCAAAATCAAAAATATTTTTTTTACTATTGTCTAGTTTATTGTGCTTTCAACTCATTTTTTCGATCAGGAGGTAAATGTAAACTATAAATAAAACTAAGAGAATCTTAATGCTACATGGGCCCTCTTAATTAATCTCATTTACACTTTTTTACGAGGAAACAAACGATCAAAAAATGTCTTAAAGCAAAACAATAACAGAGTTTTACAATATTGTACGATGAAACAAACAATGTGGGTAATAGAAAGATATTTGTTAAGAAACAGTATTATTTTACTAAATAATTATCAAAATATACTTCAACTAGAGATAGTTCAAATTTATGCATTTTGATCATGGGGAAATGTGTAATACGGATCAAAACTATGTTTATACAATAGATTGCAGTATAAAAATATGTATTGCAACTGAAGAACTGTGTATTCCATCTCAAGATGATACGTGGGCTGGTACAAAAATTGTGCAGTTTACATTAGAAATTCTGTGTTTTTTTTGGAGGGGCTATGCCGCGGCGGCACTGCAAAACCCTTAACAACACCCAGGTTCAAACCCAAGGCGGTGCCCCCAAACTCCCCTGATATCGGTGCCACTGAGTTAGTTACAACCCAGTAGTATGGAGAATTTGCATCTAGTGTGGTAAATGTAGTTTAAACTGCATATCAAAATTATATCCTCTAATGGAAAAAAATGTAAATTTGAAAATACTTTTGCTAGAAACATATTTTGAAAATGATTGAATAAAATAAAATTAATTTTTGAAAAATATCCTATCAGAAATTCCATGGGTGAAAAACTAGTGTTTCCTATTACTTGCTGAAATATCCGTGCCTAATTCTAAAAGTTCGTTGGATTACTTTTCAGCATTGAAATCTTATCTTTTTGTAATTGGCACTTGGTCAGAATATTGATTTATTGACAGCCCTGTTTATTAGTTACGTACACTTTGATTCAGGGTCGTCCACTATATATGGTTTGGTTGTATACAATTTCTATCTATATCTTCATTTAAAAAAAAACATTTTTTTGGCAAATAATACACAGCACTTATTTTATTAATACGAAAGGTCAAATGGATAAATAGCCACAAAAAACCATCCCGGGAATATAGGCCAAATAAAGAGCAGAGCCCTCCTCCATACAATGCAAATGTCAGTCGAAAGAAATAAAGAAAATCTAAATTATAAGATTATACGGTAATTATACATAAAAGGTCATAAACCAAGGAGAATAATCTTTGATATTTACAGTGAGGAAGAACCTTCCCAAGATGTACTACAGAGAAGCGATGATCGAGGTTGAAGGCCTGGACATCGTAAACAACACTCTAAGTCATCCTTCTTATCATATTCCTGATCTGGGTGGTCACCAACTCAACCTTTATGTTATGTAATAATAGAAGACATAATGTATGAAAAGATTCTAGAAAGCAAATGGAGCATCAGCTACGTTAAGAGCACTAATGGGAGAGTGTGTAATGATTGGACCCCTTAAATGTTAATCTTACAAACTTCTCATAAAATCAGAAGAAGTTGAATCCGTTTTTGGGCTAACTGTACGTAGTAATAGATCTAGCAGACCTTGTAGACTCTTTGGGAATGAGCCCTAAGGACAGGCAATTGAACATTAACTGTACCTTCGTGACTTGGATGAGAAGTGTACATCCGACGAGCCGAAGGTGTCATTGCAGAATTATCCACCGGTAGTGCAACCTCTATGTTGGGATTTAAGCACCATGAAGAGGCATCTCACTTTCTGTAGTTGTCTTGGTAGAAGGTTTCCCATCAGATGGGTCCGATGCAACTAGTGTGGAAGGATCGGACATATACAATGTCATCACCATCCTAACATCCAGGTCGACGTGCAACAGTCAGATCCCAGACATCTATAGGAGCATTGTGCATCACGACCGGGACCATCAAGAGTTTACTATCAAAAGCCCGCTCATTATCCAGCTCATCAACTATATCCACAGCATTGTATGCTTGCTCATTATCCAGATACAGGGGGCGTGAGGGCTTTGTACAGGTGTGTCCTGAAGAGGATTTCCTTGAGAAGCGCCAACGGGATAGATGTTATTCTCAATGAACAAGGTTAGACATAAGGGTTGGAACATCCCTCTAAGAATAAGGGTTTTTGATAAGACCCGAGACGTTCGGGTTTGCATGATCATCATCGCCCACCTCATGAAGAATGTCAAAAGGCACTGAAGACGTGAAGCACCAGCGCTATCTTCCTGGGGTCAAGAGCTAAGTCATTCCGTAGTTGCATCGGAGGAGCATGTTGAGCTTGCTCGGTCTTCTAGAGGTTGCATTTGAGAAAAGTCACGACGTATTTTGCGCCACTCTTGTTGAGGCTTGGGTGCCGATGGTCGATGAGAGGGATTACAATTACCTTTTGCAAGAGCAAAAGCAGAGGCCGGCAAGTCTTGGCACTGATTTTTCCAGCATTCTAGTTCAAGATGGCCTATCCTATGACAAGAAGAGCATAAGGATGGCAAGTTTGAATAGGAGATCGGCCACCAAAAATCTCCTCTAGCAATCCCAAGCCAAATTTGAGTAGGAGAAGGTCTAGATAGGTCAAGCTTGACACAAACTATGGCCACCGTTGTGTTCATCAGATTTTTGATATTTAAATTGACCTTCAAAATGGCACCCAAGTTGCCTACTATCGAGTGGATGAAGGGCTCTTGGTAGAGATTCACAGATAATCTAGGGAAATCCACCAAGACTGGAACAATAGAAAATTTTAAGATTGTGAGAAATCCATGGACCAGTTGAAAAATCAGAATAATCAGCCTTGAATGTATAAGGATTCCCATAGTAGTAAGTTTAAATAATCCTCATATGTCTGAAACCTAAACAGGAGGTGTTCATCCAAGGTCCTCAAGATAAAATCCTTCTAGCATCTGCATCTGTTAGATATGTGAGAGTGAATTTCTTGAAATGTCAGTCGACCTTGTGGTGTGCGAGCAACTATAGCATATTCAAAAGGCCCTAGCGATGGTTTAATCTCCTTTGTAATGAAGATGCACTGTTGGTTCTCCTCCATTAGTGTACAATGACGAATGTATTAGAAGTTTGAGTGGCAGTGGCGGCGCCAACAATGAGAGGAGGGCTTGGACAAATGAGCGAGTCTGTAACGACCCGAGAATCCGATTATCGGGAAGGCCCGATAACCCGAGACTCGCACCGTCACCCACGAGCCCGAAGACTCGGAAGGATTAAAAGGATGGTGTGGAGACTACACAAGTATCACAAACAATTACAAAAATTAAACAGTTATAATATTAAGCAGGAAATAAATTAACATTTTTCATGGTCCACAATAGAAATTAACAATAATAACAATAGTCCACGACTAGTACAGTGACAAGGAAGAAAAGTACAGCTACACGGGACATACCCCGGCTCTGACCTCTGGCACTACCTCTGGGCATCCGCACCACGCTGCACACCTGACGCGCTCCCCGAAGGTGGCGCCTCACCTGAAACACGGTGAAAACATACAGGGAATGAGTCTCGGAACAAGACTCAGTAGGGATCACTCGGACCCTACCTCGAAAAACGAGAAACCACTACACTAGCGGTCGGAGAGTACCTCGGAAGGGAAAGCCCTGCACTCTACAAGACAAGACCCTACGGCACGCAAACCGATACACGTGCCACGGTAAGAAGGCCAAAGCTCAAAAGTCGAACCGGTAAAACCCGAAGGTCGGAAACACTCGACTGACAGTCTGTCACTCCGTACTCGACAGGAGTACCACCCACTAGAAGCACAGTCGGTAGCGTCCCCTGACGTCTTACACCGCACTGCAGGTGAACCGCCTGACGTGGTAGGTCCTACCCGAGGCGCAGACACCGTACAAGTAACCACGAACAAGTAACTAGCTGGGGTCACGCCCATCGACGTGGGTCCAACCGCCCCCAACCACGTGTGCACACACAGACCTTGCGTCACTAGGTCTGATCCTCTGACCGGTTTTCCCCCGTAGCCAGACTCTGGCTACCGACGAGGGGCCTACGGTAACCGGTCCACAAACCGTCTCAAAGGTGAGTGCCCGTACACCACTCCCAGGTGAGACCAGCACCTCGTACTGGTGGGCTACGACTAGTGGAGGGTCACTGAAGGAGTAGACTCTCAAGTCATGGAAAACAACGTCGCAACCACAGGTACGAGGAACGCTCCTTGTACCCACGCTAACGCACGGTGACGCAAACCGAAGTCACCACCTCCCGGGACACCACGGGACCCCCACGTGTAGCCCCCACATGATGCCCCGCATCAGTCGGACTACGGGTCAGCACAGGGATCGAGACTAGCTCGTCCGGGACTCGAGTTGGCAAGGAAAAGGAGTCGCGGTCACTGGAGGACCGCCTCCAGTGGTCGCGATCGACCCAGGACCACTACCACCTAGTCGCGGTCCTCCTGGGACCGCGACCACCCTGGTGCAAGAAAAGCTGAACGCGGTCGCCTGATGACCATTTTCACCTGGTAGCGGTCTCCAGGAGACCGCGACCAGACTCCAACGGTCAAAAACTGTGTCGAAGACCGTGCCGGACCCCATGGTGAAAGCGGTCGCCCCCTGACCGCCACCAACAGTCGCGGTCAGTCGCACGACCGCGACCGCTAGCCGATAGAACGAGCCCCAACGGTCAAAAATCCTGGTGAAGGCGGTCCCCACCCAACCGCTACTAATGAAGGCGGTTACTGGTAGACCGCTACCATCTCGGAAAACCGAGAACGGCGGGAAACGGCCAAAAACACCATCCACGCCCCCATACCTCCACCGGAGAGGGGGAAATCAAAGGGGAAGGCCCCCGGGGACCCCTAGCATGATTCTAGGCCATCAGAATGCGAATCCATGCATCAAATCTATAGATCGGGCGACTCTCCCCAAAAACATGAAAAAACCCCAAGCATGCTCAAACAAGCCCCTCTCGGCCTCCCCTCGGCCTATAAATCACAGAAAGAATTGGCAAGAGGCTAAGGAACGTCACCCTACCTCAATGGAGCGAATGCTCCGCCGAATCACCCGCGAATCGCGAAGAATGCTTGAAGCTTCACGAACTCCCCACGCTTGCCGCACGGCCACGAACTCGCCTTGCCGCCACCCACGCGTCCGCGCCGTCGCCCTGCCGCCGTCAACAGCCGGGGAGGGGCTCACCGCGTCCGAATGGGAGAGAGAGGGAGAGAGGAGGGCGGCCACGGTTGGGGAAGGAAGGAGGAAGAAGAAGAAGAAAGAGAAAGGAGAAAAGAAAAAAGAAAAGAAATGGGATTATATAGAAAATCCGATTTTTCGGAAAAATACCAAAAATTAGAAAAATACATTTCCGGAATCCTCGGAACGCACCGATCGCAACGGTACCACTCGTGCCTGGGGGAACCGCCCGGTTCGCCCACAGCGAGCTTCCGAAGAGAAAGCCGAAACACACACCGGGAATCAGAAAACACACACAGAAAAGCCGCGGAACGCCTCCGGGCCTCCGAAACGACTCCGGATCGCGCCGATCCGAACACGAAAGATGTCCGAAATAAAATTTCAGACACAACGAAGCCGGACACTCCGAAAACTAGATCCAGGACCCACGAAGAAGGATCCGAAAGGTCTGGGATATTACAGCCCTCCCCCCTTAAGGAATTTCGTCCTCAAAATTGAGAACAACCCAGGGGAAAGAAGAGGAAGACTCACTCAAACAGATACGGAAACTGCTGACGCATCTCATCCTCACGTTCCCACGAAGCCTCACCACCAGAGTGTCGTTGCCACACGACCTTTACCAAAGGAATGACCTTGTTCCGCAGGCGCTGCTCTCGCCTATCCTCTACGCGGATCGGAAACTCTGGGAGAGAAAGATCTGGAGTCACCTCAGGCCAAACGAAAAACTCGAGCACATAAGAGTCATCGGGCATATACTTCCGCAACATCGAGACGTGGAACACGTCATGCACCGACACCAACTCAGGAGGTAACTGTAACCGGTAAGCAACCTCACCGATGCGCTCCACAATCGCGAAAGGACCAATATAGCGGGGACTCAGCTTCCCACGCCATCCAAAACGCATCACCCCCTTCATCGGAGAAACTCTCAAGAACACATGATCGCCCACGGCGAACTCGAGAGGCCGCCTCCTACGGTCAGCATAGCTCTTCTGCCGACTCTGGGCCGCCAACATGTTCTGACGAACCAGGTGCACAACATCCACACATTGCTGCACCAATTCCGGTCCCGTCAAAACACGCTCACCCACCTCAAACCAATCAAGTAGAGTCCGACAAGGACGCCCGTACAACGCCTCATATGGAGCCATGCCGATGCTCGAATGAAAGCTGTTGTTATAGGCAAACTCCACCAACGGTAGGTGATGAATCCAATTCCCCTACCACTCCAGGCAGCAGGATCTCAGTATGTCCTCCAAGGTCTGAATGGTCCTCTCACACTGACCATCTGACTGAGGATGATACGCCGAGCTAAATGCCAACTCCGTGCCAAGAGCTCGCTGGAAACTCCTCCAGAATCCAGAAGTGAAGCGCGGATCCCGGTCCGACACGATCGAAATGGGAACCCCATGCAACGGAATGATCCGCTCCACATACAAACAAGCCAACTTAGACACGCTCCAGCTGACCTTTACCGGTAACAACCGAGTCACCTTCGTCAGCCGATCCACCAGCAACCAAATACTGTCCTGCCCACTCGGGGTCCTCGGCAACCCCACCACGAAATCCGTGGTCACATTGTTCCACTTCCAAGCAGGAACATCCAAGGGCTGGAGAGTACCTCCTGGTCGCTGATGCTCCGCCTTCACCTGCTGACAGATTAGGCACCTGGCCACAAACTCTGCGACATCTCTCTTCATGCCAGGCCACCAGAACTGCCTCCGCAAGTTCCGATACATCTTCGTCGCACCCGGGTGTACAGTGTACCTGCTCCCATGAGCCTCGCGCAACACCCCACGACGAACCTGCTCCTCCGCTGGGACGTACAGTCTGCCACGAAACCTCGCAGCACCGTCCTCGCCGAGCTCTACGTCAGCCATCGCAAGAATCCAGGGTAACTCCGAGTCCGCATGCTGAGCCTCTGTCATCTGACGACGGATAGTAGGAGTGACAGTCAGACTCGCGAGCACTGCCAACCCTGGCTCCTGGGGAATCTTGAGCCTTAAGGATACTTCGGGCACTTGTTCCCAGAGCCTCCACCTCCTCAGCATCAAGGTACTGACTGTAACCTTCCGACTCAAGGCATCGGCGACGACATTCATCCTGTCCGGCTGATAAGACAGGGTGAAGTCATAGTCTTTCATGAACTCTATCCAACGCCTTTGTCTGAGGTTCAGATCTCTCTGCGAGAACACATACCTCAAACTCTGATGGTCAGTGAATACCTCGAACTTCTCGCCGTACAGATAATGCCTCCAGATCTTCAGCGCGAAGATCACTGCCGCCAACTCAAGGTCATGGGTGGGGTAGTTCTCCTCATGGGGCTTTAGCTGCCGAGATGCATAAGCCACCACTCTACCATGCTACATCAAACAGCACCCAATCCGACCCCGGAAGCATCTGTACACACCACGAAACCTCCCGATCCAGAAGGCAAGATCAAAACCGGAGCCGAGGTGAGCAATCTCTTCAGTTCCCTGAAGCTCTGCTCACACTCCTCGGACCAGAAGAAAGGCACATCCTTCCGCGTGAGTCTAGTCATCGGGGTCGCAATGCGAGAAAAATCCTGGATAAATCGGCGATAATAACCCGCAAGCCCCAAGAAACTCTGGATCTCCGTCACCGACCTCGGCCTCGGCCACTGCATTACTGCCTCGACCTTGGCGGGGTCCACGAAAATGCCATCACCAGAAATCACGTGCCCCAGAAAGTGCACCTCGCTGAGCCAAAACTCGCACTTGCTGAGCTTCGCATACAACTGGTGATCCCGCAACGTCTGCAGCACCACACTCAAATGGTACGCATGCTCCTCAGCAGACTGCGAATAAATAAGGATGTCATCCACAAAGATGACCACGAACTGGTCCAAATACGGATGAAACACTCTCTGCATCAAGTCCATGAAGGCCGCAGGGACATTGGTGAGTCCAACCGACATCACCAGAAACTCATAGTGCCCGTACCTCGTACTAAATGCAGTCTTCTCTACATCGGACTCGCGAATTCTCAGCTGATAGTAATCGGACCGCAAATCAATCCGCGAGAACACTCGCGCGGACTGAAGCTAGTCGAACAAGTCATCAATCCGCGGCAACAGATACTTGTTCTTAATGGTCACTTCATTCAGCTGCCGATAGTCAATGCATAACCGCAGACTACCGTCCTTCTTCTTCACAAACAACACGGGCGCACCCCAAGGGGAAAAACTAGGACGAATATATCCCTTGGCCAACAGTTCCTGCAACTGCGCCCTCAACTCCCTCAACTCAGCGGGGGCCATACGGTAGGGAGCCTTCGCCAAAGGTCCCGTACCAGGTACAACCTCGATCACGAAATTGATCTCCCGCTGGGGAGGTAATCCAGACAACTCCTCGGGAAAAACGTCGGGAAACTCGCACACCACCGTAATGTCCTCGACATCCGGCTCCATCCGGTCAGACACAACCACGGACGCGAGAAAACCCTGACAACCAGAATCAAGCAACCGACGGGCTCTAATAGTAGAGATAAGGAATCGAGAAGAGGCGGAACAGATACCTTGAAAATAGAAGGTTCTCTTGCTCGGATGCTGGAAGTAGACCCTCTTCATTCCACAATCCACCACCGCTCCATGAGTCTCGAGCCAATCCATGCCTAGAATCACATCGTAATCCCGAAGCTGCAACGCATACAACCTGCCTGGCATACTCCGCCCATCGATCCAAATCGGAACCTGATCGAAGCAATACGGAGTGATCATAAAGTCACCCGAAGGCAACTCCACTACCAAATCACAGGACAACTGGGTCACCGGCTCCTCGACGCTCGACGCGAAATCCTCCGAAATAAACGAATGAGACGCGCCAGAATCAAATAAAACCCGAGCCGCACAACCCAAAATTTGAACGGTACCTTTCACGAGCTGCGACGCCACTGCCTCTGCCCTGGTCATGTGCGTGATCTGCCCCCAGCTCTCTGCCTGCCTCCCACACTAGCTGACCTGGGTAGTGGCGGATACTGTCCCTGCTGCTGCTGCTGCCTCTGCTGTTGGGGAACCTGCTGCTGCTGAGGAAACTGCTGCTGCAGCGGTCTCTGAGGACAGTCACGCGCCATATGCCCTGGCTGGTCACACCGAAAATAGATGATCGGAGCCGTGCACTACCTGCCTGGGTGGGTCCCACCACACCGTGGACAAGGTCCTCGCGATCCACCCACTGATCCTTGACGCTGCAAAGGAATCGGCTGCTGTACACTGCCCGATGAAGCCTGCCCCTGGTCCTTGTGCTTCTTACGGAAACTCTTCTTCAAGAACTTCTTGACCTTCGAGCCGAAGGACGCAGATCCTGCTACCGACGTTGCCGATGCCGATGCTCCTGAACCACCCGACGCATGCTGGAAGAAACCCTGCTGCTGGGTAGCCGGCTGCTGGCTGCGACCTGACAAGGACTGCCCCTAGCTGATCGGTCCTCGAGTCCTCTGCATATCCATCTCCAAAGAAATCGCAACACGAGACGCCGTCTCTAGATCAGTGGCCCCGTTCGCAATCAAATGGTGCCTCAACTCCAGCCTCAAGCCCTGCACAAACTGCGTGGTCCTCACTCTCTCATGCTCCATGATGTGAGGTGCGTACCGACCCAGCTCGACAAATCGGGCCCTGTACTGCAACACGGACATGTCACCCTGCACCAGCTCCAGAAACTCCCGCATCCGCTGCGTAGCAACAATATCTGGACAATACGTACGCTCGAAAGCACTGACGAAGTCATCCCACTCGATATGTTCAAGTGGACGAAGCTGAAAGGACGTCTTCCACTCGGAAGACCACCACCTCCGAGCCGTACCCTATAACTGGTTGTAGGCCAACACAACTCTGTCCTCGGCAGCACTCCTCGCAGAACTGAACACCCGCTCCATCTCATCGAGCCAATCACGAGCCGCATCAGGGTCTGCCTGGACGCTAAAGTAAGGTGGATGGAACAGCATGAAGTCCCTCACTGCTCGTTGTAGACACGCTAAAATTGATATTTTTTTGAGTATATTTCATATCGCATTGCGATGCCCCATTTGACCCTCAAATCAGCTTTATTTGAGTGTTTGTTCCCATTTTTCTGAAATTTTCCCTATTTTTCTATTTTTTCGGATTTTCTGGGCATTTATCTCCTTTTTATGAATTTTGTATGAATTCGCGCCTTGAGCTAGGGCGCGTTTTGATTCACGACCTGACCTAGGGCGCGTTTTTAAAGAAAGGACGACCGCTGGAAAGATCAAAATGTTTAAAAATAACAATTCGCGCCCTTCTTTGGGGCGTGTTTCAATTAACGACTCTTCCTGAGGCGTGTTTCACAATTTCCAAATAAAAAAAATATTTATTTCTAAAAATTGATCTGGGAGTTGACGCCCTTGGCCAGGTCGTATTTTGAATTAACGCCCTATGGAAGGTCGTCAATTTTCGAATTGACGCCCTTACCCAGGGCGTGTTTTATCTTCTGTGTTCTAATCGAATGCAGCTTTCCCCAAGAGTCATTGCCTTCGTTGGTCACCTTCTTCGATTGGGATTGGAGTCTTGCCTCCGTAGGACTCTTGCCCCTTCTTATCTTCTCTTCAACCTATTAATAGAGACTTGGTCTCTGTTAACTGGGTTCGGTTCCCTTCCTTCCCCTCCGCTTTTCTTTTTCTTTCGTTTTTCTTCTTGCAGGTTGCTGCTGTGGTTTGGCTGAGGGAGAAGCTGCACGCAAAGCATCTCTTCATCCTTCTGAAGCTTCCTTCCCTCTTGAATATCAAAGCCAACGCACAGGCTTTTTCTCTTATTTTTATTTCTTTTGTTTTTTTTTTGCATCGGTTCACACATGCATGCATGCATCGTTATTGTTAATCTCATATCTCTCAACCGTGTTGAGGTCTCCACAGTGCAACTCTTGCACACCTCCTCATTTTTTATTTTGCATTCATCACATACTTCCCACACCCTTTTTGCATAGGGGTTTAAGGGCAACCACCCACAAGGTGTGTTTTTATACATGACTTTTCATGCTCATCTTATTAAGAATTGATGCTACACTCATCATATTTCTAATCCAATCAATCTTTTGGTGTTTGTTGATTTTGCAAGGGTAATCAAGAAAGAAGAACTCTCTTCATCGGCCGGCCGATTGGAAGAGAAAGGAGCACTCACATCACCCGCGCTTTCAAGGTATTTTTCGCGATCCCTCCATGTTTTCATTATTATATTTTTGAGGCCTTCGCGTCTCTGGCGATCACATCTCCTATTTTGCACCTCGTGCATGCTTTTTCCCCATATTATTGCTTATATTGTTTTTTTATTATTAATTTTTCCTTAAGTGGATCTAATTAGAATCTACAAATTGGCGATCACGGTGGGACCTCTTTATTTTTCTAGTTGATTACCCTTTCCCCTTAGGCACCCGCGTGTGCCATCTCCCCTTTTGCACCCTCGGTGCGTCTCCTTTTTGTGCCCCTCGGGCACCCTCCATTGTGCATTGCACTCTCCCCATGTGATCTGTCAATTTGATAGGATTTTTTTTAGAATTTCCACTTATTCAAAAATTTGATGAGCATGCTTCTATCTTAATATTCATATTTGTTGATTTCCTGTGACTGTGAGTGTTTGATACTGCTGGCCGTGGAGTCTTTCTGGGAATTAACGCCTCTGTCAGAGGCGCGTTTTAATTTTACGCCCTAACCCAGGGCGTTTTCTTTAAAAGTAACGCCTTCTGACAGGGCGTCTTCCATCTTTCTCCTGGTTTTGTTGCTTGGTTGGTGAATTCACGCCCTTCTCCACGGCGTCTTTTTCTTGCTTAGCGCCTCGCATCAAGGCGTTATTTTGGATTTGACGCCCTCTGGCAAGGGCGTCCTTTTATTTACAGCGCCTCACCTTAAGGCGCGTTTCTCACTGTTGCTTGTGGGCCCTCACAGTGATTTACGACAGTGACCCTGTCGTCTCTTTGGTTGGTAGCGCCCCCTGCCAGGGCGTTTTTTTACTGAGGGTTTACAGAACCCTCCCGTGTGTGGGTTTTCATGCTGATTGATGCTTATATTTGTTGATTGATTATATTGCTGTGATTTGCTCATATCTGCTGCATTCATTCATCTTTGCATTGGTTTGGGAGACCTCCTCTCTCTACATTAGGATTCCACACACCCCCTTGGTGAAGGAAGGACCCTCCATTGAGCACTCCGTCTCTTTGGATTAGAAATTCCTAAACCAAGCCTCCATAAGTCCCCGCACCCGTGGATTCCCTCACGGACGCCGGGCAGGTTGTACCCTTTTGAAGTCCCGAGTTTAGTTGGCCTATACACGGTGAGAGAGTGTTCCTAGTTGGCATTGGAGTTGAAATCACATTTGAAACTAGGTTCCTCCCTTGTGTGAATCATAATTTTGTTAAAAAAACATAAAAAATCAAGATAACCATTCCAACTGGTGTGCTTCTTTGCCAATTATTTTGCTTGAACTTTGCTTGTATAATGGCTTACCTTGATAGACAAAATGACATGTTTAATTTCAATCATGAGGGTGATCAACCTAGCACATCTTATTCCCCTCAATTTCAACATGTTCATAATTCTCACCATAATTCTTTCAAAGGACCACGTCTTTATTCTTATGGTGTTGCCCGACCCATAGGTAATATCCAATCCCATGGTCCTTCAATTCAATCGCGAGCCACCACTCCTACGGGACCGTCTCGTCCCAATGATGAGAAGGTCTCCCAAATCATCCATGCATTAGATCATCTCACCCCTCAACAAATTCAAGCCCTTAAGGCCGCTGTTGAGGGTGCATCTCATTCATCTCCTCCTCCTTCCAATCCTATACGGGTGGCCCATCACCTACCTCCCTCTTCTATTCATACTCCTCCCCGGGTGGCCCATCACCCACTCGGGTGGTCCGACACCCACCTCCTTCTATTCCTCCTCCATACGGCCCCAAGGCCCATCTACCCCTTGCAATCCGACCCATCTGAGTTCTTCTATGGGTCGACCCATTAATCCCCTTCCACGGCCTTTTTATACAGCCCCTCCTTCAAGGCCCTGCCAACCCCTGTTGCTCAGGTCACACCCCTCCAGCAAACTCTTCTGGACAAAATTACTCTGATGGAGGAACAATTAAAGAGGTTACGAGCCCGCGGCCCGCTCTCCTACTCCAGTCAATCCTCTCCACGCCGCTCTGATGACATTACAAAGATGGAGAGAGAGTGGAAGGATAGGAGGGATGACTACGGCATCGGCGGTTCAAGCAAGCAAGAGCCGACAATTGAAGAGTTTGAAGCGGTATACGACGATGATGAAGCTACGCAGGCACCCCTTCCGAGTTTCCTTCGTTTCCTCTCCCCCCATTACTATTTGATGAACCCCCTGCTCAGGATGAAACCACCATACCCGATCCCACCCCCGTTTATGAGACTAATTGGTGTTACGATGATGGGTCGATACTCCAATCACCCACGCCGGCACATCTTGAGTCTCCTCCTATCCCTAACACCGCTCACACTGAACCTCCACCAATTACACCTCCACCAATTACACCTCCACCTGTTATACCATTAACCTTCATAATACCAGCTTCCTCTGGGCCTTCCGCCAAACCTCCACCCATTAAGCCATTAGCCTCCACACCATCAGCCTCCATTGAATACACCATTGAACCTTCCCCAATTAACATCCCATTACCACCACCTCAACCCTCCATTACCCCTATAATTTCAAACCCAGCCACTCCTATTCCACCACTTAACCCTTCACCCTTACCCATGGCTAATCCTGAGCAGGATCCACCCCTTTTTGCACTCGAGCCAATCCCAACTGCTTCCGAGCAAAGGGAGAAGCTCGACGTGTTTCAACCTCCGCCTCCACTTATCAACACCTTCCATTATACCCCTACTATCCATGGAGCCTTCCGCCTCCACTTCACCTTCCCCTACCACTCGAAATGGGAGGCTTTCTACAAGCACTTGTGCCGAAGATCATCCGGAGCTGGGCAAGAAAGATTTGGCCATGGCTGCGCTATTCAAGATGCAAGAGTTTATTTGCCGGATGCCAATCCGGGTTATTGTGCCAAGAACGATTGAAAAGGCCAAGTCGCCGCCATTGCTCAGAGAATGTCAAGCATTGATGCTGTGTAAGGGCCGGGCAGGGCACCCCTTGTCCCAACTTCCGAAGCTTGAACTCATTCTTTCATACAAGGGGCGAATGCCCGCTTTGTTCAACACTTTTCAAACACCACAATCCTTGGATATGACAATGCTTCACGCTCTAATTTTCCAATTCTCTCACATTGTCACTCTTCACCCTCCAAGGGAGTTGGCAGTGATTGTTAAAGCTTCATCACAGACTGTGATTTTATCTGGTTGTACACTTTTGCTACCGTGGAGGGGTAGACATGCTTCCACTCTTTTATCCACCTTCCATTCAACTCCACCCATATTCTCCTCTGTCACCGATTCTACATGGGCCACCCCAAGGGTAAGGAGGAGGATCTCATCCTCTCGCCCTTCATGTTCGTCATATTCTTTGCATCTCATGCATTCTGTTGCATCCATGCATTCATCACATCTGTTGCATTGCATTCGCATACATTTGCACTTCTTCTTGCCCGGGTTTCCAAACCCGTATCTTCCCCGCCTTCCGGCACCTCCGGATATTCCACATTTCCCATCCTATTCATCTTCATCCTCATTGCTCGGGCATTGTCCCCTTTCCAATCTCTTCTCAGGGCATCGTGCCCTTTTCCAACTCCTGCATCCGGACCCTCCGGATTTCTCCTTTATCCTGCTAGGGCATCGCCCTTTTTCATCTCATTCTCCCGGAATTTCCGGACTTCCTTCTTGGGCATCGCGCCCCTTTCCATCTCATTCCTCCGGAACCTCCGGATCTTTCACCCCTCTCTTTATCCCTTGGGCATCGCGCCCCTTTCCGTATTCTCCCTCCGGAACCTCCGGATTTTTCTCTTCTCCCTGGGCACCGTGTCCCTCGGCATTCCATCCCTCCGGAACCGCCGGACCCTCCTGATCCTTTTCATCCACTCATCCCCGGGCACCGCGTCCCTCGGCCTTCCATTCCTCCGGAACCTCCGGACCTTCCATCTTTCCTCTGTCTCATCTTCCTGCTCCTCCAGAACATCACCTCCTTCATTTTCTTCTTCCTTTTTCATCATCTTTTTCCCTATTTCTTCCCAGGGCACCGCGTCCCTCGATATCTTATCCCTCCGGAGCCTCCTGATTCTTCTTCCGCTCATGATTCTCCTCCTCTGCCTCCGGACCCTCCGGATCCGCCTCTTTCCATCTATCAATTTTTTCTTCTAATTCCTCCTGATCATGGGTCTGACCCAGCTTCTTCCACATCCACTGCCTTGGGCATCTGCCCTTTTTCCCACTGCTTTCGAGGCTTTAGTCATCACTCCTCCTTCTAATTCTCCGCTTCTTCTGTAGACCTTTCATGTGATCAGGGTCTCCGCGCCTTAGTGAGGGAGTTCTAGCCCTCGCCTCTCTTCCTTTTTTTTCCTTATTCGTCTGAGTCTGGTCTTGGCACCACTCCTTCTTGTTAAGCCACTTTCAGTCCTTTGCTTCCAATCCTTTTGACTGCCAAAGAGGACTATCCCACGATGATCAACCTCGCCTTTGACAGCTACTTCTACAAAGGTTGCAAGGTAGCATATTGGTGTAAGTACGCATTTTTATGATATCATTATCTCATTGCTTCACGCATGATTTTTAAAATAAAGTGTTTCTTAACAAGATTAAGAGTGGTGTTTTAGACCTTTATCCTAGGTCGAATCTTTATCTTTACTAAAATCATTCTCAAAAGAGTCTTTAGGCTTGCTTCTGCAGCACCATTGGTTAATAAGAACTCCGCGCTGGGAATTCAACATTCTCTCCCCGCTTGTTAAGAGTAACCCTTAGCTGGGCATTCCACACACTTCACGGCGTCCTTAGCCGGCTCCTTTGATAAAACACCGTTGCTACTTTGGCCATGCCATGAGAATTCCTGAAAGTCTTTTTCTCTTCTTTACTCGGCCGAATGCAGGGGCAAGAGGTTGACGGATGAGATGACCCACCCAGGGTAATCCCCAATACGAGAGGAGTCTCAAATAGGGGCAGTCTTAACCCAAAATCAATATGAGTTTTCATATGAGTTTCATGATATACATCTCGCCAAAAGGGCTATTATGAAAATCAAGTCAAAATTTCGATAAAAGTAAAAGTGTGAATTATGGCATGTCAAGAGTGGCAAAGTCCCTGCAGGGAAAACCCTGGTCGTATGCATGTCAAGGGTCTAAAAATCAAAGGCACAAAGCCCCGGCACAACAGACTACCTCTTTGAGGGGAAACACCTTGGAAGGAATTCAAGTCCCGACATCTCCCATCCTGCATAAAGCTTATCCTCAATTATTCTTCTCTTCTCCCTCTAAGACCGAATGTTTCTCGGGTATGGCCTTGGTAGGAGCACCGTTAATCAAGGGCAGTCAGTTATAGGGCGCCACCCTTCAATGCACGCCCAGCTTTGGGTAATTTTAGCGAAAGGGGAAGGAACAAGGACCCCTAGCCAATGGTTCAAAAACAACCCTTTGATGCTGCATTAACAATGTCTAAACCAAAATCCAAAAAAAATTGAATATTTCCTGATCAAAATCCAACAAAAATTGAATATTTTCAAAATTCATAATAAAAATTAAATATTTTTAAAATCCACATAAAATTCAAATATTTTCTAAACTCACAAAAATTTGCATATTTCAAAATCAAAAAAATTGCATTGTATTTTTCTGATGGTACTTTTGCAGGAACAAACTTTGCAAGGACCAAGAGCACAGGATGAGTCCTCTCCATTCATTGTCATCTACCTTTTGATTCTTCCCATGTTCACAATTGATCACATCTTCATAATTTGCTACGCATTACTCGATATTCATCCCAAATCTTTTTTTATCAAATCTTACTGATCACTCCGCCGATGGGTATTATCAGATCTTGATCATTCAACTCTAAATCTTGATTAGCCAAGTTGTCATCCTCATGACAAGCGACAAACAATGATGCTATGCTATCTATGCTTTAATGATGCTATCTATGCTATTCTTGAATATGATACATACCTGCTATTGATGCTTTGATTCATGCTATGCTTGCTATGCTTAAATGCCTTATTCATTGCTTGTTATCTTTTATATCTTGGCTGATGAATTTTTGAGCACAGGAAGAAGCTCTTGGTCCCACCGACTGGGCATCATCATCTAAGCCCCACGGTGCTTGCACCTCATTTCTTAGTTCCGCCATGCTTATTGCTCCATCTCCCCCTGTATGCATTCTACTATATGTTATTACGCTACTAGATTATATCAAGGACCTTGTGACTTTGGTAAATCTGGAATTTGAGTTCCCCTTCATCAAAAATAATGATGATTCCAGAGAAGTCTTAGTCACACGGATAGGCCGTTGAGCCGTCCAAGACTGCGGACGATGGTTCCTTTTGCGAGTTGGTACGTGGATAAACGGGCTTCGGCTTAGTATCGGCTCGCAGAATTGGTTTCTTGACTCAGTCTGGGCAGTTTAACAATATTATCCTTGATTATATGATATTTTCATTTGTTATTTTCCCTTTTTAGCCCAGCATGCATTCATGTAGGACTTTGAATTAACTTTGAGAAAATCATTCTGTTAAGCTGATTTTGAGAGTCGAATTGATCTTAATCTTCCCCCGATATGAGATTTTCATTGCCGAATTGAATCCTTAGTTCATTTTATCGCTGTTTTGGGTCATTTTCCGACTCCTTGTTTAGATTTTTATCATCTTATTTTCAATCTTTCCCCTTGATCCACCTTGGCTGCAGCACGTCCACATTGGCTGGTAACCGCTCTCCAATGGTGAAACCTACAGGTTTGTGACCTAAGGTACTTCCGCCGCGTTGGAAGTTGATCATCTTATTTTATCTCCTTCGTGCACCGCGTGCACCCTCCCCTTTTATCCAAACATCGTTCATTTCGTTGGATTTCCCGAGATTTGCTTTATCTCGAGCTTTTGATTTCATTCTCATCAAGTGATGTTGATTGCGTGTCTCATCACACCTTGGCATCTACTTTTCAGTTTGCTCTGCTCCCTTGCAAAGCAGACGTCAAGGCAGGGCAGCTGTATACACGCTAAAATTGACATTATTTTGAGTATATTTCATATCGCATTGCGATGCCCCATTTGACCCTCAAATCAGCTTTATTTGAGTGTTTGTTCCATTTTTCTGAAATTTCCCCTATTTTTCTATTTTTTCAGATTTTCTGGGCATTTATCTCCTTTTTATGAATTTTGTATGAATTCGCGCCTTGAGCTAGGGCGCGTTTTGATTCACGACCTGACCTAGGGCGCGTTTTTAAAGAAAGGACGACCGCTGGAAAGGACGTCAATTCCTGGCATTATCCATTTTTGAAAAAGAATAAAATGTTTAAAAATAACAATTCACGCCCTTCTTTGGGGCGTGTTTCAATTAACGACTCTTCCTGAGGCGTGTTTCATAATTTCTAAATAAAAGAAATATTTATTTCTAAAAATTGATCTGGGAGTTGACGCCCTTGGCCAGGTCGTATTTTGAATTAACGCCCTATGGAAGGTCGTCAATTTTCGAATTGACGCCCTTACCCAGGACGTGTTTTATCTTCTGTGTTCTAATCGAATGCAGCTTTCCCCAAGAGTCATTGCCTTCGTTGGTCACCTTCTTCGATTGGGATTGGAGTCTTGCCTCCGTAGGACTCTTGCCCCTTCTTATCTTCTCTTCAACCTATTAATAGAGACTTGGTCTCGGTTAACTGGGTTCGGTTCCCTTCCTTCCCCTCCGCTTTTCTTTTTCTTTCGTTTTTCTTCTTGCAGGTTGCTGCTGTGGTTTGGCTGAGGGAGAAGCTGCACGCAAAGCATCTCTTCATCCTTCTGAAGCTTCTTTCCCCCTTGAATATCAAAGCCAACGCACAGGCTTTTTCTCTTATTTTTATTTCTTTTGTTTTTTTTTTTTTTGCATCGGTTCACACATGCATGCATGCATCGTTATTGTTAATCTCATATCTCTCAACCGTGTTGAGGTCTCCACAGTGCAACTCTTGCACACCTCCTCATTTTTTATTTTGCATTCATCACATACTTCCCACACCCTTTTTGCATAGGGGTTTAAGGGCAACTACCCTTAAGGTGTGTTCATAATCAATTTTTTCCATGCTCATCCTATTAAGAACTTGATGCTACACTCACCATGTTCTAATTCTATATTCTTTATTGGTGTTTGATTATTTTGCAAGGGTAATCAAATTGAAGAACTCTCTTCATCGACCGGCCGATCGGAAGAGAAAGGAGCACTCACATCACCCGCGCTTTCAAGGTATTTTTCGCGATCCCTCCATATTTTCATTATTATATTTTTGAGGCCTTCGCGTCTCTGGCGATCACATCTCCTATTTTGCACCTCGTGCATGCTTTTTCCCCATATTATTGCTTATATTACTTAATTCTTTTATTTTTATAATTGTTCTAAGTGGAGATCTAATTAGAATCCACACTCGGCCTGGCCCACCCCTGACTGACGAGCCCTCACCAACTTCTCCGCCGAACTGTTGAGACATAAGCTGGTACATGCCACGGAAGAAATCCTCGGCCCCCGGAACTCTCGCAGCATCCGCGGCCTCGGTAGCCCCCTGTGGCGCTCTACTATGCTCCTCATGGTCCCTCTGAACCCCCTGCTGGATCTCCTGGCCTCCAGCCGACTGTCCCTACTGAGAGCAAGAGCTCCTCCTCGGCGCCATACTCACTCCTGAAGCAAAAGATAGAAAACACGAAAATGGCAAGGTCAAGAAAAATACACGATGCTGTGGACACCAAAAATTGCACACCCAGATATCTTGCTCGGCCTCGCATCAACAACGGCACCTAGTGAAGAAGTCCCGGAGAGACTAGTCACCCGGGGTCCCCAAATATGCACACTGCCGTGAAGCCATCTCCGGAGTCACGACAGTGAAGAGAAATCAACCACCAAGAGCCCCACAATCAATGGGCCTCGAAGAAAATCAAATGGGCCACGACTTGCACTCTCACCAGGCTCAAGACTGCCCATTTAGGCCTTCAGCGACACGCCCCTGGAACCCTTCTGCGGCACGCTTCTGGCGCCCTTCAGCGGCACGCCTTGAAGCCTTCAGCACCACGCCTTCAGGTCCCTTCAGCGGCACGCCCCGCTGGTCTTCAGCGGCACACCCCGCCGGCCTTCAGCGGCACGCCCTGCACGCCCTGGCAGCCCTTCAGGGGTGCGCCTTGGCGGCCCTCCAGCGGAGAATAAAGAAAAGGAGAAAAGGGAAGAGAAGATGAGAAGAAGAAAAGAAGAAGAGGAAGCTCCCCTGGTGCCTCCAGCGGCACACTCCGTGGGATGCCCCAGCGGCGCACCCCCTTGTGCTCCTTCAACGGCACACTAGTTCATGACCTCCAGCGGCACACCCTTTGTGCCCCTTCAACATCACATTCCCTATGCCCCTTTAGTGGCACACCCCTTTTCAAGCCACTGGCGACACACTTCTTCAGCCCCGTCCAACGACACACTTATTGGCCTCTCTAATGGCACACCTCATTGGCTTCTCCGCTACAGTGTGTGGCCGAGCACTGTAGCATGCCCGAGCACTGTAGCAGGCCAAGCACTGTAGCAGACCGAGCACTGTAGCAGTGCACTATAGCATGCCGAGCACTGTAGCAGGCAAGCACTGTAGCAGACCGAGCACTGTAGCAGTCCGAGCTAAAGTTGGAGAATGCCATGCTATTGTAGCAACCGAGCCCGAAGAGAGAAATGTAGTAGGCCGAGTACTGTAGCAGACCGAGCACTGTAGCAGTCCGAGCCAAATTTGAAGAAGGCCGTGCTACTGTAGCAACCGAGCCAAAAGAGAGCAATATAGCATGGCCGAGCACTGTAGTAGACTGAGCACTGTAGCAGTCCGAGCCAAATTTGAAGAAGGCCGTGCTACTGTAGCAACCGAGCCAAAAGAGAGCAATATAGCATGGCCGAGCACTGTAGCAGACCGAGCACTGTAGCAGTCCGAGCTAAAGCTGGAGAAGGCCATGCTATTGTAGCAACCGAGCCTGAAGAGAGCAATATAGCATGGTCGAGGACTGTAGCATGACCGAGCACTGTAGCAGGCCGAGCACTGTAGCAGTCTTCCTGTCTGACAAAAGGACCACTTATGACCAGTAGTCTCATCTTTTTGGCCGACAGCTCATTGCCTTGCACTGCAAGAAGCCATCTGGTATGATGGAGACTTGGACTTCTAATACAGTGAAGAAATGATTTCACGTCCGTCTGTATAAATGAGGCCTCCCAGAGGGCTGAAGAGGGGGGAAGACCCCGGTGAAAAGGAGGAAGAGAAGAAGAACAGGAGAAAAGAGAAGAGGAAAGCAGAAGCTCCTGCTCCCCCTTGCTGCTCCGTCCCCCACCGACTGTGTGCGAAAAAAGGAAGAGAAGAAGAAGAAGAGAAAAGAGAGAGGAAGGAGCGGATGCTCCATTATTTCCCCCCACTGTATTTCTGTTTTCATTCTCTCCCCCCTGCAATGTACTAGCCCATGTATCTGTCCCCTTTTTATAAGGAATAGAAGAAAAGCTTGCAAACGTTTTCTATATCTTCCTACAAATATTCCTTCTATGTCTGCATTCCTCGCTGTTTTACTTTCTTCATGGTTCCCCATTGTCTGTCTCTGAATACCACAGCTTCCCTTAGATACATTCACCCGGTGCACCCCCAGCCTATTATAGAAGTGTCTTCCGTTCGTTGATTCTCCCGGGCTTTCCGCAGTTTTATCAAAGGTGTTGTTGCCCCTGGCACCCACCTCAAATTGTCGGGTTCCGCCACTCCTTGTGGGCGCTTCCCTGTATCTCCCTTACCATCCGGGTCTAGGGGAGATGCTGCCGAATTTTCATCAGAATTAGCCTAATAATAGCAACAATAAAAGGAGAGCAATAATACAAAAGGAGACGACAAGTGAACAGAATGAAACACCAATGAAACGGCTTCGCCGAAATAACAATGAACCATGGAGATCCCGGATAACTGAACACTTGCATCTTTATGACGGACTGTCGAACATAACCACAAACGTGGTCTACATGAATAAAAGAAAATCAAACCGAAATTCTTCACATGCAGTCCATGAATAAAAGAAGGCTAACCACATGCATTTCATGAATAAAAAAAGAAAACCAAATTAACCCCTCATGCATCTCACGAGTAGGAGAAAACTCCCTACATGGGTCTCTTGAATAAAAAGAACTCTCCCTTAGCCTTCAACGGCACCCTCTCCACCAGCCCTTCAACGGCACACTCTCCACCAGCCTCCAGCGGCACACTCTATTGGCCTTCAACGGCACACTCTCCACCGGCCTCTAGCGGCACACTCCCTTGGCCTTCAACGGCACTCTCTCCATCAGCCTTTACCCGGCACACTTTGTAGCCCCCCTATCCGGCACGCTCCCAACGCTACGAATAATAATAATAATAACAATAATAATGAATAATAATAACAAATTCCAAAAATGAATAAACAAGTAATAATAGTAATGGAATAAATAATAATGATAGTAAGCTAAAAGAAAATATAATGAATAAACAAATAATAATAAAAATGAAATAAAATTAATAATAATAATGACAAACTCACAGAAGGGAGAAATAATAACAAACAATAATGATAATAATAATAATAAATAATAACAAATACAATAAATAAATAAATAATAATAATAAAAAATAAATAATAATAATAATAAGTTCAAAAAGTAATAAATAGCCAAATAATGATAGAATAAATAAATGACAATAATAACAAACTCAACAAGAATGATAAATAATCAAATGATAACAAAAAGGGAATGAATAATAATAACAAACTCAACAAAAACAACAAGCAAATGAATGACAATAAAATGAACAAAAAATAATAACAAACCTAACAATAACAATGATAAATAAATAAATCATAAAAAATGATAAATAGATAGTAATAACGAACTCAGTCAAAGATATACATAAATTAACAAATAATAATGGTAAAATTTTAAATAATAATAAAACAATGAGACTCGCTCCGCAGCCTTGTTCTCCCCGAGACCCGATATAAAGGGAACATTAACGCCGCCCCTCCAAGTCGGGTTCGGACCTCGGGAACCATCCCGATATGGCCGTAATCCGGCATCGCTCTGGGCCGATAGTTCGTCAAATCGGATGTTTTCCCGTTGGGATTCGTTCCCGCTCTTTCATTGAGATTGCCGTGAACTCGGCATACATTTGAACGGCTTTGCCTCCGCTTACGTCGTACCTTCGATACGGACCTAGGTCCGAACATGAAATGGTCCGTGAGTGACCGACAAAATTAGAATAGAACGAGATGACTCCCGTCATCCTTAGACCCTATGCATGGGGACATCAATAAGGCCTTCACGGGTCACGCATAGCCCTCGGGTCCGTCCCGATTAGGGTCATTGTCTGACCCATATCTTCGGCCTATAGCTCGTTCCCCTCGAACACGCTTTGGTTTTGGAATCTAGTCCTGGGATTCTTCCCCGTTGCCCTCCGGCACCGGAAATATTAACGTCGCCCATGCAAGCCCCGTTTGGACCACGGGAGGCGCCCCCGGTATGGTCCTGACTTGATCTCGCACCGGGCCAATAAACTCACTGGTTTCCTGCTACACTAACCGATATTTAACCGAATGTTTCCAACGTCTCAGAATAATATATTTGCCGTATCCCGGCATACATATATCCCAGGTCCTCCCGTGACAAGTATGGTATTCTCAAACCGGGCACCTGTCCGAATATTAAACGGTCTCCCGAATGACCGACATGTGTCGAACGCCTGCTTCTCCAGACACAGGGCTTTTCAGCCGATTCAAGGGATACTCCCTCGTCGCCTCTTGGCACCAGAAATACTAATGACGCTCATGCAAGTCTTGTTTCGACCGCGGGGGGCCCACCGCAGTATGGTCGCAACTTGCTCTTGCACCGGGCCAACAGATTTACCGGTTTCCGACCGCTCTAACCGAGGTTTAGCCGAACGTTTTTCCGTTCTTCTGAACAATAAATTGCCATATCCTGGCATACGTATGCTCCGGTCTTCCCGCGACGATCGCGCTTTTCCAGAGATGGACACTCGTCCGAACATTAAATGGTAAGCACACGACCGACATGATCTCGAATGGTTTTCTTCCCGCCTTCGCGCGAGGATTTCAATACCTCCTAATAGACCTTTTATGAAAATTAATTTCCTGGCCATGAGGCCCTGAATCTCGGCGGTTAATCAAGGGTGTTCCCTCGTATGGGGGATGTAAATGACGTCGTGACCTTTACGGCGCGGCGGGTTTTGGTCCCGACCCGAACCACACAATCGTCTGACCGAGTCAGATCGAGCGCACCATGGGCTCTTCGGAGCCCGAATAAATTGTCACTTTGTGACTGGCACGCCCACGCACTTAATGAACCGAATAAAGCCAATAAACGAACGAACCAGAAGAATAAACAAACATAAGTGTCGAAAAGTGCGTCCACAAGTCTGGCACGCCCGGTGGGACCAAACCACCCTTCATCTCTTCGCCGGGATTCAGGGCCTCATGGCCCCCCTAATAAACGATGTTTGCCTGCTTTGATGAATTGCAGGTGCTGTCTTCGCCAGCCCTATGAGGAGAAAATTCAGACTCGATGCAGCTGCCTTCGCGGTCTCGAGGACGCTGCTTCGGAGCATATTTAGCTTCCAGGAATCATGGGGGCTGTCATAAAAAAAAAGAGAAGAGAAAGAGAAGAGAAGGGAGGGGAAATCAAGCCCTTCGCTTCCCTCAAGAAGAAAGAGAAGAAAAGAAGAAAAGAAGAAAAGGAAAAGAGAAGAAAAAAAAAGAGAGGGAAAACAAAGAAGCAAAAAAAAGGAAGAGAAAGAATTGGCAAGAGAGGGTTGTACGGCCACGTCCGTCGAGACCCGTGCTGAACAATGATTACCATTGTGGGGTTGATGCGGTGGAGCGAACCACTCAGCCCCTCCCTGAGGGGGTGAGCGCTCTCCTGCACCTCCACCCTGGTCAATCATACAAAAGAAGAGAAAAGGAAAAAAAGAGAGAAAGAAGAAAAGAAGAAAAGTCGGCCAGCATCGCCGATTAAAAGAGCAAGAAGAAACCCGGCATCCTGCCTGACTCTAGGAGGCTCCGAGCCCGCGGTGCAATGACCCCGGCCTGTTCCTCCTTCCTGCTGCCTCCATTCGGCATAAAATGGCCCCCGAGTGGTTGTTAAAAGACCCAGCGAGCCACGATTGTAGTTCGGTGAATGGCTGCCCGCTGTGGGGAATGCTTTATAGCAATGAGGCCAAGTACGGCCACCACTCCCGAAGAGGACATGCACATACCCCGCCATGGGGGATGAGAAGAAGATATATACCCTGCTACGGGGGCATAGAAGGCAAAAAAAGAAATACACCCCATTGCTAGGGGCACATGAAGAGAATCCGCCCCGACTGAGGGGCACACAAAGCAAAAGGTACACCCCGGCTTCGGGGCATTTGAAGAAGAATCCGCCCCGACCCGGGGACGTAAGAAGAAATAGAGCTGCACCCCGGCTTAGGGGAATTTGAAGGGGAAATACACCCCGATATGGGGGCATCTGAAGCAAAAGACATACCCCGCCATGGGGGCATAAGAAGAAAAGAATTCACCCCGGCCTGGGGGCATGAGAAACAAAAGCACACCCCATGCTAGGGGCATATGGAGAGGAATGCACCTCGCCCTGAGGGGCGCAGAAAGTATAAGAACACACCCCGCTATGGGGGCATAGAAGCCCTAAAGAATACGCCCCAGCTTAGGGGTATTTGAAGAAGAAGGATACCCCGCCTCGGGGGACATTGCAAGTAGCGATACACCCTGCTAGGGTGCACAGGAAGCAAACCACACCCCACTCCTGGGGACACACAAAGAGAGTATACCCCGCCATGGGGGCACATGAAGAGAATCCACCCTAACTCGGGGGTACATCAAACAACAAAGAATACACCTCACCTTAGGGGAGTCTGAAAAAAAAAGAGCACACACCCCACTTCGGGGCACAAGAAGCAAACATTCCCCAGCGTGTCGGGGCAGAAGAAGAAGAATTCCCCCTCGAGGGCATATAAAAAAAAAGGGAAAAGCAAAGATACACCTGGTGCCCGGCGTACATGAAGAGAAAGGCACCTCCCTCTGGGGGCACAACAAGCAAGAAATATATACCCCACCCCGGGGGCACAAGAAGCAAAACACACCCCACCTTGGGGGCATAAGGAGCCAAGAACATACCCCGCCATGGGGGCACTAGAAGTGGGATACATCCCCACCATGGGGGCATATGAAGCAACATACACCCCGCCTGGGGGCATAGAAGCCATACAGAAGTCCACCCCGGCTTGGGGGCATGTGAAGAAGAAACAAACCCCGTCAGTGGGGGCATAGAAGCCATGAAGAACATACCCCGCCTGGGGCACAAAAACAAGGGGGCAGAATTCACCCCGGCCTGGGGACACACAAAAAGAGAAGCTCACCCTGGCTTAGGGGTGTTTGAAGAAGAAATATACCCCACCTGGGGGGCATAGAAGCCATAAAGAATACGCCCCGGCTCAGGGGGTATTTGAAGAAGAAAGGTACCCCGCCTCGGGGGACATTGCAAGCAGCAATATACCCTACCTGGGTGCACAGGAAGAGACCACACCCCACTCCTAGGGACACATGAAGAGAGTACGCCCCGCCATGGGGGCACATGAAGAGAATTCACCCCGACTCGGGGGGGTACATGAAACGACAAAGAATACACCCCGCCTTAGGGGAATTTGAAGAAGAAGCATACACCCTACCAGCGGGGGCACATGAGCCCTCGAGAACACACCCCACTTTCGGGGCACAAGAAGCAAACATTCCCTAGCATGTCGGGGCAAAAGAAGAAGAATTCCCCCCGGGGGCATAAAGAGCAAAGATACACCCTCGTGCCGGGGGCACATGAAGAGAATAAACTCCACCCCGGGGTCATGAGAAGCAGAAGGCGCATCCCACCCTGGGGGCATATAAAGCGAAAAGAATACACCCTGGCTTAGGGGAATACAAAGAGAAGTACACCCCGTTCTGGGGCAGAGGAAGCGGGAGAATCACACCCCCGTCTTGGGGGTATTTGAAGAAGAAGTATACCTCGCCTCGAGGGCCTAGAAGCTATAAAGAACACACCCCGGCTTAGAGGCATTTGAAGAAGCTACATCCCGCTTCGGGAGCATAGGAAAGAGAAGAGTACACCCTGTCCTAGGGATAATTGAAAAAGAAGCATACCCCGCCTGAGGGCATAAAAAGCCATAAAGAATAAGCCCTGGCTTAGGGGCATTTGAAGAAGCTACGTCCCGCCTTGGGGGCATAAGAAGAGAAGTGTACCCCACCTTGGGGCATAAGAAGCAGAAGGATCAACCCCGACTCAGGGGTAACTGAAGAGAATTCCACCCCATCCCTGGGGGGGCACAAGAAGCAAGATACCCCCCCCCCCCCCCCGTATTGGGGGCATATGAAGTCAAGAATCACACCCGCGTCTCAGGGGATATTTGAAGAAGAAGCATACCCCGCCAGGGGACATAGAAGCCATAGAGAATACACTCCGATTTAGGGGTACTTGAAGAAGCCACATCCCGCCTTGGGAGCATGAGAAGAAAAGAGAATCCACCCCGACTTAGGGGAACATGAAGAGAAAGCATACCCCGCTCTGGGGCATAAGAAGCAGAACCCACACCTCGGCTCAGGGGCATTCGAGGAAGAAATATACCCCGGTACGGGGGCATATGAAGCATGCATCCACCTCGTCATGAGGGCATAAGAAGGAAAGACCATACCCCGCCACGGGGAATAAGAAGCAAGAATTTACCCCGGCTCGGGGGTACACAAATAAAGAAGCAAACCCCAACTCAGGGACATCAGAAGAAGGAAACACACCCCACCTTGGGGCGTAAGAAGCCAAGAATATACCCCGCCGTGGGGGCATTAGAAGCAAAATGCATCCCCCCGGGGGCACATGAAGCAACATACCCTCGCCTCCGCAGCATATGAGGCCAAGAGGCTACATCCCGGCTCGGGAGCATAAGAAACAAAAGATGTACCCCACGCCGGGGGCATATGAAGTCAGGAACCACACCCCCGTCTTAGGGGTATTTGAAGAAGCAAACCTGGCCTCGAGGGCCTAGAAGCTATAAGGAGCACGCCCCGACTCAGGGGCATATGAAGAGAAGTCCACCCCGGCCCAGGGGTATTTGAAGAAGAAACATACCCGCCAGGGGGCATAGAAGCCATAAAGAATACGCCCCAGCTTAGGGGTATTTGAAGAAGATACATCCTGCCTCGGGAGCATAAGAAAGAGAAGAATACATCCCGTCTTAGGGATATTTGAAGAAGAAATATACCCCGCCAGGGGGCATAGAAGCCACAAAGAATATGCGCCGGCTCAGGGGCGTCAGAAGAAGAAACATACGCCCCGATCCAGGGACATGAGAAGTAAGAGAATACGCCCTACGAAAAGGGTATGAGAAACATGAAGAATGTACCCCAGCCTGGGGCCACAAAAAATACACTCCGCCCTTGGCGCATAAGAAGCAAAAGCATCTACCCCGACCCGGGGCACAGAAACAAAGAGACATGCATCCCGATCCGGGAGCATAAGAAGAAAGATATACTCCGCCCAAGCGGCATTTGAAGAAAGAACATACCCTGCTTCGGGGGCACATAAGCCGTAAAGAGATACACCCCTGCCTCAGGGGGGCGTAAGAAGCAAAAGATACACCCCGACCTCAGGGGGGCATAAGAAGCAAAAGATATACCCCCGTCCCGGGGGCATTTGAAGAGAGCTACGCCCCATGCCAGGGGCATATGAAGAAGAAACAGACCCCACCTGGGGGCATAGAAGTCGTGAAGAGTATACCCCAGCTTGGGGCATCTGAAGAGAGCTACACCCCGCCTCGGGGGCATTAAAAAAAGCACACCCTGGTCTGGGGACATAGAAGCCAAAAATACACCCCGCCTGGGGGCACAGAAGCGAAGAGGCAAAACACACCCCCTCAGGGGGGATGCACACCAAATGAAGCTACACCCCAACCTGGGGGCACATTAAGAGAAATACACTCCAGCACGGAAGCGTTAATGAGAAAAGAAGAGCAGAAAAGAAAGAAAAAAGGGGCACACGAGGCAGACGTGGTCTTCGAGCCCGCCTCATCCCATAAAAGAAAAGAAGAAAAAAAAAGGAGTCACGAGGCAGACGTGGTCTTCGAGCCCGCCTCATCACACAAGAGAAGAGAAGAAGAGGAAGAAAAGACACATGAGGCAGCCGTGGTCCCTGGACCCGCCACAAAAGAAGAAGAGCAGAACCAAAAGAAGACACATGAGGCAGATGTGGTCTTCGAGCCCGCCTCATCACACAAAAGAAGAGAAGGAAAGAAAGAATGCACATGAGGCAAGCATGGTCCTTGCACCTGCCTCTCTATAAGAGAAGAATAGAAGAGAAAAAAAGAGACATGAGGCGAACATGGTCCCTGCATCCGCCTCTCTACACAAAAAAAGAAGAGAAGAAAAGGAAAGAAGAGACACATGAGACAGACGTGGTCTCTGCACCCGCCTCTCTACACAAAAGAAGAAGAGAAGAAAAGAAAGAAATGATCACGAGGCAAACATGGTCCTTGCACCTGCCTCTCCATAAAAAAGGAAGAGAAGAAGAGAAAGAGCAATCATGAGGCAAACATGGTCTCTGCACCTGCCTCTCTACAAAAGAAGAATAGAAGAGGAAAAAAAGAGACATGAGGCGAACATGGTCCCTGCACCTGCCTCTCCATAAAAGAAGAATAGAAGAAGAGTCACGAGGCAGACGCGGTCTTCGCACCCGCCTCATCACACAAAAGAAGAAGAAGAAAAGACACATGAGGCAGGCGTGGTCCTCGAGCCCGCCTCATCACACAAAAAGAAGAGAAGAAAAAGAGACATGATGAACACATGGTCCTTGCACCGGCCTCTCCACAAAAGAAGAAGAAAAAAAGAGACATGAGACAGACGTGGCCCTCGAGCCCGCCTCACCAAACAAAAAGAAGAGAAGAAAAGGAAAGAAGAGACACATGAGACAGACGTGGTCCTCGAGCCCGCCTCACCACACAAAAAGAAGAGAAGAAAAGAAAGAAAAGACACATGAGGCAAACATGGTCTTCGCACCCGCCTCTCTACAAAAGAAGAAGAGAAGAGAAAAAGAGACATGAGGCGAACATGGTCTTCGTACCTTCCTCCCTACAAAAGAAGAAGAGAAGAAGAGAAAGAAGGGTCACGAGGCAAACTTTTACCTCCGACCTCCAGCCATCCAACAAATAGAAACCAACTAGACCCTCCTCCGCCGACGGGGCGTTAAACCGACTAAACCTTCCGCCGGCGGGGCGTTAAACCGACTAGACCCTCAGCCATCGGGGCTTTAAACCGACTAAACCTTCCGCCGGCGGGGCGTTAAACCGACTAGACCCTCAGCCATCGGGGCTTTAAACCGACTAGACCTTCTGCCGACGGGGCGTTAAACCGACTAGACCTTCCGCCGACGGGGCGTTAAACCGACTGGACCTTCTACCGACGGGGCGTTAAACCGACTAGACCTTCCGTCGACGGGGCGTTAAACCGATTAAACCTTCCGCCGACGGGGCGCTAAACCGACCAACTTTCAGCCATCGGGGCTTCAAGCCGACAGCTACCCCGTCATCAGCTCCTAGCCGACAGCTACCTCTTTATCGGCCTTTGGGTCGACAGCTACCCCATTATCGGCTCCTAGCCGACAGCTACCTCATCATCGGCTCCTAGCCGACAGTTACCTCATCATTGGCACCCCAGCCGACAGCTTCCCAGTTAAAAAAAATATAAATATATATATAATAGAATAAACCTTCCACTTTGGTTCGGATCCTTCCCCGGCCAGAGAACAAAAATTTGGTCTGCTTCCCTAATACCTTTACTACCACTACATTTATACGTAACAACAATATTTTCTTATGCAAAAAAAAAAAAAAATAAAACAAAAAAACAAAACAAAAATAAAACAAAAAAAAACAAACACAAAACAAAGAAAATAAAAAAAAGAGAATGCATGATTGCCCTGCTTGCATGGTTGCTTAATATAGAATAATACACCTCCTTGGAATTTTCTAGGATCGTGTTTCCTTGCTAAATAATATCGCCCTGATTCCAGATGCACGGGTGTCACGGCGTACGCTCGAAGGGAGCCCGATTATGGCGAGTGCACACGTCAAGGGGAAGAGTCATGGCTGAATCGCTAAGCCCAACTTACAAAATAAACCTGAGGCAACGATCCCACACTTGGCACTTAATGTGTTCAATGGCCTTCGACTATAGGGATTGCCCGAATTTCTTCTTAGCACTCTACGGAGACTTGAATTCCTGCACTCGCGTGAAAGGTAATCGTGAGGAAAAAGCTGCCTACCCCCACTGTAAAAAAAAGAGAGAGAGAAAAAAAAAGAAAAGAAAAGAGAGAGACACGTGAATCCGAGTAGCCGGGAATCCCCATTGAGACACATGAGGAGACTCGCGCGAAATGGTGAAGCGAATTATAATAAGGATGAAACCTATTAGCCGGGAATCCCCATTGAGACACATGAGGAGACTCGCGTCAAACAGTGGAATCCGTAATAGAATTATAATGAGGATGAATCCTAGTAGCCCGGAATCCCCATTGAGACACATGAGGAGACTCGCGCTGAACGGTGAAATCCGCTACCAAAATAAACAGATGGGGGCTGTGTGAAGCTACCGAAAGTCGAAAGCCTGAAACATATGTGTAGGCGCTAGAGTGATCCTCGAGTGTCACCAGGAAAACCTGCATATCCCTGTGGTTGGGGCTCTTTGTTCACACATTTGCACTGCCACGCCACATAGAATTGCCTCGGGGGAAATGCGTGAATTTAGGCTATGCATGCAAGACGTGCGATATCCTCTTGACGGGTGCACCACCCCTCGATTGTGCCTCGCGGCCCACACCGTATCTACGAATTACGGGCGACGTCCCTATCCTATCCCCTATAGAGGGAGCCGCCTTACTTATATTTATGTTATGCCTGCTAATGAATGCTTGCATGCTTTAAAAAAAATGATAAAAAATAAAAAAACAAAACAAAACAAAACAACATAAAAATAATAATAATAAAGTATAATAACAATAAAATAACAAGGATGTACGTATGCAATAAACTTAATTTCGGCCATCAAAGCCTACGTTCCCAGCTACGACTCGTAGAGCCCAATCTTAGCCCCCATGGCCTACCTCTTGCCCTCGCGGCTCGTTAATCTCCCAACTTCGGCTCCCGCAGCCCGCTTCCAGCCATGGCTATTCTGGCCTCCCTCATCGGCCCCTGAGCCGACAGCTTTTCAATTATTGGCTCCCATGCCAACAGCTTTTCAATCATCGGCCCCTGAGCCGACAGCTTTTCAATTATTTGCTCCCATGCCAACAGCTTTTCAATCATCGGCCTTCGGGTCGACAGCTTTCCAATTATTGGCTCCCATGTCAACAGCTTTTCAATCATCGGCCTTCGGGTCGACAGCTTTCCAATTATTGGCTCAATGGCTCCCATGCCAACAGCTTTTCAATCATCGGCCCCTGAGCCGACAGCTTTTCAATTATTGGCTCCCATGCCAACAGCTTTTCAATCATCGGCCTTCGGGTCGACAGCTTTCCAATTATTGGCTCCCATGCCAACAGCTTTTCAATCATCGGCCTTCGGGTCGACAGCTTTCCAATTATTGGCTCCCATGCCGACAGCTTTCAATCATCGGCCCTTGTGCCGACAGCTTTTAATCATCGACCTTCGGGTCGACAGCTTTTCAATTATTGGCCCCCATGTCAATAGCTTCCAATTATCGGCCGCTGTGCCGACAACTCTTATATTATTGGCATCCACGCCAACAGCCACCTGGAGTTCTTCAAAAAAAAAAAGGAAAAAAAAAGAGAGAATGGAAGAAGAGAAAAAAAAAGGAAAAAAGAAAACACACAACAAAAAAAGAGAGAAGAGAAGAAGAAAGAAAGAAAGATAGCAAAAAGGGAAGAGGAGAAGAAGAAGAGAACAAGAGAAAAGAGAGAGGCAGAGACAAAGAGATCAACAAATCAGGTCAGCTCCCGACACCCTGTCGGCACTGACGAAGAGACAAAGAGACAAAAAGACCAACAAATCAGGTCAGCTCCCGGCACCTTGTCGGCACTGACGAAGAGACAAAGAGATCAACAAGCCAGGTCAGTTCCCGACACCCTGTCGGCACTGACGAAGAGACCAAGAGATCAACAAACCAGGTCAGCTCCCGACATCCTGTCGGCACTTACGAAGAGACCAAAAGATAACAAACTAGGTCAGCTCCCGACACCCTATCGGCACTGACGAAGAGACTAAGAGACAACAAACCAAGTCAGCTCCCGACACCCTGTCGGCGCTGACGAAGATGTTGTGCCCCTGTGGTTTTGATGATGGTTTTGATGATTGGTTGTTGATGTGAGTTAATCAAATGTTCAGTCATCTTGCTGCTCAGTTTAGATTAACATATTTTATGTTCAGTCTTGTTACATGTTAAACTGATGCATAAAGCATTCATTGCTGTGGTTTTGATGATTGATATTGTATTTTGATGATAGCAATGATATAGTGTTTTCATGACATTGTGCTTTGATGATTGCATCATGACTATGACTGGTATAACTGATATATTGTTTGTGTTAGACTTATGTTATGTGCATAGTCTATACAGTGCATCGTGGGGTTTATGCCCTAAGTCTATTCACTGCACAGCAAGCTCAAAGTCGATACATTGAGCGTCTCATGCATCATTCGTCTAAGTCCATACATTGGACTATTGTGTGCATTTGGCGAAGCCATCGCAAGTCTAGACAGTGGACATCGTCTCGTGCACATCGCAAGTCTAGACATTGCACTGTAGCATGCATTTCCTTAAAGTCTATACATCGGACTGGTTTGCATTGGCTAAGTATATACAACGTCAGTTCATGCCTTGTCTTAGACAAAGTCTATACAATGGCTTTGGGTCTCCAAGTCTATACAGCCTTTTGCTTCGCCAAAGTCTGTACATTGGTCTGCATAGGCTAAGTGTATACATCGTCAAGTGCAATCATGCACTGTTCATGAAGTCTGTACAGCCGTGTCATATGCTCCTAAGTCTGCACATTAGTCTTCACTGTCAAGTCTGTACTTTGGCTTCACATCTTCATCAAGTCTGTACAGCCGTTTGCTTTGAACTTCAAGTATATACGTTGCACTGTTCCCTTCGTCTTCGTGTCATTCCCTTTATTGTGTCTTCGTGTCACTTACTGTTGTTCTTCGTGTTGTTTTAGTGTCTACGTCTTCGTGTTATTTTTTGTTTGATTGTCTTCATGGTGTTTACTGTAGCAGCTCGATTTGTTCTGATGAACTTCGAGTCGTTTCCCAGTAAACCCCGTGTCGTTTTGACTCCGTGTCAATGACTATTTCTATCTTTGTATTGTCTTCAACACGTGTTAGTTCTGTTCAGTTCGTGTCGTTGTCAGTCCGTGTTGTTTTCACCGCGTGTCGATTACTGTTTCACTTAGTGTTGTTTTTCACTTAGTGTTGTTTTCACTTCGTGTCAACTTCACTTCGTGTCGTCTCTTTGTATTCTATCTTCGTGTTGGTTTTTCGTTTTAGACTTCGTGTCTTTCTCGCTTTGACCACACTCCATGTCGAAACCTGTGTTTCATCTTCGTGTTGTCTTCACCCAGTGTCGATTTTAGATTTCATCTTCGTGTTGTTTTCACTTCGTGTCAACTTCACTTCGTGTTGCTTTCACTTCGTGTCAACTTCACTTCGTGTTGCTTTCACTTCGTGTCAACTTCACTTCGTGTTGCTTTCACTTCGTGACAACTTCATCTTCGTGTTGTTTTTCACTTCGTGTCATTAGTCTCCGTGTCATACTTACTTCGCGTCGGTTACTGTTGTTTCTGTGTCTTCGTGTCGTTTTTGTTCCACTGCGTGCAGAACATTGCAGCACCTTGTGTTGCTTTCTGTGCCACCTCGTGTCATTTCTGTGTGAACCTCGTGTCGCTTCTCTCTGTCCTCTAGTTGCATCTCGTGTCATCTTTTATGTCTGTTTGTTTAACTTCGTGTCACTTACTGTTGTTCCTCGAGTCTTTTTGTTTTAGTGTCACTGCTTCATCACGTGTCGTGATAGCCGTGTCACTCTTCTGACTTCGTGTCGATTTCTGTTGCCAGTCCATGATTGTTCTTGTGCCGTTCTCTTTGCTGTTTACTACGTCGTGTCGTTTTCTTTACTTCATGCTGTAGTCATCGTATGTATCTCGTGTCGTTCTTCTTATTACCTCGTGTTGTTTTCATCTTCTTCGTATCGTACTATTTGTAGTGTTATCTCTGTTACAGTGTGTATCTCGTGTCGTTCCCAGTGCATCTAGAATTGCTACTACATACTTCGTGCAGATTTAGTTATTGTGGCCCTCAGTTTTAATGGTTTTCATCTCCTTGCAGGTCCGAGGAAGAACATTCCCAAGTGACTGGGTAGCACGTGATCCGAGGTTGGAATGAAGCCTGCTGAGAGACTGCCACGTGGTCCGAATACTTAGGGCTGGAAATGTGGGAGGCACACGCGTTTTGTGCCCTATCCACCTGCTGTTGATGCTATAAATAGAACCCTTCGTCCTCAGATGAAGGCGATCGAGTTGGCGAGAAGAAAAGCTCATACAGAGAGCCACGATCCAGATAGAAAAAGAAAAGAGAAAGAAGAAGAGCAGAAGGAGAAGAAGAGAGGTAGAGAGCTCGAGAAGAGTGTGAAGAGAAGAAGAAGCAGAGAGTGAGAGGAGAGCAGAAGAAAGAGAAAGAAAGATAGAGAGTGAGCGAGAGAGCTCGTGGAGAAGAAGGAAGATCTTACCTGAAGATCTATCTACTGGACCGTGGATCAAATCCAAGCCAGTCAGCTCCGTTGAGAGCCACATTATGCATTTCATTTTTCAGCTTTCTGTTTTGCTGAAGTTATTTTCGTTTATTGTTTTTCCTTTGCCTTCTGGTTTGCTGTGTTTCCGATACTCTGTAGAGAGGTCGGGGTTCCTCCTGTTAGTTCAGGAGAAGGGAGATTGATATCTCCGGTTGCAAGTAGCTGGGTGCTACTTGTGGGTTCCCTCCGGTTTGGAGGAAGGGAGACTTGTCTCCGGTTCTGGGCTTGTGGATTCAAGTCCAGGGGTTCCCTCCAGGTCTGGAGGAAGAGAGACCGTGTGTCTCTGGTTTGCTAGTGACTGGCGTCACTAGTGGTTCCCTCCGGTTGGGAGGAAGAGGGGAGGCTGTTCCCCTGGTCAAGCTGTTTGGCAGCATTTGTTGCAGACTGAGTCTGCTGTTTCTAGCGTGAGCTAGTGGAAGCTACACTCGGTTTGAGTGTGGGGTGGATGTAGGTCTGGAGGACCGAACCACCTAAAAACCCCTCTTGCATTGTGGTTTGATTGCTTATGATTTGCTTCCGCTAGATGAATGCATAGGGGCGCTCCATGCGGTTGGCCTCGGGTTGAGAAGAATAGTTAATTAGTCTTCTTAGAATGTTTTAATTTGTCAAGAGAGCGAAATTCTAGTTGAGCGTCTCCTTGTCAAATTCAGCCTAGTTAGCATCCTAGTGCTCTCACTGTATGCTTGTTTGGTTCTGCAACTAATTATTAGCTTTTAAGCTTATCTAATTTGCGAACTAGTAATTCTAGTGAGCATCACATTTTAACTGGGCGAAAGTTTTTTAAAGGGTTATATTCATTCACCCCCCCTCTGAATACTGCACCGAACCCAACAGAAGAGACAAAGAGACCAGCATACTGCTTCAGTTCCCGGCACCCCGTCGGCACTGATGAAGAGACCAACATACTATTTCAGCGCCTGGCGCCCCGCCAACACTGATGAAGAGACAAAGAGATCAACAAACCATGTCAGCTCCCGACACCCCGTCGACGCTGACGAAGAGAAGAAAAGACCAACACACAAACACTGACGAAGAGAATAAAAGACAAACGAACCATGTCGGCTCCCGACGTCCCGTCGGCACTGACAAAGAGAAGAGGAGACCAAGTCAGTTCCCGACACCCTGTCGGCACTGACAAAGAGACAAAGAGACCAAGTCAGTTCCTGACACCCTGTCGGCACTGACGAAGAGATAAAGAGACAAAGAGACCAAGTCAGTTCCTGACACCCTGTCGGCACTGACGAAGAGATAAAGAGACAAAGAGACCAAGTCAGTTCCTGACACCCTGTCGGCACTGACGAAGAGATAAAGAGACCAAGAGACCAGGTCAGTTCCCGAGACCCCATCGGCACTGGCGAAGAGACAAAGAGACCAACAAACCATGTCAGCGCCCGGCACTCTGTCGGGACTGATGAAGGGACCAAGAGATAACAAACCATGTCAGCTCTCGGCATCCTGTCGGCACTGACGAAGAGAAAAAGAGACAAGCATACCGTACCAGCCCCCGGCACCCTGTCGGCACTGACAAAGAGAAGAAAAGACAAATAAACGATGGCAGCTCCCGACACCCTATCGGTATTGATGAAAAAGAGAAGAAGAGACCAAGATGCTACGGCAGCTCCCGACGCCCTGTCGGCACTGATGAAGAAGAGGAGAGACAAACATGTTACGCCAGCTCTCAACATCCCGTCGGCATCGACGAAGAGAAAAGAGACAAGTACACCCACGGGCACCGCCCGGCTCATCCTTCGCCTGCGCTACCCGTGGGTGGGGGGCATTTGTGGACACCAAAAATTGCACACCCAGATATCTTGCTCGGCCTCGCATCAACAACGGCACCGAGTGAAGAAGCCCCGGAGAGACTAGTCACCCGGGATCCCCAAATATGCACACTGCCGTGAAGCCATCTCCGGAGTCACGACAGTGAAGAGAAATCAACCACCAAGAGCCCCACAATCAATGGGCCTCGAAGAAAATCAAATGGGCCATGACTTGCACTCTCACCAGGCTCAAGACTGCCCATTTAGGCCTTCAGCGGCACGCCCTTGGAACCCTTCTGCGGCACGCTTCTGGCTCCCTTCAGCGGCACGCCTTGAAGCCTTCAGCGCCACGCCTTCAGGTCCCTTCAGCGGCACGCCCCGCTGGTCTTCAGCGGCACACCCCGCCGGCCTTCAGCGGCACGCCCTGCACGCCCTGGCAGCCCTTCAGGGGTGCGCCTTGGCGGCCCTCCAGCGGAGAATAAAGAAAAGGAGAAAAGGGAAGAGAAGATGAGAAGAAGAAAAGAAGAAGAGGAAGCTCCCCTGGTGCCTCCTGCGGCACACTCCGTGGGATGCCCCAGCGGCACACCCCCTTGTGCTCCTTCAACGGCACACTAGTTCATGACCTCCAGCGGCACACCCTTTGTGCCCCTTCAACATCACATTCCCTATGCCCCTTTAGTGGCACACCCCTTTTCAAGCCCACTGGCGACACACTTCTTCAGCCCCTCCAACGACACACTTATTGGCCTCTCTAATGGCACACCTCATTGGCTTCTCCGCTACAGTGTGTGGCCGAGCACTGTAGCATGCCCGAGCACTGTAGCAGACCGAGCACTGTAGTAGGCCGAGCCAAATTCGAAGAAGGCCGTGCTACTATAGCAACTGAGCCTAAAGAGAGCAATATAGCATGGGCCGAACACTGTAGCAGGCCGAGCACTGTAGCAGACCGAGCACTGTAGCAGTTCGAGCTAAAGTTGGAGAAGGCCATGCTATTGTAGCAACTGAGCCCGAAGAGAGAAATGTAGCAGGCCGAGTACTGTAGCAGGCCGAGCACTGTAGCAGGCCGAGCCAAATTTGAAGAAGGCCGTGCTACTGTAGCAACCGAGCCAAAAGAGAGCAATATAGCATGGCCGAGCACTGTAGCAGACTGAGCATTGTAGCAGTCCGAGCCAAATTTGAAGAAGGTCGTGCTACTGTAGCAACCGAGCCAAAAGAGAGCAATATAGCATTGCCGAGCACTGTAGCAGACTGAGCACTGTAGCAGTCCGAGCCAAATTTGAAGAAGGCCGTGCTACTGTAGCAACCGAGCCAAAAGAGAGCAATATAGCATGGCCGAGCACTGTAGCAGACCGCTGTAGCAGTCCGAGCCAAATTTGAAGAAGGCCGTGCTACTGTAGCAACCGAGCCAAAAGAGAGCAATATAGCATGGCCGAGCACTATAGCAGACTGAGCACTGTAGCAGTCCGAGCCAAATTTGAAGAAGGCCGTGCTACTGTAGCAACCGAGCCAAAAGAGAGCAATATAGCATGGCCGAGCACTGTAGCAGACCGAGCACTGTAGCAGTCCGAGCTAAAGCTGGAGAAGGCCATGCTATTGTAGCAACCGAGCCTGAAGAGAGCAATATAGCATGGTCGAGCACTGTAGCATGACCGAGCACTGTAGCAGGCCGAGCACTGTAGCAGTCTTCCTGTCTGACAAAAGGACCACTTATGACCAGTAGTCTCATCTTTTTGGCCGACAGCTCATTGCCTTGCACTGCAAGAAGCCATCTTGTATGATGGAGACTTGGACTTCTAATACAGTGAAGAAATGATTTCACGTCCGTCTGTATAAATGAGGCCTCCTAGAGGGCTGAAGAGGAGGGAAGACCCCGGTGAAAAGGAGGAAGAGAAGAAGAACAGGAGAAAAGAGAAGAGGAAAGTAGAAGCTCCTGCTCCCCCTTGCTGCTCCGTCCCCCACCGACTGTGTGCGAAAAAAGGAAGAGAAGAAGAAGAAGAGAAAAGAGAGAGGAAGGAGCGGATGCTCCATTATTTCCCCCCACTGTATTTCTGTTTTCATTCTCTCCCCCCTGCAATGTACTAGCCCATGTATCTGTCCCCTTTTTATAAGGAATAGAAGAAAAGCTTGCAAACGTTTTCTATATCTTCCTACAAATATTCCTTTTATGTCTGCATTCCTCGTTGTTTTACTTTCTTCATGGTTCCCCATTGTCTGTCTCTGAATACCACAGCTTCCCTTAGATACATTCACCCGGTGCACCCCCAGCCTATTATAGAAGTGTCTTCCGTTCGTTGATTCTCCCGGGCTTTCCGTAGTTTTATCAAAGGTGTTGTTGCCCCTGGCACCCACCTCAAATTGTCGGGTTCCGCCACTCCTTATGGGTGCTTCCCTGTATCTCCCTTACCATCCGGGTCTAGGGGAGATGCTGCCGAATTTTCATCAGAATTAGCCTAATAATAGCAACAATAAAAGGAGAGCAATAATACAAAAGGAGGCATACATTTGAACGGCTTTGCCTCCACTTACGTCGTACCTTCGATACGGACCTAGGTCCGAACATGAAATGGTCCGTGAGCGACCGACAAAATTAGAATAGAACGAGATGACTCCCGTCATCCTTAGACCCTATGCATGGGGACATCAATAAGGCCTTCACGGGTCACGCATAGCCCTCGGGTCCGTCCCGATTAGGGTCATTGTCTGACCCATATCTTCGGCCTATAGCTCGTTCCCCTCGAACACGCTTTGGTTTTGGAATCTAGTCCTGGGATTCTTCCCCGTTGCCCTCCGGCACCGGAAATATTAACGTCACCCATGCAAGCCTCGTTTGGACCACGGGAGGCACCCCCGGTATGGTCCTGACTTGATCTCGCACCGGGCCAATAAACTCACTGGTTTCCTGCTACACTAACCGATATTTAACCGAATGTTTCCAACGTCTCAGAATAATATATTTGCCGTATCCCGGCATACATATATCCCAGGTCCTCCCGTGACAAGTATGGTATTCTCAAACCGGGCACCTGTCCGAATATTAAACGGTCTCCCGAATGACCGACATATGTCGAACGCCTGCTTCTCCAGACACAGGGCTTTTCAGCCGATTCAAGGGATACTCCCTCGTCGCCTCTTGGCACCGGAAATATTAATGACGCTCATGCAAGTCTTGTTTCGACCGCGGGGGGCCCACCGCAGTATGGTCGCAACTTGCTCTTGCACCGGGCCAACAGATTTACCGATTTTCGACCGCTCTAACCGAGGTTTAGCCGAACATTTTTCCGTTCTTCTGAACAATAAATTGCCATATCCTGGCATACGTATGCTCCGGTCTTCCCGCGACGATCGCGCTTTTCCAGAGATGGACACTCGTCCGAATATTAAATGGTAAGCACACGACCGACATGATCTCGAATGGTTTTCTTCCCGCCTTCGCGCGAGGATTTCAATACCTCCTAATAGACCTTTTATGAAAATTAATTTCCTGGCCATGAGGCCCTGAATCTCGGCGGTTAATCAAGGGTGTTCCCTCGTATGGGGGATGTAAATGACGTCGTGACCTTTACGGCGCGGCGGGTTTTGGTCCCGACCCGAACCACACAATCGTCTGACCGAGTCAGATCGAGCGCACCATGGGCTCTTCGGAGCCCGAATAAATTGTCACTTTGTGACTGGCACGCCCACGCACTTAATGAACCGAATAAAGCCAATAAACGAACGAACCAGAAGAATAAACAAACATAAGTGTCGAAAAGTGCGTCCACAGATGCCCAATGCCAACGTCACCTGTACATCATCGTTGTGGACTAGTGGACCACTACAATTACCTATGATTCTCATGTAATTCCACAACCGCGCTCTGATACCAGCTGTAACGATCCGAGAATCCGATTACCGGGAAGGCCCGATAACCCGAGACTCGCACCGCCACCCACGAGCCCAAAGACTCGGAAGGGTTAAAAGGATGGTGTGGAGACTACACAAGTATCACAAACAATTACAGAAATTAAACAGTTATAATATTAAGCAGGAAATAAATTAACATTTTTCATGGTCCACAATAGAAATTAACAATAATAACAATAGTCCACGACTAGTACAATGACAAGGAAGAAAAGTACAGCTACACGAGGCATACCCCGGCTCTGACCTCTGGCACTACCTCTGGGCACCCGCACCACGCTGCACACCTGACGTGCTCCCCGAAGGTGGTGCCTCACCTGAAACACGGTAAAAACACGCAGGGAATGAGTCTCAGAACAAGACTCAGTAGGGATCACTCGGACCCTACCTCGAAAAATGAGAAACCACTACACTAGCGGTCGGAGAGTACCTCGGAAGGGAAAGCCCTGCACTCTACAAGACAAGACCCTACGGCATGCAAACCGATACACGTGCCACGGTAAGAAGGCCAAAGCTCAAAGGTCGAACCGGTAAAACCCAAAGGTCGGAAACACTCGACTGACAGTCTGTCACTCCGTACTCGACAGGAGTACCACCCACTAGAAGCACAGCGGGTAGCATCCCCTGACGTCTTACACCGCACTGCAGGTGAACCGCCTGACGTGGTAGGTCCTACCCGAGGTGCAGACACCGTACAAGTAACCACGAACAAGTAACTAGCTGGGGTCACGCCCGTCGACGTGGGTCCAACCGCCCCCAACTACGTGTGCACACACAGACCTTGCGTCACTAGGTCTGGTCCTCTGACCGGTTTTCCCCCGTAGTCGGACTCTGGCTACCGACGAGGGGCCTACGGTAACCGGTCCACAAACCGTCTCAAAGGTGAGTGCCCGTACACCACTCCCAGGTGAGACCAGCACCTCGTACTGGTGGGCTACGACTAGTGGAGGGTCACTGAAGGAGTAGACTCTCAAGTCACGGAAAACAACATCGCAACCACAGGTACGAGGAACGTTCCTTGTACCCACGCTAACGCACGGTGACGCAAACCGAAGTCACCACCTCCCGGGACCCCACGGCACCCCCACGTGTAGCCCCCACATGATGCCCCGCATCAGTCGGACTACGGGTCAGCACAGGGATCGAGACTAGCTCGTCCGGGACTCGAGTTGGCAAGGAAAAGGAGTCGCGGTCACCGGAGGACCGCCTCCAGTGGTCGCGGTCGACCCAGGACCGCTACCACCTAGTCGCGGTCCTCCTGGGACCACGACCACCCTGGTGCAAGAAAAGCTGAACGCGGTCGCCTGATGACCGTTTTCACCTGGTAGCAGTCTCCAGGAGACCGCGACCAGACTCCAACGGTCAAAAACCGTGTCGAAGACCGTGCCGGACCCCATGGTGAAAGCGGTCGCCCCCTGACCGCCACCAACAGTCGCGGTCAGTCGCACGACCGCGACCGCTAGCCGACAGAACGAGCCCCAACGGTCAAAAATCCTGGTGAAGGCGGTCCCCACCCGACCGCTACCAATAAAGGCGGTTACTGGTAGACCGCTACCATCTCGGAAAATCGAGAACGGCGGGAAACGGCCAAAAACACCATCCACGCCCCCATACCTCCACCGGAGAGGGGGAAATCAAAGGGGAAGGCCCCCGGGGACCCCTAGCATGATTCTAGGCCATCAGAACGCGAATCCATGCATCAAATCCATAGATCGGGTGACTCTCCCCAAAAATATGGAAAAACCCCAAGCATGCTCAAACAAGCCCCTCTCGGCCTCCCCTCGGCCTATAAATCACGGAAAGAATCGACAAGAGGCTAAGGAACGTCACCCTACCTCAATGGAGCGAATGCTCCGCCGAATCACCCGCGAATCGCGAAGAATGCTTGAAGCTTCACGAACTCCCCACGCTTCCCACGCTTGCCGCACGCCCACGAACTCGCCTCGCCGCCACCCACGCGTGAGCGCCGTCGCCCTGCCGCCGTCAACAGTCGGGGAGGGGCTCACCGCGTCCGAATGGGAGAGAGAGGGAGAGAGGAGGGCGGCCACGGTTGGGGAAGGAAGGAGGAAGAAGAAGAAGAAAGAGAAAGGAGAAAAGAAAAAAGAAAAGAAATGGGATTATATAGAAAATCCGATTTTTCGAAAAAATACCGAAAATTAGAAAAATACATTTCCAGAATCCTCGGAACGCACCGATCGCAACGGTACCACTCGTGCCTGGGAAAACCGCCCGGTTCGCCCACAGCGAGCTTCCGAAGAGAAAGCCGAAACACACACCGGGAATCGGAAAATACACACGGAAAAGTCGCGGAACGCCTCCGGGCCTCCGAAACGACTCCAGATCGCGCCGATCCGAACACGAAAGATGTCCGAAATAAAATTTCAGACACAACGGAGTCAGACACTCCGAAAACCAGGTCCGGGACCCATGAAGAAGGATTCGAAAGGTCCGGGATATTACAGAGTCTCACCCAACACTGCAAAAGACTCATTCCGATTCGCGGGAAGGGGGGAGGGGTGGAGAGGATCTTGGAAAAGCATTAAGAAGTGAGAGCAAAGATGGCAAAGGAGGCACGCCGCCTCTCATGGCCAGTGGTGATGGAAGTTAGGACACAGTTGGTAGCAGACTTGTTACATCGGGTCAGAGGCAAGGCCATCGCCGACGAGGTGGAGGTGGCCGCATCGGGGTAGGGTAGATTAGAAGGATGGGAAGGAGAAATGAGGGAGGGGGGTAACCTCCTCCCCCCCCCCCCCGGCCATGGCCGAGGCTGATGGCAACAACGGTGCAGTGATGAAACCCTAGCAGACCGCAACGTGGGGGCTCGTTGATGACACTTTTTTTCTAAACAATGGATATATATATATATATATATCATCAGAGCCTTATCCCAATTAATTGGGGTCGGCTACATGAATCATGTTCCGCCAAAGATTTCTATCAAGTGTAATATTCGTATTTAAACTCAAGAAACTAATGTCCTTCCTAATAACATCGCACCATCTCATTTTAGGCCTTCCCTGAGCTCTTTTACTAGCATCCACTAAGATTTGGTCACATCTTTTAACCGGCGCTGAATTAAGGCGACGATACACATGTCCAAACCACTTGAGTCTATTTTCTCTCATTTTACTATCAATTGGAGCTATCCCTAAGTCCTTACGGATACGCGCATTCCTCATCTTATCTTTCTTAGTCTTGCCACACATCCATCTCAACATCCTCATCTTTGCTACACACATTTTGTGGATGTGTTCCTTTCGTACTGCCCAACACTCGGTACCATATAACAAAGCAGGTCTCACAGCCGTTCTATAAAACCTCCCTTTGAGTTTTACAGGCATACGACGATCACAAAGGACACCTGATGCACTTCTCCATCTTAACCAGCCTGCCTTAATTCTATGTGTAACGTCATCATAAATCTTTGGTGAGGATAAATAATAGATAAAAACTTAAAAGACATAGTTGTGGAAGTAAATAGATTGGGGGATAGACTAATGTTAATTAAACTTATCTTAGGTGGGGATACTTTGAATATAATTAGTGCACATGCACCTCAAGTAGGATTAGAAGAGAGCATTAAAAAGTAATTTTGGGATGCTATTGATAGTTTGATCCAAAATATCCCTAGTGAAGAGAGAATCTTTATTGGAGGGGATCTTAATGGTCATGTGGATAAAGATAATAGAGGCTATGAGAGGATTCATGGAGGGCTTGGTTTTGACAATAGAAATGATATGGGTAACACTATTCTTGATTTTGCTATGACCTATGATCTAGCAATTACTAATACCTTCTTTAAGAGGGACGAACACTTAATAACATATAAGAGTGGAATATATATAAGTCAAATTAACTATTTTCTCATTAGGAAGGTCGATAGAGTTTTATGTAAAGATTGTAAAGTTATTCCTGGTGAGAGTCTAGCCCCTCAACATAGGTTGTTAGTAATGGATGTCACTATCCCTAAATTCAAAAGAAAGATCATTATAAATAATTATTCCAAGATTAAATGGTGAAATTTAAAAGGTAAAAGTTTAGAAACATTTAAAAATCATCTATTAAAGGAAATTATTTGGAATTTAGAACAAGAAACTAATGTAATGTGGAATAATGTTACAAATTGTATAACGAGGGTTGCAAAATAACTCTTAGACGAATCTAAAGGTAAAAAGAATTTAGAAAAAGAGACTTGGTGGTAGAGTGAGGAAATCCAAAATACCATTAGAGTAAAAAAGGAATGCTTTAAAGTTTGACAAACTAACAAAAATGATCAAACCCTAGAAGCCTATAAAATCGCTAAAAAGAGAGCTAAGAAAATAGTTAGCGAAGCTAAATCAAAGGTATTTGAAGATTTATATAATAAATTAGGAACCCGAGAGGGTGAAAAGGACATATTTAAACTTGCTAGATTAAGAGAAAGGAAAACTAGATATTTAGATCATGTTCGGTGCATTAAAGGTGAAGATCAAAGAGTTTTAACTAAGGATCTTGAGATTAAAGGGAGGTGGCATAGCTATTTTCAGAAGTTACTTAATGGAGATTCCGTCAGTAATTTATCTTTAGAAGGTACCCAAGAGTCCACAATATTTGATAAATATCAATATTTCAGGCGTATTAATATGTTAGAAGTGGAGGATGCTTTAAGAAAAATGAAAGTGGGTAAGGCCTTAGGACTAGATGGCTTGCGTATTAAAGTATGGAAAGGCCTAGGAGATATTGGTATTCAGTGGCTAACTAAATTTTTTAATAAAATTTTAAAGGAACGGAGAATGCCAGAAGTTTGGAGAAAAAGTGTTGTAGTTCTTTTCTATAAAAATAAAAGAGATATTCAAAGTTGTAACAATTATCGTGGAATTAAGCTTATGAGTCATACTATGAAACTTTGGGAAATAGTAATTGAAAAACGCCTCCGATGTATGACTACTGTATCGAAAAATCAGTTTGGTTTTATGCCAAATAGATCTACTACAGAAGCTATTTTCTTATTACGGCAGCTAATGGAGAAGTATAGAGAGATGAGAAAAGATTTGTATATAGTTTTTCTTGATTTAGAGAAGACGTACGATCGAGTACCGAGAGAATTGATTTGGTGGACATTAAGAAAGAATGGAATCTCTCAAGGATATGTTGATTTGATTAAAGATATGTACGACGGCGCTATTACTAGTGTTCGAACTATTGCTGAGGAGACTGGTGAATTTCCCGTTTCTATAGATTTGCATCAAGGTTCTGCAGTAAGTCTGTATCTCTTTGCCTTAGTTATGGATGAAGTAACTAAACAATTGCATGAGGATATCCCTTGGTGTATACTTTTTACAGATGATATTGTTTTAATTGATGAGAGTATTGATGCTCTAAATACTAAGTTAGAGTGTTGGAGACTTGCCTTGGAGTCTAAAAGTTTTAAAATTAGTAGGAGTAAGTCAGAGTTTATGCATTATAATTTTAGTAATGGGAGAGTGGTTCAGGAAGATATTGTTCTAATTGATGGACATAACATTCCGAAGAGTAGTAGCTTTCGATACTTAGGGTCTATCATACAAGAGAATATATATATTTATATATATATATATATCTTTACTTTTATACAATTTTATATTTACTTTTCCTTTTGCAAATGTTATAAGTAAATAGATAAACGCTTAAGTTAGCAGATATATTCTATAAATTCCACCTAATTACCTTCCTGTTATCTTCCTACGTGAATGACTCGACTTCCCAAACAACACTGCGTATAAATTCCTTCATACTAATATTCACATTATCTTCATTTTCTAAATATATAGCTTATAAGTGAGTAAGCTTAATAAATGAGTGAATGGGAACTAGGAGTACAAGCGCAAGATGAAAAATGATACATCCGACTAAGAAATAAGAATGTCCAAGTAAATAGCCATTGAGTAAGTTTTGTTCAAAACCAGGGTATGGACGACAGATATTATCAAAGTTTAAGAGGAGAGCAGGGAAAGCAGATAGGTATTCAAAAGATTGGATATAGAAAAAGGTATACATTTTCATATCAAAATCAGATAAGTAGGAATATTTTCTATCTTCATCAAAAATAAAAAAAAATACTTGTATTTATACGTTTTCTAAGCTTCCAGAGATGCAAACTAACCAACATTGGATCGTATCCTTCGACATTCAACGCAGCATGAATCTTTTTGGACTTCTCGGAGTTGGGTTATTTCTTCTGTGGAGTGGGAAGTTTCAGCAAAGCAAATGTTACTCTTACGCTGTTAAGACTCATATCCTAAAGTAAATGAATGATAGTCCCCATTAACAAGAAGATACACCAGCTAGTGTTGTACGATAAAATAGAGCATTTAAAGAAATACCTTAGAATGTAAGAATAATGTTTCCTTTTAGCAGATAGCAGGAGCATCCATTTTCTTTGGGGACCGCACCTGTGCGTTTCCACAAGATCCCATAGCTTATGATATCAAAGAAGAGATTTTTACACATAAGTTCTTACAATCTTATTTAATTGTCGGTTAGTCGTCGAGTTACAAATATTTATCTATAAGTCCTTATAATTTTCTAACTCTTACTTTAAGTCTTTAAATAAGAGTTCATGGTTATCTGATCGAAAAAAAAAAAGAAGAGGGAATATGCCGTTAAAAATGGAAGGAATAATCTTTTTAGATAATAAATTTATCAAAATAACCTCCTCCTACCACCCCTATCCCCCTGCCATGGTGGCCCCCCCGCCGCTGCGAAATCTATCAACTATGTTCGATAAAATATATAAAGAAGAGTGTGTGTTTGTTTTTGGTTGTCGGTTTTTTTGGGTCACCCGTTGTTTCATTTCCCGTTTGTTTTCTTTCCCCATCTGGCCCGGTTCGACTCTGTTAATTCTTCATCCTTGGTGGGAAAAGATCTACACTTACGCTTGCTGATCCCTGTGAGTGACGATGAGGAGACAACAATTAACGGCCACGCTTAACACAACTGGCTCGAGGCTGGTCCCTCAAGAACAACTTATAAACCATTCTTGCTGTAGGCATAATAATTAATTAAGATTTCGTAATTATAATCATATTATATTTTTAATCTATTTTTAATACAGAACTATTTTTTAACACATCTCTTCCCGTGCAAACTAATTTTAGACCCTACCACGTGGACCGTGACAAACACGAGACATGCGATTTAAAATATAACTATAAACTCTGATATCATATTTAGATGTTATTAGATTGGATCACCTAATTTAAAACCTTAAAATATTGAGCGAAGAGAATACTACGATTATAATCACATTATATTTTTAACTTATTTTTAATACACGACTATTCTCTAACGCAAACGGCTCTGGTATTCACATTATCGCGGGGTGTGTCATTTTATCTCTGACAATACTGTGAAGGATATTTTTTGCATACATGTACCTCTATAAACTATCATATTCATAGACATATCGCTCACATTATCGGAGCGTGTCATTTATCTCAGACAATATTGTGAAGGGTTTTTTGTGCATACATATACCTCTATAAACTATCATATTCATAGATATACGGCTCATTTTTACTTAACTGTTGTCATAAATACCCTGATATCTTCAAAAAGATCACGATTATACTATCCTTCAGTCCAAATGACGTTTGAAGATTCCATAACTTCTGGTGAATTTAAGGGTATATACGTAAAAATGTCGGAACTACTTTGACAGATTCAGTTGGAGCTGACGGCATTTTGTCAGGAAGGATACAGCTGCAACCTTTTTATATATAAGTATGATAGTTTATAGGGGTATATGTACAAAAAAGAACCTAGTGTGAACGTCCCATCAAGCATGCGGAGCCAATGTGCCATCGACTCATGTTCACATCCTATTCATTAGTCACTGGATTAAGCTGAAGGAAGCACTAATACCACCATGCAGATAACCACACCCATAGACACAACTTAAGGCATCTCTTTTCTAAGCAAAGCAGGGAATGTCTTAACTTACAACAACAGCTTAACCAGATCGCTTCGGGGAAGATGTTTGATTGGCAAGGAGCAAGACGCAGCAACTTTGTCTGCGACGAACCCTGAGTTACAAGATCTCTGATCATATCTTAACCAGTGTGTCAAGGCATACGCAGCAGACATAGATGATGTTACCCACTGTCACAACACCCACGGAGGCCCTGAAGTTGGGACTAACAGAGGTCGGGGAGGCAGTTGCCTGAACACTTCACCGAGTACCATAACAAAGTCCCTTGGCAGTCTGGGCAACAAATATTGCGCTGTCTCCAATAACTTCTCGCAAACAGCCGCTCATGGCCTACGCACGTTCCAGTGTGTTTCCAATAAGTTCAGATTGTTGTGGCTGCTTCATTCCATTAGCAGGGATGAGCAAGTTCTGATACAACCTTCATTAGGAAATTCCCCTGTTAATGAGATTCTATGTTTTGACGTTCTATTCAGATACTCTGCCTCTAGGAAAAAAAACCCAGACTCGTATTAGTTTGCGTTTGCTCTCCCCAAGGTGGCAAGACCCCAGCAGCTAATATGCGCACAATAAACTCACCCATGGGCGACCGCTTTCCGTGTGAAATAAAAAAAAAATGCCTATGCATTCCCATTGTCGAGTGGACCTGCAAAGGGAGGATAAACTAAGTAAATAGTTTGTTTTGCAAACAAATGACTAATAATTAAAGAAGAAGCATACTGGCTGTAAGATCACACTAGCGGAAGGAAAGGAAGGGAGCAACCATTCATAAAATCAAAAGTAAACTAATCAACAGCACGCATCATCCAAGCCCTCTGGGCAGGTTCCCATAATAAAGGATTTATCAGCACATCACGATATGGTTCTTGATACAAAGACTGTTTCACAATGCTATGGTTTTGGGGGACTGTACGGCGTTACCTCAACCTGACCACCGTATACGTGGGATCAAACTGCAACTCACCTGGTTCGGCATGCGGTATTGTGCAACCACATTTTGCAAAGCATGCTGGTGGCTCCACCTTCCCAATGGTGGCAGTTCTGGGGCAAGATGCAGCACGTCCAGTACGAAGGGGAAGTTACTAACATTATCGCATGGACGACTATTATTTTTCCTTTGGCTCTCGTAAGGGACACTAGCTCAGTTTTCTTAATCATAAGACCAATCCCTTTTGATTTTTTTCTCTAAAGAGCAATATTATATTTTCCATAAATCAGAGAGGCACATTAGTCGTCAGGTAAGCAATCACAATGCAAATGAAGAGTAATCAAACCCCACTAACCAATGGATGGTAGAAGAACCGATCCCAGCACATTTCGCTACTACATTGATTGCCATGTAATAGATTCTGTAGCTGAGAATATGTGATGGCTTGCTCTTCTCAGTCACATAAACAGTATCCCTAACAAATTCCAAGGAGGGTTAATTTCAAAATTCAAATTTTCCAGTGTAACATATATAATCTCCTAAATTGATTACCGAGTGTCTTCCCTTTAGAATGAAAATTTGGGAAATTGCATACGGATTAAGCAGAAGTATGTACTAGCTTGCGGCCATTTGCATTGCATCTCCATTAGAAGCTCAGAATTTCAAGTCATCAATTTAGGAATGCTTATAATCTGTTTTGACTTGCCAAGGCATTTCAGGCGTGTTAATTGCCTTCTTGATTCTTGTCAGCAATTTAAGTTCTGTATTAACTTCTCTTAGGATTGTGCCTGATTCACTGTCTCATAATTGATCCAGGGAAGATCACATAACATATTAAACTTGTATCTTTCACTCTCTGTCTATACCATTTCTAAGGTACATATAACATTTGATTGTTGCTCTAAGATGGCCAATTACCGTTAAAGCTGACAAGGAGGTCAAATCACCACATGAATGCAAAACCCACAGGTATGATTACCATGTGACAAACTAAATGTTGTATTTGATTTGTTTGTTCGGTAATTCCTTTATTGATTGTACTTTCGTGGATACCTCTAAGGATGCTATAAAACATTGATACCTGTGTATTCTTATCACACACACCCCAAGTCAAGAATTTGAAATTTTGGTGTATGAACAAAACACGTCAACATGGACATTTACATGTTTAGCGAACCACAGACTGACTGGATTAAAGCTGGTGGTGATAATGATGGTGATAGTGACCACACATCACTGTTAAAGATGAGGAGGCCAAATTCCTCCAAGCATGGAAAACTCATATGTGCACATGGAATTATGATGCAACAAACTGACTGCGGGTTTCAACCTGTGCATTTGGTGAATCCTTCATACATTGATGGATACTTCTATGGACACTTTGAATCGTTAGTATCAGTACATTCTTAGAACCCTCTATCTCTATATTGACATTTAACATGCATGCCCATGTTGTCCCTCAGGGGAAGGGAGAGTTGGAAAAGCATTTTCTGGGCATCTGCAAGGTCACAGTATCAATCCCTTCCACATGGGTTCCAACCTCATGGACTTCCCCGGGGCAAGACGGATCACTATCCAAGAGATGTTTGGCCTGCCCATGGCTCAGGCTACCGGTGATTTGGCCTTCATCTGGGTGTGTGGATTTACTATTGGTATCCAAAAAAAAGGGGTCTATGTTGATCATAGAACAGATTGAAGGGCTGATAAACTATGGCATGGCCATAGCCAGAAATGTATCAGATGATCAGACTGTTGCCTAACATATGGAACAGAAAAGTCATCACTACATTTTAGTATCATTGTTTGGCAATGATTAATCTGAAAACATTTTCAGTTCCAGTAAACAAGTACGCATTATTAAACCTTGAAATAATCTTCTCTATAACTATCAACTTTTACTAGCTAATACAAAACCATGAAGAAAATACAGCAGTAACTTGTCAAGAAGAACCACCAAATTCCTTGACCTTGTTTAGTCTGCTCTGTAAGAATAATGCAAGTTTCCAGCTACTTTATCATCTGGTGGTACAGGATAGCCCCTTAGAAGAAAGGTTTAATCATTTTGCCATTAATCCACTCCAAAAAGTTCTCCCGTACCTACTCCTAGAGAAATTTGAATGATAATCCAAATCATCACCTGCTCCCACCTCATCCAATTATGGCTCCCATGCCCACCCCATGCTTAGCCCTATAAGCCTGCTTCCTCAAACAATGTAAGTTTGAATGACATCCATCATAAAATTCCATGCAGTTTAGTGTCTATAAAATGGAACTTTCTAGTACCTGTGCAATAAGCATGAAGAGTTTCTGACTACTTTCTGATGTTTTTGTTATTGCAGATGGAATTTCACAATGTTAATGAGAAACAGAACGCAGAGAAATAACTATCACAGACAAAGAAATACGATGGCAGTAAGAGAAGGGCGGTAAATAAAAAGCAAGAAAGGTTGCTTTTGCTGATGACATACCACTAACCTCTTGGAACCTTCTGGCCTTCCAAGGACTGCTATTCCAAAATTGTCTATGCAAGTTGGTTCGTGATCCTCGGTTTCTAACTATGGGAACATAGCAATTAACTCATCTCTGCATTCTCTAATATTTATCTCCATAACTTCATCAGTTGAGGAAGGCAAAATGTCACAGCAGTGTCGTCTTAGATACTGCAACTCCTGAACAGCATGCATTAGAAAAAGCAGAATTCATACTCCCACCACGCATTAGAACAAAATTAACAATAAACAATGTATTACTGTTCATGATAACCAAAAGGGAAATAAAAATAGACGATAAGTCAGCCTAGTGACAGACATATAATAGAATGAGAATCATAGCAAATCTAAGAATGATAAATGTTACCTGACCAGTACCACGGAAAAGAAAGTGAGAGGACACTATGATCTGTTTTAACTTCTTTGATGCCTTGATCTGCGGGCAGCTACCCATGGGATGCCTGCTATAATTGCTATATATCCCATTGATCTCTGAAGAGACACTTTCTAGGAAGAAAATGGCAGGCCTCTTACAAGGATCTTTAGAAAAGTCCCTTGTATTAAACATATAATGACTGGAAGAAACAGCATGGCCTCTTTTCCATGGCGTAAATGTCCGCTGCCAAGAAAGGATATCAGGCAGAAGAACATTTCCATTGAAAACCTGAACAGCATAACCCCAAGATATCGACACTGTACGCAATACTGGCCGGTCATAACAGACAGTTTGTTGCAGGATCCTGCCTGAATCAACTTTCACAGCTTCAAACAGATGCTCTAAGGCTTGCACACGATCCATTCCAGGGAAGATTGGTTCAACATTATCCAAATGATGGAGCGATACCAAAGGTGTTAGTGGATGAGCAGTCAACATTCCAAAAAGATCACCGCGAAGATCAACCTAATTCATGAAAAAGGAAATTAACCAGTGAAATCTTTGAAATCCAAAATGACAGAAACATTATTCTCGTTCACATCTTAAATTAAGTAAAAGGAATCAATTAAACCATCACTGCATGTACCCATCCATTGCCCACTTTCATTGCAGGGCTACAACCCGAAAACATCTCAAGCACAAGTTCCACGAAAAGGAAACGCAAAAAAAAGAGATGGGACCTCCTTACTCGAGAATCATAGAAAAGACATTATTTCTTGTTTTCTAAACTAGAAAAATTAACAAGCTCTAAATAGTAAATTTTCTATCCTGTCCAGCAGATGTAACATTCTATCTTCCCGGAGAACAACACCCAGAAGGAAGCAAGATACCACTTGAGCAGCAACATTACAGACAATCACATATAATCACATAGAAGAGTGAGGCAAACAAAACATCAAGAGAAGCCATATTCTGAGACGATAATGACCATACAGATAACCCGAAAAAGTAATGATAAAAGCACGATTTCCTACAGGAATGAATAGGGAAATCGTTATGATTCCAGCAACGCAACGACGAAGACAGAAAATTAATGGTCAAAGAAGAAAAAGGAGAAATTTTTTTTGTGACAACCTGATGGAAGCCGAGGTCCCTCGTCAGCCCCACCCCGAGCTCCGCCAGGCACGAGAAGACCCTGGCGTCGCCGCCGTAGAGGTGGGCATACCGCACCAAGCACGAGTCCAGAACCCCGGCCAGCACCCTCGCCAGCGGCCAGCTCAGCGCGAACCCGCCGCCCCCGAAGGCCATGTCGAACGAGTACTTCTCGTTCTGCTCCACCGCCTCAGAGCTCCCCCCGACGTAGTGCCACCACTGCCAGTCGTGCCTCCGCAGCGTCGTCACCACGTTGTCCGGGAAGAACACCGTGTCGTCGTCCCCGAGCACCACCCACCTCACGCCGGGTAACCCCTCCACGGCTTCCACGAGCTCCCGCACCACCCGTGCCACGCGGACCGCCGACCGCATCCCGCCGCCGGGGAAGGCGTAGGGCAGCCGGGAGGTGTCGGCGGAGACCCGGAGAGGGGGGAGGCCGTCGCCGCCGGTGTTGCCCTCGGGGAGGGGCGAGTCAAGGAAGACGAACCCGCGCATGCGGGCGGGGTCCCACCAGCGGCGGATGTAGGGGCTGCGGCGGGGGAAAGAGCGGGACGAGGAGGCGATGCCGAAGACGAGGTGGTCGAGGGTGGTGGGAACCGGCTCGGGGACGCCGCCCGCGGCGGCAGATATGGGGGTGCAGAAGAAGCCTCGGGGCTGGCAGGGAGGGAGGCGGAGGAGTAAGAAGGGTACAGAGAGGAAGAGGACAACGGCGGAGACGAGGAAGGGGACGGTAGCGGCGCCGGCGAGCCTGGTGGAAGGACCCATGGCTGGCGGAGAGGCCTCGGCGACTGGGAGAGAAGGCGGAGTAAATGAGAGGAAGCCGGGCAAATCGGGCTAAAAGACGGAAGGGTAGCGATTGCACCGCGGCGCATTGCACCGATCATTTAAAAGAAAGGGTTACTTGGGTTATCCATGATGTCACCGTGTTATACATAATGTCTTTGACATCTAAAATTTATTAAGGCCGCGTTTGGGAAGACCCGTTAGGCTTCCCCAAATAATCTATCCGTCGTACATAATTTGCAGCGAGTGTTGATTTGTAATCATGTAAAATCTTGAGAATCTAATGTGAGTGAGCTTCGGGAGATTAGAGAGCTCGACACTTTTTGTGCCTAGTTCTCCTTCTTTGTAAAATCCAGTCTTCACGCAAGCTAAAAGAATGACTTTAGTCATTTGAAAAAAAATTAAAACATGTCGGATGCTTCTATCTTGAAAGCCATGCCCAAAGCCTTGTCAAACTGGGCCTAAGACATCGTTTGGGAACACAATAGGGGGTGGATTATGGCCTTGAAATCTCCACCCCCCAAAGCCTCACCAAATATACCCTTGTCACGTTAGATTAATCAAAAGTTAGATTATGAGTTTTAGAGAGAGATAGGGAGAAAAGAGAACATTTTTCATAATCTCCAAAAGTTGGTCTCCACCAGCTTTTTCCTTCTCTAAAGGATTTTGGAAAAAAATCCATAATCTGAAATGTTGCCAGATGGGACCCTTAGGGCCCTTTTAGTTGGGATTATTAGGGGATTCCAATCATTAGAATCTCCTGCATAATCTCATCCCAACCAAATGACTCAAAGTTGTCTTGATTTTTATGCTGGGTGGATTTTTTAAAACGGAGAGAGAAAGACACAAAATGAGGGGTGTTAAATAATCTACAAAAGTTCCTCTCATGGAGTTTTGGGGTGGATTTCAAGATCCAAAATCTGACAATTATTCTATGAAGAGATTTTTTAAAAAAAATCTACCTGAACAATTCCAACCAAAGGGGCCCTAATAAACAATGAATGTGTATAGTAATAACAGATGACAATTAAATAGACTGACATTGATCGACAATAATATTTTTTATTACAGATAGTATGCTTAGTATATCAATAGTTATATAAGATTTGTAATACATTGATAAATTATCATTTTAATCTTAATTATTGTATTCTGATTTTGATCATTGGTCGTAAACACATGCCATGTCTCTAGTTTCCCATCCTTGACAGTATACGACACAGCAAAAAGGAAAATTAACTTAAGTTTGACTTATCCAAAGGACGTGCACCTTTCTATTGATGAGAAATAAGGAGGGGGAAGTCCACCGGCTGATTAAGACTCACCTGGGTGACCCATCTCGAAAGCCCAGTGCTCCGGGTCTATTTCCAACAAGTTTCAACCTAGCACGTGACCGGCTGTGACCTGTCACGATGCAGGCTGACGTTCGAATATCGTACTTATGTGCGCCTCCACCCGTCAACAACAGTAGAGTACGTCCTTGACGGGCCTCATCATATTAGCGGGAGACGTTTCAATCTGGCGAAAAGGGGAAGGTAGAATGTCACTCACAACGCTCTCCCTAACAAAGCAACTCTCACGTCTCCGATGAGCCCTACTACATTAATGGCGTAGTTATCTTCTTTGATGAAGGAACAGCATGTCAGTGCCTACATCTCTCTGCCTTGTCAAGTGAGCAGGCAGGGTGACTCATATCCCCTCCAATCTTGGCAACCCAACAAAGGTCAAGGCCAATCTCACGGCGAAGATATAAATAGGGCCATGGTCTGACGGCCAGAGAGATATGTGATTTTAACCTCTCAAGCAATCTCTCAATTTGGTCTCTCTCTCTCTCTCCTCCTCCCTCGAGTGTTCGTCACCGCCTCGTTAGTTGATTGACTTGATCGTCGAAAGATTATCCTCTAGAATATCTCCTAGAACTTCTTCTGACTCTTACTCATGCACGCAAATTTCTCTCTAATGATACCTCTTTCTTCCCTAGTCAAATAAATCATTGGAGTTATAATTTATGATCGTGACTATAAATCTTGATCGCTACAGAAATAATTAAGAGGACCTTTTGGCAAATAACTTTTGTTAACACCCATCAATATCAACCCAGATAATCGGCATTGAAGTCAATAGCTCAATCATCTAATTTATCTATTTTTTAAAATTTAAAATCTGAATAAATAATTAAAGATGGATGACCCCATCGAAACGTCACAAGCTTTCGTTAATTAAAGTTTCCACTAAAAAGTAGGAGTGTCCCCGGAAGACATCAACTCGGAGCCACTCCGTTGGTCGGGATCAGCGGTCCGTGGCACAGATGACATCGGTCTCCACGGTGCCCGTCATGTCAGAAGGTGGCCACGCGTTGGGTTCGACGAGGTTGCCGAGACGCGCCACCCCAACTCTGTCGTCTCCGGTCGAAGTCCTGCTTCGGTCATTCTCGCTTCGGACCATCTTGTCCGTAAACTGGACCCGGAAGCCCGCCTTGGGATCCGCCTCATTAAACGGGTGAGCCAGATGGTCCGCGAACCGCTTCGGACCAGGTTCTGAAGCCTACTGCTACATCGGTGGTGCTCGTGGTTCGTTCGTGCCGATGTGGTGCGCCGGGTGTGGCTCTGCTTGCTGCTCCCTCCTCCCCTCCCCCTTCCTTGGGAAGAAAAAGAAGGGCGGGGGAAGAAGTACACGACGACGACGGGCCAGGCCAGTCGGATGTGCTTTGTTTGCCTCGGGTTAGGAGAGAATCCGATTCTGTCTGCTTTATGATAAATTGGTGACATCCCCTATTGTTTTACACTATAAAGCACTCAAAGTCGGTCAATATTTCAAAGGTTAGTTGATGGTCATTGTTAAATAAATGGTGTGAATGCGAGAGAGGAAACACCTGGTTGTCTCTTGCTCGGAGCATTCGTGTGTAATGAGACCACCCTCCCTCATCTTCGACAAATTAATCCTCGCGAGAGATTAAGCAGCAACTATACAACAATCCAGGAGAACTGCAACCGTTCAGTGCCTTTGCTCCCACCAATTTTTAAGTGATATGGATTAATTTAGGCACCCCATCAAGCGATTGATAAGCAATCGGTAATTTCAGTGTTTTGTGAGAGATGAAAGTGTAGACGTTTGTGGGGAATCATTCGATGTGCTTAATTTCTAGAGATTGTAAACGTCACAGCACCACTTGGGTCTATATAATATGGAATTTGAAGATCCTACCTGCACATGATCTTCTAATAAGAAGTGATTCATAAGGGGGGGGGGGGGGAGAGAGAGAGGATAGAGGTCCATTTCAACGTAACTAAAGTTATTATTATTCCCTGGTTCATGGGTGCTAGCTACAGCTGGATCATAAGGCCCTCTTTATTTTTCGATTAAGAATAGCGTATTTGACCTCGGAGGGTCGAACGCGTCACTCGAGATAGAATACCGCATTTGTGTGAGGGAGGGTTGTGAGCCCCACCCCCACTTCTCTCTCATCCCATATGTTTTCGATTGTCAAAGAGGCCCTATGCGTGCAATAGTCAGCTGCGGAAGCTTTATCTTTGATACAGAGTCTCAAGGACACCAAAGCACTTCTTGACCCAAGGGCATGCGGATGTGGTTGGAAGATCTTTTGAGTTATCAAAGCAACAGTGTTAATAATGGACTCTTCCGAGTGCTGTGCATCAGTCATTTTAATAAAATTTGACAATTTGAGGGGGCAAATCTTCATGATTTCAGTGATACACCCGTTACCACCATCAGAGAACGTTAAAAGGAAAAGGAATTATTTGATAAAGGATGACGTGTCACCACAAAATAAAACTTACAAAGGCTAATAGCGTGTTTGGGAGCATTTAAAAAAAAATATTTCTACCGAAAAAAATGACCGAAGTTAGGCATTTACCACTTAGAGAGGGAGCGCCGAGAGAGGAGAGGAGGAGGAACGAGAGGGGGAGTAGGTGGCATCGGGTCGATTGGCGTAAAAATGAAAAATCATATACCGTCTTTCTCCCGTCCGTACGTGCACAGAACAGACATCTTCTGAGATCCTCAAAATAAGTAAAAAATCCCCATGGCCCCCGTTGCCACCGCCGTCGCCAATACCGGATCGGGATGCACCTTCGCCATGTCTCACTTCTTCGGGGTCTTCTTCTTGGGTCTGCTATCGAAGCACGACTGCACCGTCGAAGGAGGCTTCTTGCGACTCGAGGAGATGGTCTCCTGCCCGGGGGCTGCACGCAATGCCTCCCCCGGGCGGAGTAGGTGCTGCTTGCGTCGGTGGTCCTCCAGTAGAGGAGTCAATTCGAAAATCTCATCCCTGGACTTTGCCATCGCTGAGGCGGTGGTGGGTGAGGGGAAGGGGGGTGATGAGGCATAGAGAGAGAGAGAGAGAGGAACGAGAAGGGGGTCGGGAGAGAGAGAGAGAGAGGGGAGGGGCTCTGTTCGTGAGCACGCACAGGGTTGATGTCACGTGATCGCACCTCTCTTAAAAAAATATGAAAAAAATTATTTTTATTTTGAAGAAGATTATAACGAGATAAAATTTTAATCCTGAAAAATTAAAGAGATCTTATCAAATTTATATAAATGGATTGTCTATTCTTAATTTTTATCTTGAGAGAAAAAAAAAGTAAAAAAATTACAACCAAACACCCTATAAGGATAATTAGAACCATTGGGATAGTTGATGGGAATAAAAGTACAGCCTTCTTCGATATATGTATCCGGTGTCCCTCGATAGAAGGAAGAAATAAGATCTCTTGGGTTGAAATGCCTAAAAATGAAAGATCCCACAGGCTCATAATAAGAAGACTTTGTGGTGTCCCGCACGCCATAACCCTTGCCACATGAACAAACATTCAGAAAAAATGCTCAAAACACAAACTCCTATTTCTATGCTTTTTTTCCTCTTTTGAGACTCTTAAGATATACTCTCATAAGTTGTCACTCTTATTTTTATATTATTTTTAATAACCTCATAGAATGCAATGCATGCAAAAAATTCTTTACCACCATGTCCATTAGTATTCTATTATAATATCCTATCTAGCAATAGTATTAAATGAAAATATTTAAACAAAAAGCATCATGTTAAGTAGAGAAACCCTCTTAGAGCTGCGAGATGGGGTCACGTAAATCAAACACCCAGATGAAACGAACGGGAACTGGATTATCCTGCTGTTATCACGTCTGTTGGGACAATCTGGCAAAACCCTACAGTGATAGCTACTGCAAATAATATGTTTTTTTAACTAATAATTACTGAGGAATGGCATATGAGCTATGAATCATCATTTATAATCATAAGCCGCATATCCACAGCCTACGTTCGCTAATATCCAATGAGACACCCATAGATTTTCAACAAAAAAAATGAAACTATATGTACATCCGCCGGCAATCGGCCATTCAAGGTGCTACCAGGTATCGAACTAAAGGTCACTATGGACGAGAGGGCTGTAAAACGCAAGACCACTTGGTACGTGGAAATCACCGTCTTAGTTGCATTAAGTTCTTAACGTTCGTGCAACCAGGAACCAGCCCTTGAAGGGTCTTCTAGACTTTGGTAACCATATAGACTGAAAAAAAAAATGAAACAATTTGACATTAGGAATATGTCGAACAGACCGAATAAATTGAAAACAATCTCCTTGGACATTTGTGACAAGCTTCCTTCCAAAAGCATAATTTGAGATCTCAACCGTAAAGATGCGCTAACCGTGAGTAATTACAATCACCTCAGCATTATCTGCCCGGTAAAAGACGAGGGAAAGCAAAATGCCAAATTTTCGATATATGAAGTTCCAGCATACTACTATGCGCAAGAAAAAAAGGAGTTTCCTCAATTGCTGGAGTGAGACAATGGAAGAAGGTATGACCAAATAGGACCAGACGTTCCCTGCAGAAAATCAGCAATGAAAGATCAGTTTCCATGTCTATCATAGATAAGCAAGATAAACTACAGAGGGTCCTTTCTCCTTACCCTGACAGCTGGAGTATCTAATCCTGCAGCAGGAGCTTTTTTTTGGACAATGTTGTTAGGAAGGAATTAACATGGTGAAATGGGTTTCAGATACCCTCAAAGGTACCCAGTAAAAATTGTTGTAATGCTCACAAATCGCCCAGTTCTATCAGGCAATCATATCTTGCACATCTATGGACGGATAATATCCAACTCCAGAATGAACGCCACTCCCATTAGTATCCATGTTTGGATGAAGCGGGGATGGTTGCTCCCCTGAATGTGATGACTTTCGTGATTTTGAATGCTTTGGCGAAGCTGCATGTGACATACGGAAATCACTACTCGTTGGATAGAAAGATGAAGATAACCCAGGGATCTTTGGCAGGCCAGTTGGGTCAGGACTCAAACTGTAACCTTTTGCAACAGTTTCTGCCTCAAATGGCAATTCATCCAGCGTCTGAAAAAAAAGGAAATATCTAAATATGATAATCAAATATGCAAATACTATAAAAAGGAAAGAAAACACATGCACATCACAGGCTTGAGTTCATATTTTCATCGAACTACCCACCCGGAATGCCTGCTGCAAAATGCGGAGTGTTTCTCGAGTCCGTTTCCTTTTTGCAGTTACGTCATCTGGCTCCCTCAACATTTCTTCAAAAAGGTTTTCTCTGTTCAATAACACAGGCATGTGTGCGTCCACAGAAAAAAAAGGTAAGATTATCTCATAACAAACATGTCCACCCGAAGTATTGGCAGTTCCTGCCATGGGAAGTAAATTAACAATGCTAAATGGTACAGGTAAACTTGATTCACACTACCTGTAAAGTTTCCTGATGAAAACATTGTGCAGCTCACGTTTTGTATGATTGACCTGGGAATGAGGACATTTTCAGTAACCTAACAGGCTGCAAGAAAAACTAAATTCAGAAGAGTAGGCATTGATAAGCATGCATATGGATTGTGGAAATATGTTGATGTCTTTCTCATAGACAACTGCAAAATATCCCTTTAAATTGTATCCCGACAGCTCATATCGAATGGTCAGGCATAGGAAGATAAGGGGAAGAATATGAAGGGTGTATTTGGGAAGCATAAGGAAGTCTTTTTAAATCACTTAGCCTTCTTAAAGTACTACTCTAGAAAAATGACCCATTTGGTAACTTCCTAATTTTTACTCGTAGGAGAAAACCTACTTCTCCTTGAAGGAGAAATTTTCTCCCTCCATATGGAGTGATTTTCTCCTCCACATGGAAGGAGGAAAGTTGTAGAAAGTGCATGACTACTCCTCTCTCTCTCTCTCTCTCTCTCTCTCTCTCTCTCTCTCACCCCCCAAGTCAACCTCTTTCCTCGCATGGGACTGCCAAACCACAGACCACAATGACGCTATTGTTTGATGCTTTGGCTATTGTTTATATACCTTGAAAATATTGCCTGAGCCTCCTAGCTATTGTTTAAACATAATATATAACTATATTTATATGATCATTATTTTATTTTATGTTTCAAATATACTAAAAACTTGCGAGACACATGTTTAGAGTTAACTAGGTGGAGGCCATTTTGGCCAAACTTCTTCAAGAAGTACTTCTCAGATGAGAAGCACTTTCCTTAGAGATCACCCCTGTCCGGAGGTACTCCTGTGTGAAGTGCTTCACACAAACTTTCCAAATGCAGCCGAACTGTCAATTCAAAACAGCCATGAATCTACAAAATGTTCCATAAAGATTTTTATCCTTTCACTGATAGTCTGCAGTTGAGCTGATGGCCCATCCGCAAGGCTGTCACTCCGTCTCATCAGCATGCATGGGGAGGTTTACCATTTGCACTGGGCATGAGAGGACATCCAATTGAACACAGTTTCCTCTTTCACCTTCAAATGTGGCACATTCAAGGTGGTGAGAACTTGTAACACAAAATAATGTATTCCACCCCGTCTCTCCTGCCAATGCCAGAAACTGCATCCAGGCGATCCCACCTGAGCACCACTTTGAGCCGTCTGATCATATTTTTTTAAAAAAAAATTACCCTCTTTTCTGAATTTTCTCTCACCTCTGCATCACCCATGGTGACCCATGAATTTAGGGCACCAAAGGGGCACAACACATCCATCCTTATCTTTTTTAGCCAACGAACTTGTATGATCTAACAGCTAGAAAAGGAGTAGCATGGCATCCGTCCCTCATATATACATATTCCATTCTGCACTAGCAGCATTTCAGTCCAGTGGGAGGGTCAATCACGCACTAATTTTTGGAGCGGCCCAGTTGTCTGTTTACCCTTGTGAACAGATACAAATGCATTACTAGGGTGGTTTTCTGTCATTTAGTAACAGAATGCATCATAGACCTGGTCTTCTGTTAGTCATGTAACAGGAAATCCATTATAGCCCATGGTTTGCCATCTCTTACGAGAAACGTTGTGAGAAATGAAAACCCCGAGACCGAGTCTTCTCTCCCCCCCCCCCCCCGTTTTCCTCCTCTCTCTCTCTACCTCGGCCCCCTTGAGCTCTCCCTCCCCTATCTCTTTTTTGTCTCTCCCTCTCCCCCGAAATCTCTCCCTGTGACTCTCTCTCTCTCTCCCCCCCCCTTCTCTCTGTTTGAGAGAGAAGGAGATAGGGGGGAAGATAGAGATATATGCATCATTTTTTATGATTTTTGATATATTCTTCAGTTTGTGATTCATGTACCATTTTATGTATATCTTTTTGAAGTAACTTTTGATGTATATTAACATTGGTGCATGTGAATGGATCTGTTATTGTCATCATTACTCTTTATTTTGTAAAATTGAGTTGTCAATTAGAAAAACATATTTGTGAAATTGAGTGATTAGTAGAAAAAAATTAGCATTTTCTTCGAAATAGACTATATATATAAAAAAATCCAAAATCACCGAACCCGTTCTCCTGAGATTTTTCTGAAATCTCTCTTAGATCTCTTCTCTTCCGCCTTTCCAAGACAAAACCAATATTCGAGACGAAAAACCTTGTTATGGCCCTGTTACTATGTGCTGCCCTGCGCACAGTAACTTTCCCTGTGCTGCCCACTTACGATGCCCAGAAATCATGGGAACCGCATGGGCAGTATGGAGGGGCAGCATGGATCATCCAACTGGACAATCGGAAGGCACCCTGTTTTGCAGGGGAGCATCATCGCACGTGCTCATGTGGCATGGATGATGTTTCTGGGGTACCATCTGATAGCCAGTTGGCACAGGGTACACAGTGCCTTTTTATAGAAATAGAAAGAGAGAGTGTGACTGCTAGTATTGCAGTAGAGCACATGAAAGATGCATCATCTTATGAATTGGGCTTCTAGACAGATTCATCCAATGTGTCTCAATTGTATTAGATATGAACAGAATTTTCAGTTAAGGTTGTGACAACAGGTAAGTTTTTCATCAATATCAATGAAGCTGGGGGTTATGATTTGTCTTACAAATTTAATATTGGATCTAGCCTATATCCACACCGGTCTTAGCCCTTACATCCCCAGTGACAAAATAGATAGATCCCTGACATTAAAACTGGATAAATCATTCCATCAGTTAAATATCTTTCACATACAAGTGCATTACTCTAAACATTTTTGAAAGTGCATTACTCTAAACATTTGCCATAAGAATATCTGGAATCACTAGATGCTACAGAAATATGACCGAGTTATAAAGATAAGTATTGTAATAACAACAGCAAGAACAATGGCCAGATTAATAGAGCATGGGAGCACGACACTTACCAGGAAGTGCATGATTGCCTTTGGTACAGAATCCTCAATATTTTTCCTCACAATGTCATAATATGATCTCAGCAATAATTTTGTGACAGCTATTTCTATGGTCTCCTGCTCAGTGTGATTTTCTGAAGGCTTCAAGACAACTGGAGGCTGTGATAGAGAATTAGAAGCCAAACATTTAGCAGATCAAACCAAATGTAATGCATATCCGGAATAACAAGTTATTGTTACCTCCTTCAATTGGATCATAGAAAGCGCATGTTCCATGCTCTGGACAGGCTCATTATGAGATTTGCTAACTGAAGCGTCTTTAACAGATGAACGGTTTTCACTGCCACCAAAAAATGATGAAATTCCCCAACTAGTTCCCGAACTGCTTCCTGGTAAGAGTGAAGGGCATAGAATTAAGTATAAGCATGTGGCATTTCGTATTCTTTTTCTGAAGCTCCATATCTCATGGATCCAAAATTTTACCCTTTCCCCCACAGAAATGAAGATGTAATTATGTTTAGGGACAACAAAAGCATCTAGTTAAAACCTCTAGGGATGAGAGAGAACATTCAATGATAATGTCATGTAATTGTTGAACCCCACAATGGTCATCACACATATTTCTGATTAATTTCAGAACTAATAAAATTAAGTAAATTCAATCCACATGACGGCGTAAAGTGGTATGAACTGCGGCCGTCACACGTGGATTAAGTCCAAACGCCCTTGGGATTCCGTTGGGCGAAGTTCTACAAAAGAAATAATGTGTTTTTGACGCACAGTAATTTCATCAAACACCTAGTGGACAGCGTTAAAATCATTTACCCATGCAAAAAGAAGCCAAATAATTGTGATTCTAGGGATTGAGGGGTGTTCTGGAAGTGCCACGGAGTTATCACTCCACTCCGGTACCAAGGACAGCAATACGGCGTCCAAAGAAGTCAACAAAATCAAAAGGAAGCCGCCAAGTGTTGCCACCTTGCTGAGAGGAGTAGAAAGTCTTTAAAAAGTGCCGAAAAATGACAGTCAAGAGTGGTTTTATGCTTTTTAATTGGGGGGACCAGGGGGGCCGCCCCTCTCTCCTTTTTTCTCTCCTTGGGAAGCATGCCAGCAACCCGGAGGGGGTCCCTCCGGATGTTGCAGGGCGGTGGGGTCCACCCTGGGTGATGCAGACCCAGAGGAGGTCCCTCTGGGTTCTGCAGACCCGGAGGTCCTCCCTCCAGGCGGGGGACCACTGGCCTCTCCCCCTTCCTCTCTGCTTTGCGGCAGCCAGAACAACAAAAAAAAGAGAGAAGAAGAAGAAGAAGAAAAGTGCAGAGAGGAGGCCCCCCGGATCTACAGACCCAGTAGAGCTCTCCTCCGCCCCTCTTGATTCCTCCCCTCAAGCAAACAATAAAAAAAAGGAAAAGGAAGACCAAAAGACAAGGAAATACCTGGAGTTGCAGCCTCTGGGTTTGCTCTTCCACTCCCTATAAAAGGAAGCCAAGGTCAAGACACACAAAAAAAAACACTGGGATCTCTCGGACTTCGAAGGTTGGAGCACCACACGAGAAGTCCAGCGCAGGTGCAAGCGGGTGGCGGCCCTCTTCTTGTGGAGTTTCTTTGAATTTAAACCCTATTTTGCACAAAGAACTCACCATTTTTAAAATGGTACTTTACCAAAATGCCTTCGCGTGAGCACCTCATGTGTATTATGAATCCAAGTGGATCCAAGCTACAAAAAAAGATTGTGGTGATCATACAAATGTCAAAATTGTGAAATCATTATTTTCAAGACCATGTGAAAGACCCCAACATGCGTAAAAATATATTTTTACCCCTGCATTTTATTGAATTGCGCAAATGTCCTCAAGAAACCATGAGAAAGTTATGAAATGTCAGCATCCTTTGGAAATGACATAAGTTTCTATGAACGTCTTCAAAGTTGGCGAGATATCATGTCCAAATTCACAAAACTCAGGATTTTTGCAATTATACCCTCGAAGTTCACAAAATTGTGTAAACGTCCAAGAAAGCTATGCAAAACTCTAGAAATTTCAAAAAAGCCTATTCTTCACATATAAACCCTGGTTCAAGAGAAATTACATATAAACCCTAGTCCAATAGAAAATTGCACAAAAACCCTAAGTCTGGGATAGATTCAATATACACCTTGGTTTAAGGGTACATGGCAAAAAAACCCTAATTCGAGGGAAAAATTACAAATAAATCCCTCCAAAAAGAAAATTACAAATAAACCCCTCCAAATATTGCAAATAAACCCCTCCTAAGGAGAGAATTGTAAATAAACCTTCATATGAAGGGAAAAATAACAATAATACCTAGAGGTAAGGGGATTTCTCCCCAGGGCAAAAGAAAAAGGAAGGAATCTTCATCGTAACCAATACCATAAGAGCAAAGGAGATCTTAGGCAGTTAATCAAAGGTGTTCGGACTCGGTCCGATGTAAATTAACATCGACTCCGGTCGGTGGGGAAAGGTGTAATGACCTGGGTTTTTCGGATCTAGTATCTGCGGGTTTCGAAGCGATTCTGCGGGTCTCGGATTCAGTTTTCTAATTAAAATAGAATTTCTTAAATAACGGATCTTCGGGCCCCTAGAATGAGAGAAAATAAAATATTTCGAACTCCGTGATGTGACGGTCGGATTGTGCGTTCTCTGAGGATCGTCGGGTTAAAATTTGAGAATTTTCCCACCTTGTTTGGATTTTTATTGATTAAGAGAAGAAAAATAATAATAATAATAAATTTTCTTTATTTAAAACCCCCACACCTCTCTCATTCGTTCTCTCATCTCTCTCTCGTTCTCCTCCCCTCTCACTCTCTCTCCTTCTCTCCCTCCACTTCTCCGGCGGCCGACGGAGGATGCGTGGGCGAAGCGGAGGACGACGTGGATGACGATCGACGAGAAGGGGAGTGCGGAGCGAGAGACAGTGGTGTGGCGGGGCGGCTTTCTCGTTTTCGTGAAGAACCGGTCGTGGAACGAGGTGATTTTGACATGGATTGACGTCAGATTCGCGTGGAATCTTCGTGAGAGATAGGGGGACGGATCCCCAACCCTTGTGCGTTGATTTCCCGCAATTTCATGTCGATTCGGGCGAGTTAGAGTGGGTTTCCTTCTTGATAGGGAAAAACGCATGTTTTGGGGCGAGTGGCGTTGTCCGCCGATTCGGGCGGTGTTCCTTAGCCAATCTCGTGGCATTGATAGAATGGATGTTGGGGAATGATTCCCCCTTACTTTTCCTACATTTCCATGTGGTCTCAGGCCATAGGGAGGCCGAGAGTGGGTTTATATTTTATTTTGGGGAAGGTTTGAGCATGATTTGGGGTGAGCGATGGATTCGTCCGATCGTCCCGAGTTTTATGGTTTAAACGTGTCCTCCCGATGGATAGGAGGTCGGGGAAGGGTTTCCCCATGTTTTCCCCAATGTGCGGAAGGAGTGGGGAGTGGATAGGGACCCCACGATGGGGCTCCCGCTGTTGGATCACCAGAATTGGTCGACCGATGGCCTAGATCGGTCGACCGTTCTGGCCCAATCCGATTAGACCGATTCTAGGAAATTCGGTCGACCGATCTCCCTTGCTGGTCAACTGACCAGAGAGGCCGGTCGACCAGTTCTTGGTGTTGGTCGACCGACCAACTGTGTTGGTCGACCGACCCAGGCCCTTTTGGCCCGTTTGACCCCCATAATTCGGTTTTCACCTCGGAACACCCAAATTAATATTATAATCATGAAATCCATTAAAAAAATTGCGCCATCTTGGCCTCGTTTAGGCGGCAGTCACCCCAAGGTTAGGTTTGCTATGAGCGAAGCCTTATAGTTCTCGCGGAGAGTTTACCCTCATGGTTGGGTGTTCTTATGTAAGTCACTTGGGGTTAGTGTTTCTAAGTTCTTAGTCGGCCTTGTGTGCCAACTCGAGGGACGTGTGAGTGTGAGTAGCTCAAGCCGATTTTGGTTGGATTATGTCTGATCTTGTGCCACGGCTTGAGGCCATATTCTACACGAGTTTTGTGTACGTGCGTGGGCACTCTGATAGTTTCCGTGAGACTACGGATTTACTGTTTTACCGTAGTACTGCCTTGGGGGCATTTCGTGGACGGACCCAGCGAGGACAGCCTTGTATGTGCAACGCTCGTACAACAGAGGCGAGGACAGTCTAGAGCGTAGAGCGCCTTGATTAGGACAAGTGTACGTCGTTGGTGGACGCAGGGGTGCGTACCTCGTGTCAAGTTGCAGGACACAACCGTGTTGTTGGGTGCAAAGGCACGGATCCTAACCAGTCCTAGGGAGAGGTGTGTGTGTGTGTGTGTCTCCGCCCCACTCGAGGACAAGGTGTGCGCCGCGTGCGTGAGACTTGAGAGACGGCCGACCGAGGTAGAGTTACCAACAACGTTGTCGTGGCCCTCCCGGCAGTTGAGGCAGAGCTTACACGACGGCGAGATCGTGACTCCCATTTTGGTTCTTGACCGAGGTTTCTCCGGCATGGAGACCATAGTCTCCCGAGAGTGGAGGTTGTGCCCTTGACGGCGTAATCTAGGCCACGGATCCCGTCAACAAGCATGGGCCTTCACGACAGAGGTGTCGTGGATGTTTCCCGATATCGTAGCCATGGTTTGTCGTTAGCTCGACAGTTCTAACCGTGAAGTCCAGGTTTTCCCGTTGAGAATAGGAGTAACTTAGAGAGCCGTGTTTCCCCCGACTACTGTCGTTACTACTCTTGTTATTGTGGTTACTACTGTTGTTATTGTTATTGTTGCTTTTCTTGTTGCCGCCACTTTTGTTATTGTTCTCGTTGTTTACTGTTATTGTTGTGGTGGGGATCTACGGGACCGCTACTGAGCCAATGAGATAAGGCTCACTCTTTTTCTTTTCAGGTTCGATGTGCCTCCTAGTCGTCCGGAGGCGCTACGCAGCGCCTGAGAGTCCTAGCATCGGCAGCTTTTGCCAGCCGGGGTATGCCCCAAGACTTTGTACTTTTTTTTGTTAAGCTGTACCTTTGGGACTTGTATATCTGGACTAGAATCTGTGTAAAATTGTATAAATCTGTTTATAAATGTAAACTTTAATTTCAGAACTTCCATTACTGCATTTATTTTAGATTTTTGTACACTCCCGTGACACCAATTTGAACCCTTCCGAGCTTCCCAACTCGTGGATAGCGACATAGGATCCGAATGGTATCGAGTTTGACTCGGTATTCGGATACTGGGTCATTACAAAAGGTCCCACACACGAATTTTAAATCGTCTCATAAGTCATGCGTGCGAAAATTATAATATGCATACTAATTAGCCTAAAAATGTACATATTTTTGCCAAACTATTTTCCGCATTTGTAAATAGACTGGCACACCCGATGGAACTTTTTCTGTCTTTTATCCTTCCACCAAAAGATCTTTAATGCCTTTGCGAAGGTCCTAATTTCCCTTGTTTGCCCTTTCAGGAGGGAGCAGGGAGGGTCTCGGCTCCAACATCAACATCGAAAAAAGTAATCTACTCCAACAAGAAGTTTCAATGGCGGCAGTTACATACGGACCGCTCGTCGTTGCCAACCACCCCAGATACGGATATCTGGCAACTCCGATAGTCTTCGGAGATTTCCCGGCGGTCGTCGGGTCCCCTTTCTTTTTCGGGATCATCCTTGCTGTGCAAGGAGAGCCAGCTACTCTGGCCAAGACTGCTTCGGCTGGGGGCATCAAACCCCACCTTCCACAAAGCCGAGTTTTCCCAATCAACATAATTTCATGAAACCCTTCCCCCGCTAAATGGGGGCGACACCAGGCCCAACAGAATAGGAAGCCTGCAGTGGCAACTTCCCTGTTCGGCAAGATAGTTTTGGCCGGAAGTCCGCGTGTTCGGCTCGATGACAGCGAGCCAATACTCCCACGGGACAACAATGTCTCGACCGTCCCAACCTCCAATCGTTTCACGCTCCTCTACAAGGTGCATAAGGACAAGCTGGACTTTAAAAAGATGTCCAAATCCAACATCGGGGGCAACGTAGCCAAGGAGCGCCCCTAAAAGATAAAGCAAATGTGGGTCACCAAGTAGGAGGCCCGCACCCTCAAGCGAGCCCGGCAGCTAAGCCCGACCAAAGCTCTAGAATGGCAGCAAGACCCCAAAAGATAAAGCAAATGTGGGTCACCAACCAGGAGGCCCGCACCCTCAAGCGAGCCCGGGCAGCTAAGCCCGACCAAAGCTCTAGGATGGCAGCAAGACCCTTCTTCGTTGTCTCGAGATGCTAAGCCCTCGTGCCCTCGAGGACAAAAGAGCAAAGGGGTTTATTGCAAGCCCAATTTCACTCAAGCCTCGGAGCCAGTCCGAGCAGAACAAGTTACGCGTGTTGAGATCTCGACAGCACATATTTTTGTATTTGACAGGCTGGGGGTACCAGCCCGCCCGAAAGTCCAACCACCAAGGAAGAAAATGGTGGTTCAAATGCCTGAAGTCGGGGACGGCATGAAAGTTTATACCTACTGTCTCCGGCCGAGAGCTGATGGAGACCGCTGACCTCCCAGCCAACCCAAATGAACCTACTGAAAATCCTGCAATGGACGTAGTGTACCTCAACACCAGGAACGTCACCCGAAGAAGCCTCCAAGCCCAGTTTAGCGGCCAGACAGGGACTTTCAGCCAGGGTCAACATCAGGGTCAAGCCCAGAAGCAAGTTCTGAACCAAGATAAGAATTTACCCCAAGAAGAACATGACTCTGATAAAGTTGGAAGCATCTATGGAGAAGGGGGAGCTCAGCCCATCGGTGGATACATAAATCCGGTGTTTGAGCAGCCAACAAGGGCCGCATTCCAAACAATGCCCGACGATGCCAAGTTCGAAACCATGCAGTATTGACACATAGAGATGGCTAACCTCATGCTCGAGATAAAATGGCAGATGAGTGCAAATGCTCAAAGACCCACAACACTGGGCCATAACTAAAACCCTTGACGAGAGCAACAGCTGGGTAATCCCGCCATGGTCAATCGAAAGATGGTTGCACCCTACAATATATCTGTTGAAGTAGGGAGTGAGCCACTTCGTGTTCCGGCCAATGCCCAGTCTTCCCGGACTCCGGTGGCCGAAGATGTCATCGCCCAGTGTGGCAAGGGTATCGCCACTGTTGACTTATACAGTGTCCCATACCCAATGCACCATCAATTTAAGAAGCTTCGATCGGATTGCCCAAAGGCACCAAAGCCGTAGAAGTTCAATGGACAGGGGTCCCCACATGAACACCTGGCCTATTACATAACGGCCATGGGTGACTTGGCGCTCGAGGAGTCATATCTTCTCCGCTATTTCACGACCTCTCACGGGTAGTGTCTTCCAAAGGTATTCAAAGCTAAAGCCCAACTCCATGGTCGACCAAGTGGATCTTTAGAAGAAGTGGATCAATCGCTTCCAAGTGGCCGAGAGGAAAGTCTCCCTCGCAGAGCTCTGTTCACTCACGCAAAAAAGAGGGGAGACTATGTTGGACTTCATCAAGTGTTGGAGGGACTTCAACATGAGATGTGACAACACTCCTTCCCAGGAAGATGTAATAGCAATATGCTGAAGGGGCTTGTCGGCAGAAGTCAACGAAAAGCTCCTAGGGGCAAATATCAAAGGTTTCGACCAGTTAAATTCGATCATCGCAGAGAAAGAAATGTTCTTCGCTGATAACCCAACATTCACCCCCTCTAAGGGTAAGGCACCCAAGGAACGTAGCGCCATTGGGAAGGAGGCAAATGCCGCTGATTTCTCTCCCACAAATGGCTCCGATGAAGCAGCGACTCCAAGCAATTCCGACGTCCGAAGGGAAGGCATCAACAAGATTGTTTGAGCATATGAAAACTCCTTATTCCTTCAAGAAGGAGCATACCAAAAGACTCTTCAATCTTTGCATGAAAACTAAGTTAATACCTCTCCCGGATCCCAAGAAGTTGAAAGATGTAAGCAAATCGGATGACCCCAATTATTGCGTATATCATCGCATACTGGGTCATACTATTGAGAACTGTTATGTTTTCAAGGACGAGGTGAAGAAGATGATCCAAAACCAGTTCATCACCATGAAAAATTCTTTGATGGATCCCCCACAACCCCATGCTTGGGATCAGCCGACTCGTTCTGCTAATATAATCCATCATTCAATCAATGGGAACCATATGGCGGCAACCTTTACATTCCCTAAGTCGAAGACAGAAGAAGCTGGCCCCAGTCGGAACAAACCCACTGTGTAGTATCCAGGCTGGAGGCTCTCCCATCAGTGCTCCTTTCCGAAGGAGAATACTAAGGAGATATACGACTGTCTACTTAAGGAAGGTCAGATCATGGTACACAACCCACCAGTGACTTACGCGGAGGTTGAGAAAAAGCATCCTCGTTATCGTGAGTGCCACACTAAGATATCTAACTCAACGAAGAAATGCAAAGAAGTTCAAGACTACATTGAAATCCTCATCCAAAGAGGGGAGTTCGATGTCCACAGGGGTAGCATAATAAGGAAAAGCCTCCGACAAGCTGTCGATCAAGTGCTAAATCAAGGTCCTCCAGAAATGGGGAACAAAGAAGAAAGCCCAGTCTCCCGTGACCAGCAAAGGATAACACCTCAAATTGAATCCTCTATGCCCCAAGAAAGGGATCCGGGATCCGCTAACATTCTCAGTTAACATCGTGCATGCTTCAACTTCTCACGCATCCCCCAAGTCAGAAACACAGGAGGCTGGTCCCAGTTTAGGTCAACCCACAACATGGTGCCCTGAGTGGCGACCGTGGCAAGACTTAAAGTACTTGCCCTTTCTAAAGGAAGAGACCTGAAGATTACTCGAAATTCTTTTGGGCGGGAAAGAAATTTTGGTCCGCGATCCTCCATAACGTCACCCTGAAGCAAATTTCAGAAACCTAGGGCAAGGCCCGCCTGCCTCATATGTGAGCAAGGAGGACTACGCGGCCTAAAAAGAAGTCTAAGATTCCCCTCAACTAGGAGGAGAGAGTTTTCGCCCAGGTCGAAAAGGCAAGTCTCAGCAGGAAAATCTCAAGTCGAGTGTAGAACAAAGTCTAAAAGGCAAGCCTCAACAACAAAACCTCAAGGCTAATACCTGACAAAGCCGAAAGGGTCAAACCCAACCAGGGGATCTCAAGCTAAATTCCAAGCAAAGCCAAAGAGTCCAGATCCATGAAGAAAGCCTCAAGTTATGTGCGGAGCAAGCCCAGAAGAGCAATCTTCAGCCAAAGAGCCACCAGCCAATCTCCAACTCAGGTCAAAAGGACAAAGCCAAGCCTGACCTCCCCAAGCTAAGCCTCACACCAAGACGAGCTGGCAAGCACGAAGCCCGAGGTGGCTTCAGCACCCCAAAACTTTGGCTTTTATATGGCCGAATTCCAATAATTGCCACCTGAAATAGTCAATCAAGCAATTAAAGCCACATTCCGAGTGCATGAAGAAGAGGTTGACTGGGTCAGTGTGACCCCGAAAAAGCATGGTCACCCCAAACCCCCAAAAAGGAAAGGTAGGTTTAATAACTCCAATGTTGGGGGCATTTCCCAACCTCCTGCAAAAATGGATGTTCTTTCTCCCACCGAATTAGCGCGAGCTAAAAAACATGAGATGAATAGAAAGAAGAATTTAAAGAAAAGATTGAAACAACAAGCCGAACAGGCCGCTACTATGGAAGCCCATAAGGAGCTAACTCCTCCTCAAAAGATGCAAAAGTTAATTGATGAGCTTGAGTACATTCCTTCCACACTCACTTGTTCCCCTCGATAAATATATCATGTGGGAAGAATTAGAGCGAAAGACTCAGCTCAAGAACTGGCTCCGTCGAATGTACTAGCGAGCACAGAAGGGCGAGAAGTTTCCCATCCCAGAGGAGCTTTCCATCTTCTACAAAGATGAAATCTTCTACAAAGATGAAAAACTCACCATAGAGAAGTTAGAAGAAATGTTGAAGAACTTCTCGTGCAATATGGTGTCAATTCCTCCACCAGAAAGTTTACAAACACCAATCGGAGATAGCACCACTGCCACTGCAGCCAGAGATAGGATCACTATGGCGACGTACCGGCGTCGTAACGCGAAGCTCCGAAACCGCGGTCACGGTAGAGGACGAGGTCGTGGCGAGAAAGGCACCCGGCATCCTCTAATGGGGAGAGTCCTAAAATGACATACCCCCACAGAGTGATTGTCTTCAGAGGAGAAGAGCCAGGTCCCATTCTTGAAGTTCAAGTTCGGGCTAATACCTTCTTCTTCGATCTATCAGACGAGGAAGATGAGCCAGTAAAGCCAATCTTGCATAAAAAACCTGTTGATCTAACTCAAACTCAAGTCGTGGATGCTACCTTCTTCTTCGATCTGCCAGATAAGGAAAATGAACCAGTAAAACCGGCCCCACAAGAAAAGCCAGCTGATCCAGCTCGAGCAGGTCCCTTCGGCAAGGACAATGTTGAACTGCCACCTACTGAGGAAGATTCCTTGGCTCCATTATTCCAATAAGAACCTAATGATCAAGGGAAAGCTAAGCTAAGTAAGAAGCCCGACCATCAACCAAAGCCACTCTCGGAGATGATCCCTCTGCTAGATCAAGCTCGTGCGTAGGCCGATCGTAAGATCGCCCAACATATGAAGTGGTTCCCAACTAATGTCACCATATGGGAAGCCATTGTATGGAGTAAATAACTGAGAAAGACCCTCGTGAAAATACTCCAAGAGCTAGAAGTTTATGAGGCTCGCGTTGCTGAGCTCCAAGCTCAAGCATATGAAGCTTTCGCAGCAACTATCACCTTTACAGACAAAGATATGCTCATGTCTTCCCCTTGCCATAATCGTCCTTTGTACATGGAAGGGAAGATAAATGGTCATGAACTGAACCAGATTCTAGTAGACCCTGGGGCGTCCGTCAATATAATGCCTTTCAAGACTTTCAAGTCTTTGTTTCTCGTGCCCTATTTCAAAGGGTTAACACGCCACAATCTCAAGATTCAACCAGAATTCAGAAGATGCATTTGGCAATATAGAAGTGGAAGTGACTATGGACAATTTTGTCACTAAAGCCACGTTCTACATTATTGACGCTAACACGTCGTATAAAGTCCTGCTCGAGAGACCTTGGTTGCATGAAAATTGGGTCATCCCTTCAACTCTTCACCAGTGGATTAAGTACACGAAAGGTGGAAAGTAGCACACTATCTTTGCTGACCAAGCTCCATTCCGTCCGAATGAATGCAATTTGACGGACGCTCAGTTATACTTCGAGGAACCCACCATCGAGCCTCCCGTCAAGGTCAAGGACAAAGGGAAGCAAAAGGTTGCTACAGGAGAAGAAGAAGAAGAAGAGCTCTTCGTAGTGGACAAGGATCTCGCCAAGCAACACCAACTGAATATACAAGCCAACATCGCCAATGCCAAGCCAACCCAGCAAGAAAGGCGAGAGATTAATTTTGAAGCCAACCTCATCAGTCGGGTAATTGACAAAAGTATCTCCCTACCTTCGGCATACATGCAGCTCCCATTCCAAAAAGAAGAGCACAAAGTGGAGCAATTAAAGACGTTTATCGTCACATACTAAAGGAAAGGAAAAAAAGAAGAGTAATGAGACTATTAAGCCTATCATCTTTTACAAGGGAGACTTAGTACCTCAAGGTCCTCCCGACGATGACTTTGGCCAGAATGAGGTGCTCAAGAATGACCCCGAACTCGTCCAAAAAATAAATGACATGCCCGAATATATTAAAGAAATATGCCGTAAGCAGAACATCCCGTAAATCATAGCATATTAGTCATAGCATATGCATAAAAACAAGGGCAATTAGTCATAGCATATGCAAAAAAACAAGCAATCAAGTTATCACGGCTGAAAATGTAAATCCCTAGATGTCGAGCAACTTAACAAGAAGCACGGGCCACCCGCCATCACCTTCAGCTCCGATGGGCACCCTGTAGGGGGCATTTGTTGAACCCCACAATGGTCATCACACATATTTCTGATTAATTTCAGAACTAAGAAAATTAAGTAAATTCAATCCTCATGATGGCGTAAAGTGGTATGAACTGCGGCCGTCACACGTGGATTAAGTCCAAATGTCCTTGGCATTCCGTTGGGCGATATTCTACATAAGAAATAGTGTGTTTTTAACAAAGTAATTTCATCAAACACCTAGTGGGCGGTGTTAAAATCATTTACCCATGCAAAAAAGAAGCCAAATAATTGTGATTCCCGACATCTGAGGAGTGTTCTAGACGTGCCACAGAGTTGTCACTCCACTCCGGTATCAAGGACAGCAATACAACATCCAAAAAAGTCAACAAAATCAAAAGGAAGCCGCCAAGTGTTGCTGCCTTACTGAGAGGAGCAGAAAGTCTTCAAAAGTGCTGGAAAATGACAGTCAAGGGGGGTTTTATACTTTTTACTTGGCGGGCACCGGGGGGGACTGCCCCTCTCTCTTTTTTATCTCCTTCGGAAGCACGCCAACAACCCGGAGGTGGCACCTCCGGGTATTGCAGACCCAGAGGTGCCCCTCCGGGTGTTGCAAGCCAATGGGGCCCAACCCAAGTGCTGCAGACCCGGAGGTGGTCCCCCCGGGTTCTGTACACCCGGAGGAGATACCTTCGGGTGTTGCAGGCCGGTGGGGCCCACCCCAGGTGTTACAAACCCGGAGGTGGTTCCTCTGGGTTCTGCACACCCGGAGGAGTCCCTCCAGGTTCTGCAGACCCAAAGGTCCTCCCTCCGAGTTGCGTGTCCAAGGCGGGGGGCCCATTGGCCTCTCCCCCTTTCTCTCTGCTATGCGGCCACCAGAAAAAAAAAAGGTGCAGGGAGGAGGCCCCTCAGGTCTGCAGACTCAATGGAGCTCTCCTCCACCCCTCTTGCTTCCTCTCTTCAAGCAAACAACAAAAAAAAGGAAGAGGAAGACCTAAAGATAAGGAAATACCTGAAGTTGCGGCCTCCAGATTTGCTCTTCCACTCCCTATAAAAGGAAGTCAAGGCCAAGACACACAAAAAAAAACACTGGCAACTCTCGAACTTCGAAGCTTGGAGCAGCACACGAGCAGTCCAACGTAGGTGCAAGCAGGTGGTGGCCCTCTTCTTGTGAAGTTTCTTTGAATTTAAACCCTATTTTGTACAAAGGACTCACTTAAAATGATCGTCATCGTCATCATCATCAGAGCCTTATCCCAATTAATTGGGGTCGGCTACATGACTCATGTTCCGCCAAAGATTTCTATCAAGTGCAATATTCATATTTAAACCCAAGAAACTAATGTCCTTCCTAATAACATCGCACCATCTCATTTTAGGCCTTCTCCGAGCTCTTTTACTAGCATCCATTAAGATTCGGTCACATCTTCTAACCGGCGCTGAGTTAGGGCGACGAAGCACATGACCAAACCATCTGAGTCTATTTTCTCTCATTTTACTATCAATTGGGACTATCCCTAAGTACTTACGGATGCGCTCATTCCTAATTTTATCTTTCTTAGTCTTGCCACACATCCATCTCAACATCCTCATCTCTGTTACACATATTTTGTGAATGTGTTCCTTTCGTACTGCCCAACACTCGGACCATATAACAAAGTAGGTCTCACAGCCGTTCTATAAAACCTCCTTTTGAATTTCACAGACATACGATGATCACAGAGAACTCCTGTTGCACTTCTCCATCTTAACCAGCCTACCTTAATCCTATGTGTAACGTCGTCATAAATCTCCCCATTCTCTTGTATGATAGACCCTAAGTATCGAAAGCTACTACTCTTCGGAATATTATGCCCATCAATTAGAACCATGTCTTCCTATACCACTCTCCCATTACTAAAATTATAATATATAAACTCTGACTTACTCCTACTGATTTTAAAATCTTTAGACTCCAAGGCAAGTCTCCAACGCTCTAACTTAGCATTTAAAGTATCAATACTCTCATCAATTAAGACAATATCATCTGCAAATAATATACACCAAGGGATATCCTAATGCAATTGTTTTGGTACTTCATCCATAACTAAGGCAAAGAGATACGGACTTAGTGCAGAACATTGATACAAACCTATAGAAACTGAAAATTCACCAGTCTCTCCAGCAATAGTTCGAACATTAGTAATAGCACCATCATACATATCCTTAATCAAAACAACATATCCTTGAGAGATTCGTTTCTTTCTTAATGTCAACCAAATCAATTCTCTCGGTACTCGATCATACGCCTTCTCTAAATCAAGAAAAATCATATACAAATCTTTTCTCATCTCTCTATACTTCTCCATTAGCTGCCGTAGTAAGAAAATAGCTTCTGTAGTATATCTATTTGACATAAAACCAAACTGATTTTCCGATACAGTAGTCATACAACGGAGGCGTTTTTCGATTACTCTTTCCCAAAATTTCATAGTATGACTCATAAGCTTAATTCCACGATAATTATTACAACTTTGAATATCTCCTTTATTTTTATAGAAAGGAACTACAACACTTTTTCTCCAAACTTCTGGCATTCTCCGTTCCTTTAAAATTTTATTAAAAAATTTAGTTAACCACTGAATACCAATATCTACAAGGCCTTTCCACACTTCAATAGGTAAGCCATCTAGTCCTAAGGCCTTGCCCACTTTCATTTTTCTTAAAGCATCCTCCACTTCTGACATTTTAATACGCCTGAAATATTGATATTTATCAAATATTGTGGACTCTTTGGTACCTTCTAAAGATAAATCCTTGACGGAATCTTCATTAAGTAATTTCTGAAAATAACTATGCCATCTCCCTTTAATCTCAAGATCCTTAGTTAAAACCCTTTGATCTTCACCTTTAATGCACCGAACATGATCTAAATCTCTAGTTTTCCTTTCTCTTAATTTAGCAAGTTTGAATAAGTCCTTTTCACCCTCTCGAGTTCCTAATTTATTATATAAATCTTCAAATGCCTTTGATTTAGCTTCGCTAACTATTTTCTTAGTTCTCTTTTTAGCGATTTTATAGGCTTCTAGGGTTTGAGCATTTTTGTTAGTTTGCCAAACTTTAAAGCATTCCTTTTTTACTCTAATGATATTTTGGATTTCCTCACTCCACCACCAAGTCTCTTTTTCTAAATTCTTTTTACCTTTAGATTCGCCTAAGAGTTATTTTGCAACCCTCGTTATACAATTTGTAACATTATTCCACATTACATTAGTTTCTTGTTCTAAATTCCAAATATTTTCCTTTAATAGATGATTTTTAAACGTTTCTAAACTTTTACCTTTTAAATTCCACCATTTAATCTTGGAATAATTATTTATAATGATCTTTCTTTTAAATTTAGGGATAGTGACATCCATTACTAACAACCTATGTTGAGGGGCTAGACTCTCACCAGGAATAACTTTGCAATCTTTACATAAAACTCTATCGATCTTCCTAACGAGAAAATAGTCAATTTGACTTACATGTGTTCCACTCTCGTATGTTATTAAGTGTTCGTCCCGCTTCTTAAAGAAGGTATTAATAATTGCTAGATCATAGGCCATAGCAAAATCAAGAATAGTGTTACCCATATCATTTCTATTGCCAAAATCAAGCCCTCTATGAATCCTCTCATAGCCTCTATTATCTATACTCGCATGACCATTAAGATCCCATCCAATAAAGATTCTCTCTTCACTAGGGATATTTTGGATCAAACAATCAATAGCCTCCCAAAATTACTTTTTAATGCTCTCTTCTAATACTCACTTAAAATGATACTTTACCTAAATACCCTCGTGTGAGCACCTCATGTGTATTATGAATCTGAGTGGATCCAAGTTACAAAAAAGGATTAGGCTGATCATACAAATGTCAAAAATGTGAAATCATTATTTTCAAGACCATGTGGAAGGACCCAACATACGTAAAATTATATTTTTACCCCCACATTTTTTGGAATTACGCAAATGTCCTCAAGAAACCATGAGAAAGTTATGAAATGCCAGCATCTCTTGGAAATGACATAAGTTTCTACAAACGTCTTCAAAGTTGGCGAGATATCATGTCCAAGTTCACAAAAGTCATGATTTTTGCAATTATACCCTCGAAGTTAACAAAATTGTGTAAACGTCCGAGGAAGCTACATAAAACTCCGGGAATTTCAGAAGAGTCTATTCTTCACATATAAGCTCTGATTCAAGAGAAATTACATATAAACCCTAGTCCAGGGAAAAATTGCACATAAACCCTAAGTCTAGGGCAGATTACATATACACCCTAGTTCCAAGGTTTGACGGACCATTTGTACGGGTCGTACTGGTCTTTTAACGGAACGGTACGACATGGTTTGACGGATCGGGCCGGGTCGGCCCGACCCGCACGACCCGCCCCGACCCAGGCGCCAAGCGGGTCGGGCGGGGCGTGGGTCGTGGCCGGGTCGGACTGGCCCGCACCGACCCGTCCGTCCCGCCACGTACCAGACCGGTCCGTGGACGAGACGGGCTGGTACGTGCGGGACGGCCCGCTCGTGCCGGTCAGGCCATTTAACGGGCCGACGGGGGGCGTTCCAGTCAGGCCGTGGCTAGTTGGGAGGTGAGCGACGGTGGAGGTCCCGGAGCGGCGGTGGACGGTGATCGGAGGTAAGTCCTCCTCCTTTGAATTTTTTTTAAAT